>CM034149.1:655401187-656001187 GCA_019776745.2 Taxus chinensis | reverse complement strand
TTCATCAAGCTTTGAAGGGTTGAGGGCGCATTTGTAAGACCAAAAGGCATTACCAAAAACTCATAATGGCCCTCATGAGTCCTGAAAGCCATTTTATGAAAATCTTCCTCTTTTATCCTAATTTGATGGTACACTGAACGAAGATCTAATTTTGTGAAATAAACAACACCATGTAATTCATCGAGTAAATCATCAATTATTGGAATAGGAAACTTATCTTTGATGGTGTACTTGTTGAGTTCTCGGTAATCTGGACACATCCTCCATGTTTCATCCTTCTTACGTACCATGACCACTGGTGAAGAATATGCACTCTGGCTATGCCTGATGATACCTGCCTTCAACATTTCCTCCACCATTTTCTCGATCTCACTTTTCTAGGAATATGGGTATCTATATGGTTTGATGTTAGGTGTTTGGCTCCCTGGAATCAACTGAATGGCATGATCATGATCCCTAACTGGTGGTAGTCCATTTGGAATTGCATCAAAAATAGATGAGAGAGCATCCACAATCTTCTGAAGATCGGGTAGCATTGAAGACTTTGTATTTTGTTCTTCTATGGAAAATAGCTTTGCTATAAAGCCATCCACTCCTTTTCTGAGAACCTTCTACATTTGATGAGTGCTAATAATCTGTGGAGACTTAGCTACCATCCCATTCAATTTTATTGTCCTTCCATCTGAATGAAATCACATGAAAAATTCTTGGAAATTCATCTTTATAGTACCTAAGGTTGGCCATTGGACACCCAAAACAATATCTACCCCTCCCATAGAAATAGCAAACATGGGCGAGTCTAACATGTATTCTCCTATGGAAATCTTGATACCATGGAATTTTCATGTGCACTTGACTGTCCCACCATCCGCAATCATAACTTGCATTTCTGGAGCTGAGTAAATAAAACAATTGAGGTGGGCAGCTACCTTACTATTTATGAAGTTATGAGTACTCCCCGAGTCAATCAACACCATCACCTTCTGTTTTTTGAGATAGCCAATAACCTTGAGTGTTTGAGGAGTACTAATACCTGACAATGTATGGCAAGAAATTGTAGGTTGGTGATCCTCTACTTCATCTTCTACTGGTTCCTCAGCCTCTCCTATAATTTCAGCTTCCTCATCATCCTCATTACCTCCGTCAATATAGAACAAACTTCTTCTCAGCACATTTATGTCCCGGTCCATATTTGCTATTACAATTAAAACATAATCCTTTTTCTCTCTTTTCTTCCATTTGTTGTGGAGTCAGTCTAATTGGCCTAGCAAATGAAGGGGAAGAGATACTATGGTCTCTAGTGTTAATGAAAGGTGGCCTCCTACTACAAAGAACTTTTTCCTCTACACGGCGCGCCATGATAATAGAATCAGAAAGCTTGATTGGATTAAACATACGTACCTCATGCTGGATGTGGTCCTTAAGACCCCCAAGAAGCATGTCATTCAGATTCTCTTTTGGAATATTCTCCACCCTTAAGGATAGGTTTTGGAATTGATGCACATAATATTTGACTGATCCTGTTTGCCATAACTTTGCTAATTGACTAAATTAGTTCTCTGAAACACTGGAACTATAGTGCAATTGTAACTCCTCGGTAAAAACTGTCCAAGTGACACCTAGACCATTCTTCTGCCTCTGAGCACATAACCATCGATACCAAACAAATTGGTTGGGTTTAAGATATAGGGATGCCAATGTCACCTTTTTTCCTGATGGTGTTTGATGTAACTCAAAAAATTTCTCCATTTGATTTATCCAATTCAGGGGATCCTTACCATCAAATTTGCACATATCCACTTTCAGCATCATGTTCCGTGGTTATGAATAAGTTTGATTCTGATTGGATTGGAAAAGTGATTCAATATGGTTAGTTTTTCCATGATTTTGAACTAAAGGTCATCCTTGGTTGATATGAGCCAGATTTGGGCCATACTGGTTACCCTTTACATGTTGCATGATATCATCCAACCGATGATTGATTTGGGCTATGTCTCCTTTAGAGGCCATCTTAGATTGTACATTTCGCAACTCATACTCAAGTTGGCTCACCTTATGATAAACTAAGGTAAACCCTAGTGATGAGGAATTCGTATTTACCCCTTCCGAATCCATCTCTTCAATCACTACCCCATCTTTATCTGGGGTTTTACCTAGAGTAACTGGATTCTTTTTTGCTCTTGTGGAAGGCCCCGCCTTGATGTCAACCCTTAGGGTTTAGGGTTTTGATACAATTTCGGCCAAACAGGAAAAAATACAGAGAATATACTAATACTATTTTTTTGAGAGATTTCTGAAAATGTAAATAACTTGAAAATTTTCCACAGTTTGCACCCTAGGGAGCGATTTTATGAAAAACCCTAAATTTGTAATAAATTTTTCAAAATAAATCAAAAAATTCTGAAATTTTCAGGGAACCTTACTTGAAATGTTTTGCAACTTTGGTAAAAATATCTCCCACCAATTCGCTCTAGTTAAGAATATGTTGTGGAAACAAAAAATTAGGGTTTTTTCCCTAATTTTGGCCTAGATTGCGGCTCTGATACCACTTGTAATGAAATTACTTGTATAATTCAGATTAAGAGAAAAAATAGAACACCAAATAACACAATATTTCAGAATAATGATCTCAATATGCAATTATAATAGCTTCGCCACTTCAAGGGGGCAACCTCCAAACCATATAATAAGACTCAAATGCTCAAATGATAATGAAATACTATCTATAATCCCCTATATATACTATTCATATGCTATGGCCATCACCAAGGCTGACCTATTAAGCATGAGAAAGTATAAATGATATGATAAAATGATATGGTAAGCCACAAGTCGGCTACTCATATCCTAATACAAGCAATAGGTTAAGGTCGTAGCATTAAGGGTAGGCCAATACTATCCCATCCGTAGGACGCGTTTGACAAGAACCAAACCGTTGAAGTATCCACCTTATATGCCATCATGGACTAATTGGATAGATTTTCTGGATTCATGACATTTGAGGCATTGATGTACAAGGTCATCAAACCCTCGTCTGTAAAGAATGTTGCCTAGGATGACATAGCGGTTAGCGCGTTGTAGAAAGGATATCCTACTGTTCTTAGATAGAATGGAGGAGATTTTAGACTGAGAAAGATAGTCATAAAATTAAGTGTACCAAAAATTTGATTGATTGTATTGAACAAGATTAACAGAGGGGAGGTCATTGTTATGAGATGGTTGATCGAGTCTATGTACAAAAATGAACAATTTGGAATCTTCAATCAATAAGGGTATGAGTGATGCAAGATAAGGCATGGTATCTGCAAATTTTTTGGACGAGAAGGGAAATGTTTGTATTGTATATTGATTGAAGGCTTATAAGAGGAAGTCAACATCATTTTTGTATTTTTGTAAAATTACATTCTTACATTGATAGGTTCCTTTGATTTGATTGATGATAAGTTAGTGAGTTCCCATAGATGTCAAGGATTTGAACACCAAGAATGATAGCAGTTTGGAGACCCATAATGATGGATTCATACTCAACCATATGAGAGTCCCCCAAAATTTAGTTTTAAGGATAAAGGAATGAGAGTCCCCCAAGGAGGTATGATGATTATACCGACACCTCCCCCCCTACCGGCACTTAGAATGGTTGAAAAAGAGTTTCATTTTGAGGGGAGTGTATTCTTGATCGAGAGTGTTGATAGATTTGTCAGGAAATTGTTCATGAGGTGGTTTATTGTTAAGAAGGGGAGCTTTTGTGACTTGATCGATGATGGCTTGCCCCTTGATAGATTTTTGTGACATGAATTCTAGGTTAAATTCAATCATAAACATGAGCCATCGGGTGATGTGATCATTGTGATATGGTTTAGAATGCATAGCTTTGAGAGGATTGAAGCTGGTGACGAAATAGGTCTTATGATTAAGGATATAGTGATACATCTTAAAATTCACGAAGTATAGAGAATAACATAACTTTTCTTCTTTGGTGTAATGAGTTTCATAGTCGTGAAGAGTGTGTTTTACGTAATAGACGATCTTCTCTTTACCATGCTCATCTCGATGTGATAACATGATGACCAAGGCATGGTCCGTGATAGATATATAGGTGAAATAGGCTCCCTCTCATGTGGAGGTGTGAGAATAGGTGTTGATAGAAGGTATTGTTTGATCTCTTCGAAGGCCTTTTGACAATTGTCATCCTACTTGAAATGGACATCCTTTCAGAGGAGATGATGAAAATGTTGACAATGGTATGAAAGATGAGAAATAAAGTGACAGACTGATTGGATTCTACCTTGTAGACTATGAATTTTTTTGATTGGAAGGATGGAACATCTCAATGATGGATTTGATTTTAGAAGGGTCTACTTCAATGCCCCTAATAGATAAGATGAACCCTAAAAGCTTTCTCCTGAGAACGCCGAATATGCATTTAGTTGGGTTAAGGAGGAGGAATTATTGAATAAGGTGGGAAAAGATGATGTCGATGATGATGAGATGATCCCCTCAATGCTTTGATTTATCTAAGAGATCATCCACCAAGTCATCTATAGTTTTATGGATGAGGTCATGAAATATATAACTCATGATGTGTTGATAAGTGGGCCTTGTGGATTCTTCAGACCAAAAGGGCATGACTCAGTAGCAGAAGGTATCCCAAGGAGTGATGAAAGATGTATTGTTGGAAATTTGGTGTGATGAGGATCTAATTATACCCAGAAAAGCCATCCATAAGAGATAACATCTCATGGCCTGTCATGAGGTTAGCAAGTTGAGCGATGTTAGGAAGGGGGAAGTCATCTTTAGGACAAGAGATTGAGATCTCACAAGTCCGTGTAGATGCGTAACTTTCCAGTGGTTTTGGTTACGTTTACAATATTAGACACCCACTATGGATAGTCAATGGGTAAGATGAAATTATCAGAGAGAAGACATTATAACTCTTCTTTGATGAGTAGGGCTATGTGAGGATGCATCCTACACAACTTTTGTTGACAGGCTTGGTGTTAGGGATTGTTACAATGTTGTGTACAATGATGTTAGTGTCAATACCTGATATGTCACTGTATGACCATGCAAATGATTGACTGTGATTGGAAAGAAAGGTGGTGAGGTCTTTTAATGTTTTAAAATCTAAAGACTGGACAAATTTGACTATGTGAGGTTCTAGTGAAGTCCCTATATTAATGTCGATAGTGGATTCATTAAGGATTGTAGATGTGTTAGGTGGTAGAGTCTTTTAAAGATATTGATCCTCCACCCCCATATAGGATAGGATGGATTTGTCATCATGAAATTAAAAAATGGTGATGATAGGGGAGTCTTCCTTTGCCATTTTGGGTAGTTGTAGAAAAAGATTCTTAGTCTCACATTATCATGACAAGTTAGTGGTTCTAAGGTGATCATAGTAATTAACAAAATATTAGGGGGGATGGATATGGTGTTGTCTGTATCTATAGAATCATTTGGTGGGGATGAAGGGGATGGATCTACTTCTGCTACAAATTTAGGTGTGGTGGTTGTGGAAGTGTTTGAGGAAGGCTTCTTGAAGCCTAGTCCAAATTTCTCACGAGGCTTCTGAGATTAGTCAAATAACAAGTCATTAATGCCTTGTTCATAATGTCATAAACCAAAACCTTTCCATGTGTAACTATTGAGATAGGTTTAGGCAAATGTTTTATTTTATAAGAATGAGAATTTGGATTTTAATGGTTTGGCACAATATTGATTGTAGCGGTGTGAGGAAGGATGATTTATGCCTTCGTAAACGAGGTTGGTATTCAGATAGGGAGGACAAAAGGAGGTGATATCTTTGACATTTGGTTCATACATAGGTTTTTTTTTGGGTCTCTTGAATGTATTTTATGTGGGAAGGATGTTAAGGTCCAAGAGTTGATACTCCCCCAACAAAAGATGTTGCATCATGCCTTCAAAGGTTTTTTCGGTAGGTAACTTGGATGCAAAAATGAAGGTTCCAGTAGAGGCCTCCTCAAAAGAGATTTAGTTTTCTTTAGGAATGAACATATCATTAGTCCAGTAGGTCATATGACATGCTTTGAAATGACAAGGATTTGCAGGAAGTGTATGAACTTTCCCTTCATGTTCATATTTTAAGTAGTGATGGAGAGTGGAAGTAACAAAATGCATAGCACAGATCCATGGGTGTCCCAGTAGGATGTTGTATTAGAATTCCCCTTCTACAATTTTGAAAATTCCATGGATAATTTTTTCACATACTTGGATGGGTAGGATGAATGTGCCCAAGGCTGGGGCCATAGTGTCATTGAAGGCATGTAAAAATGTTGGTGATTGGGTGATGATGTTATCAAGAAGTTTGAGTTGTTTGAAGGTATGTGATGAAATGATGTTAATGCTGACCCCATTGTCAATCATTTCTATTTTGATTGCAGTATCGTTGACACAAATAGTGATGAAAAAGGGGAGATCATGGTTTTTTGGTAGAATAGAGGGGATTTCGAAGTCTTCAAAAGAGATGGCGTCCGAAGCTTTAAGAGATCCCACAAGCATAGAAAATGGTTGTGGTTCATCTATTGTGATGAAAATACGCCATAGGGTTTCCATGAAAGCATGTCGATGATGAAGGGAGTTTTGAATGAGCTCATAAAGAGACATTTTGATGGGTGCTTGATGTAATTGTTTTAAGATGTTTTCTTCTACCGTGATAGGTACTTGAGCTCAAGGACATACAAGGATAGAAACCTTGGTTTTAAAAAAAGATGAAGGGATGGCCTCAGAAGGGGTGATGGAAATGGTGACCTTAGATTTTCTTGATTTTATGTTTTAGGGTCACATCAACAAGTTCTTGTAGTGATGCGAATAACATCAATTTGGAAGATTGGGCATTCTTTAGAGGGGGGAGAATATGATTGTAGAATAATGTCTGAAGAGGGGGTAGGGGGATCATATTTGTGAGTTTTGGAAATCGTAGGCTTGACTTAGTTCTTGAGTTTCAATTTCTTTTGGCTAGTGGAACGGGTGGGGTGATCTTCTTCTGTGAGGAGATCACCTTCTTGTGTGAGTTATTGATGATTATTTGAATAGATTTACAATGCTTCGTATCATGTCTTGGCATACGGTGGTAAGTACAGATAGCATCGTAATCATACCACATGAGTTTCCATCCACATGGGTCGAAAGGTTTGATAGGGGGTAAGGTGATAACATATGTTTGTATGAGTCAATTGAGGATGGATGTGTAGAACCCCCATGAGGGCTTATGGAGGTGAAGACGTAAGAATATTAGCCTTGTTATATTTTTGAAGGCG
Organism: Taxus chinensis; assembly: GCA_019776745.2. NCBI lineage: Eukaryota > Viridiplantae > Streptophyta > Pinopsida > Cupressales > Taxaceae > Taxus > Taxus chinensis. Next base: position 655,993,910 of record CM034149.1, on the reverse strand, counting down.
TAGAGGAAAGAGATGTGCTTTCTTGTTTTTTGGGTTTTATTATAGTCTTAGGAACAAGTTTGGACTCCGTGACGGAAACAAAAAGCTTGGATGAGGGATGAGGTCCAAGGATAGAAGGTTGTGGTCCCCAAAATTGAAAATTGTTGTGGTTAATGTCTTAGGTGTACTGGGTTTATTTTGTGGAAGTTCAGGTTTCTTGTGTCAGACGGGTAACCAATTTTGGAATAGGATTACCAAGGTTCTTAATTGTTCATTGTGAAATTTTACCTTTGGCAGGAATTGTTACTGATTTCCATAGTGAGTTTTTGTTTCAGGTGAATCCCACATGATGATGCCGGGTAATTTAGAGGAGTGATTTGTTGTGGATATGACTACTGGGGATGAGGGTAATCATGAGATGTCACCAGTGAGAAGATCAAAGAGGTTCATTGGCTCGACTAGTTTTTACAGATGTGTAAGTGGATATTGAAGGTACTGAGGTATGATTAATAACATAATAACATGGGCCATGAGGGATTGATATCCGAGTGGATTATTTTTATTATTTGGAGGATAATTAGGGAATGGTTACTTTGAAGAATTTCCAAGGCTTGATTGGGGGTGCATTCGGATTATCAAATTGTAAATCACCCTAGTCAATGAGTTTCTGAACCAAATCCTTAAAGGTAGGACATCATTCAATGCCATGGCCATGAACTTGGTGATATTTGTCAATAATCATTTTCTTGGTACCATGTAGGTTTAGGGTGAGACTCATTGACATGTCAGATCAGAGGGTGTTCTATCAAATGGACTTCCATTAGCTTGTCAAATATGGAACTATAAGACTCCCCTAGAGGAGTGTAGGTGCGAGGGGTTCATGATGCCATATATGTTTTTTCAGTGTGAGAGGTATTTTGAAGAAGTGGTTTTCACCACAATAGGGATTTCCAAGCCTTTAGATTTTTCATTGTTAGAGAAGTTTTTTAGAAAAATTGGGCTTGGGATTTTTGGAACGGAGTTTGACCTTACCTTCTTCAAGGGATCATGGATTTCTAGCTTTTGGATCCATGGTAAAGGCTTCATCAAAGGTTTGAAATGATTGAATCTGAAGAGTGGATAGTATGTGTTTATCACAAGACTGAGACAATAACTCAATGAGCTTGGTCTAAGGAAAAGAGAAGGATAATTGATTAATGATGCCTTGCCATCTAGAGACAAAGTCTGAAATGGACTGATCTTTAATTTGTTTAATGGCCTAGAGGTTGGTGATGGTTATTTTACAATTGATGTTCATGGAGCAGTGCTCGATATAAATAACTAGGCTAATTGAGTGAAAGAAAATAAGGATTATTGAGGAATTTTTTTACACAAGTCCAAGGCAGGTCCTTGCAAGGACATGGGATAGTTCCTAAGGATAAGGTCTTGGTGATGAGAAATGAGATACAAAAAGTGTCTAAAAGCTCTTAGATGTTGTTTTGGATCTTCTTTGTTATGGAACTTGGTGAATTTAGGTAATTCCCAATGTGTAGGATATGGTTTGACTTGTATGAATGGAATGACAGGTTCATTACATATTTGTTTGTAGGTGAAGATGTTTTTAGGTCCCATGGTAACGGATTCTAGGTTTTCCATTCTACTCATTAATGTTGGCACGGTATAGTTTTGAGGATTGGATGTGAAGGGATCAATCTGTGCGTGTGTATGAGGGTCTAAGAGATGTGGTTGATGATAGTGTGGGGTAGGAGGATTCTGATGTGAAGAGAGTTGATGTGGAGGTACATAGTTAGGATTTAGAGGTTGAGGTTGCTATGAAGGGATATAGTTGGAAGTTTGAGAAGGTATTAGTTGTTAAGTATGTTGTTGTATGGGGATGTAGGCAGAAGTATGAAGACATTGGATGTGTTGATGTTGGATGAGAGGAGTCGACTAAGTATGTGTTTGATAGGTATGGATATGCACATATGTTTGCAAGGTTTGAGGAGGAACATGTTGGAACATATGTTGGAAAATGCTATGAAGAGATTTTTTGTTAGTCTATGTTAGATTCGAATGAGGAGGTGGTGGAATGAACACGTTAGAAAATGTCTAGGGTACCAAGAAAGACACTAAAGTTGAATGTGATGATTAGGTGGAGGAGGAGGAACATTGATATTTTTCTGATGTTGGGGGGAGGAATGTTCTTATGTTATGGTAAAAGAGGTACATTTTTTGTAGGATGGACATGTACAAATGTTGTTGGAGTGGGTGTAGCAACAAAAAGATTGATAAGAGGTAGATTAGAAGGTACAAGTACTACCAATTTTATTTGAGGTGGAGCTTGTGGGGTAGAAAGAGAGATTCCAGGTGGAATGTGCTCACTTTGCATATTTGTTATCTTCTTCAAGACTGTGGCATAAAAGAAACTAGAAAATTGAGAAGTGAGAGTCTTTGAGTATTCTGGATGCTGGAGGATACTTATAGAGTTGGTAGATGGTAGGTCCCTTAGCGGGGATGTGTGTAGATTTTCAAACCAAATAATCATGGAGGGAAATCATATTGGCATCAAGGAGCTCTTGGAAGGCAGAGCATCCTCGGGGGATAAGAGGTGGTTTGGATGCCCCTGAGGATGTAACAAAACTAGGTGAAGTTGGTATAGATTCAATGGGTTGATGATACTATAAGGGGTCGAACTCTGTATGGTGGATGTTGTGAGATTGATTAGGGTTAAGAGTAGAGATTTTAAGAGATGGTAGAGGAGGAGACTAGAGATGGTGGTACTAAGGGAACGAAAGCAACATTGGCAAGTTCTAGTGCTTACACAGGAGGATTGTTCTGAGTGGAGATTTCATTTGATGTGGTGGATTGATCCATTTAATTTGGTTTCAAGCAAGTGAAAATGGGAATGAAATAATAAAAACAACCCTAAGGAGACTACTTATGCAATAAGAAATATAGGTAGCTGAAGAGTTTTAATTATCTTGTTTAGAATTAAGTGTGAGGAAGAAGTGGCTGAAAGGGAACCCTAATCAAGAAGGATTACCTTAGCTTGAAAATTTCCCTTTATAAGCCAAGGAAAACCTTGTTCGAGGCCTATCCTTGGGGCTAACTGACCTAGACGAATGCTAAGATAAGGCAGCCAAAAGGTTCACTAAGGATGGTTTTCAGGTAAAGTTTATGGCTGGAATCCTTGATATACCTGAAGGTACGTGAGGCCTATATCTATGTTGGTATTAGTATGAGGCATGTAATATTGGGGCCTACCCCTCACTTCATGTCTCCAGTAATAAGGGTGTCAAGTGTTTAGCTGATATACCACCCACCAATTGTTTATACTCAGCTAGAACACCAACTCAGATTCCCTCTTGGTGATGAAATCCAAGTAGGTAGACTGGGAAGGAAGTGTTTGAGATGTTTAATTATGTAGTGTGATTTTGGTCATGTGTGTAGGGGAAATAGTGTGAACAAAATGATTAACCCCTACTTAACTATGTGATCAGAAAATATGAGAAATAAAGTTCGTTTTAAGCCCAAAATGAAATATTTATTTTGATGAGAAAAACATGCAAGATCTAGGAAGGAAAAAAAAGGAGGAAAATGAGACAAAAATAAGAATACTTGGATTCAGTTTTTCTTTTTCCTTGATTTTCCATACTTTTAGAAAGTGAGCAAAGATCACCAAGTTGTAGGATTAATGATTTGCGAAAGAAATAAAGACAAGAAAATATAATCTAACTTGAAAAAAAAGAACTCACCAAAGGGACAAGGTTCCATGGGTGTGTTAATGTTTACCAAATTTCCCGCTCCCATTTTAAGTTAATGAAAAGTATGCTAAGAAATAAGTAACTTCGAAAAAGAAAGTTTTATGTTACCTTTACACTAGACGATTATGAAGTTGGTTCTAGATGGGCACACAACATTCCTCTTTCAACGGGATGAATCACCTACACACTAAATATGCTTAGAAAAAGACGAAGTTAGATAGCAAAATGGTGGATTGCATGGCAACAACCAGTCCCATAAAATCAATGGAATTCCTTGTAAGGATGTCAACCCACCTTCAAACTCAAGCAGATAAAGAATGTTGAAGGAAATAATGGATAAAATAAAGAAATATATGATTTTTACATAGATAAATATTGATGTAGAGATAAGTTATTTTATTCTTTCATAGACTCCTCTATGTACGAATGATGGTAATAAATTTCCCAGGAAAGGGCCATAAAACACCACAAGTCGTCGAAGTAACTACCCAAGCTTATGTCACATGTGTCATATTCCTCCCTAATGATTTCTAGTTGATCTCCAATATCGATCAAGTTTCGAGGTCAGTGCAATGGACATAAAGACTGAGCTTGTGGGATATGTCATATTTCTTGAAATTGAAAGGCTAATGGGATGATAGGAAGTCTTGTGGATGTTTGTTATGGGGTGTACTTGTCTTGTAATATTCATCTAAAGAAAAAACATTCTTGTGAAATAGATTTTAGCAAAAAATAATTATAAAACATTGATAAAGATAGTAAGATAAGGAAAAGGATAGGGATGGGCACCGATTCTGATCAAGGAAAAAAATGAATGTTTTGACAAAAATATGGTCAAACAAGTATTTCTTATGCAATTGGGACTTTGGAAATGGAAAGGTGAGGCACAAGGGCTGCAGAGATGGGATGGATGTGAAAGAAAAAGAATACAATATGTATAAAGGGCTAAATTAAATGCAAAGTGGATTGTGGGTCCGATCGACGATGATTGGGTAAATCGATGGTAATTGGGGATTGATGAAGATCCCTGGTAAATTAAATGATTTTATAAGAGGTTGGATAAATTTTTAATGAATGATGAACTAGAGAATGCCTATATGAGTGTGCGAGGATGAGCGTGTATGTAAAGTGTAGCTAATATAGCTAGACTAAAACAACACAACTCAGAGCACTATACCTTGTTGATTGGTAATGTAGATGAAATAGCTCCTAAAGTGGAAGACATGATGCTTGAGAGGGACTCCCAATTGGTAAGCAAGATATAAATGGTCCTTCCCACTTTGTCAGGATTATAGGATGCAGACAGGGTCTCAACATTGCAATAATTTGTCTAGAGTGAATCCAATCTAATTGAGGAATGAGGAAGGATGGTGACTAAATAGGATCGACAGACTGATCATAGATCATCGTCGATTGGGTCAAGTGTTTGATTTTTAAGAAACAAACAATGGAGGATAATAAATGGTTGAAACCACTTGTCATCTGAGGGTTGGAATTGGCTCAAGAATGGTGGGGAGTTAAGGATCTTCGTAGGAAGAGGTTAAGATGTTAGGATGAATGGGGTAAATTAGGTTACGTTTTTTTTAAGAGGTTAGGAAGGATAAATAGGATTTTATGTGGGTAATTGGGATTTATGATGGTAAATTTATAAACTATAGGAAAATGGGAATTAGGTTAGAAATAATAGTGTAAATATCTATAATGTAATTAATATGTCTAGGACGACCTAGGGGTGAAAAAGCAATGTCTATAGTAACATGAGGGAGTGGAAAACATGTTGGGTAGAGGATTTCCTATAGCAGATTGTGGTATTTTTTGAATTCAACAACAACAAAGGATGATAATTTGGGGGTTGCGATTCTGAAACATCAAAAAGCTCCACAACTTGATCGAGTGACTCATTGACTAAATTAGAGTTGACCCATAAGTCCCGTATTAGATATAAACATAACCTCTTGTCCTTTGAAAAGAGCATAAAATGCTCCAATTGAGTGTCATTGAGGTTTGATATCACTCCATGTTTGTTGTGGTTTTCTTTTCTTATTGCAACTAAAATGTGCCATGATTTTAGAATTTGCTTATTCTGCGAGCTTGCTAATTCCTTTTTTGTGTGAAGATGCTTTACTCTTGTAAAGGTTGGTTGTTCTAATGCATACATGAAATAGTCTCTATGTGACATGAGAAGGTTCTAATATGATATTGTTCGGTGTGCATTTTCAATGTTAGTTAATAAATGTCATAATTTTAGTTGTTGTGGGTTACAACCTTGTTGATAAAAAATTGTATTCAAGGTATTGACTATGTCAAATGTGTGCCAAAGTGTGTGACCAAATGACTTCCCTACAAGTAGTGGTATGTCATTAACCGACCACCAAAATTATGGTTTTTTATGGTAAGGGAATGCCTCATGCAACTTGTAGTTTATATTGCTCAAAATGTTCACGCCTACAAAGCTCATTTCATTTATGAGAACTTGTTTAATATCCTTAATATGATCTTGGAAAACTGTTAGTGCTTGTCCTTCAAGAGCCTTCATTACCTGAATGGGTATTTGAAGCCCACAATGTAAAGTAGATGAATTTATGTTGAATTTAATAATATCTATTGGATCGAGTAGGATAATGTGTGACTTCCTTCTACCCTTTCATTTTTTTAATGCACTTTTTATACAACTGATCAATTAGGAATTTATTGTACCAGTTGTACCTTGAAAAATTATATTTAGGGGTGTAAGTTGTTCTTTATTGTCATCATGCCCAACACCAATTACGTAGGCAAGGTTTTGTTTTGAAGATAGAAGCAAGTGATCTTGCTGGTTAGATGAAGCAATAGTTGGAACTTAATTTTGGATACGGGTTTGATTTATGAATTTAGGTGTTGTACTTTGCAAATAAAATAGAACACCATGCTTAGACCAATCATGACTACTGTCAAAGAAGAGACCAAAAAATTTGAGTCATAACATGTCTTGTTCATCAATCGATGCATTTCTAAATGGGTGCATGCGGGATGTATGCTCCCATTCTTGTAGTTCCATTTCCACAAGGCATTCTCCTTTCAAGTAACTATCATTACTACTGGTTCCAATAACACTTCCATTAAATAGTGGCCCTCTCCTTTTGGCACTATCAACTAGTGGTTAAAAATACTTTTGGATCTTTGATTGCTTTATGTCTTGCACTTTATTAGCATTACACACCTTCCATCTTTGTCAGAACTTAGCTGATTTATATTTTGATGACCTCGAACACTAGCACCCAGATAAGACCAAAGCACACATGTGTTCCCGTCCCTTCTGGGTGCTCCTGACTTTCTTTATCTTCTTCTTACTCTTTTGGGTCCTTTTCACCTTTTGGTCGCCTTTAAATAATTTGGGTCCGCCTTTCAGTTGTCAATTATGAAATTCAAACAAGGGAATCATATATATACTTAGTTATTACTCTCAAATAATGGGCTAAGAATCATAAGCATTATTTATCATCACCTAAGCTTGCATTAAAGGCACAAGAGTACTACAAGGTATACATATAGCACATCCATACGAGGGAAAAGGGCTACATTATTCTACATACATGGCATAGGAGGGGAGTTCATTCTATTTCTTCACACACATCTTGCATACTTGGTACAATCTACATCTAGCCTGCTATCATCATGCAACTTGCACAAGGGAAACCTACGACATCATACACACACAAGAACAAAGAACTACATGGAGTATGAGATGTAGTGCAACGCTCGGTTGTAAGTTAACTCTTCGGGTTACCGCTGATTCTACATCTTTTTTATTAGATTTGATGCAGTTTATGGACATGTGCAGGTCGAAATTTGCTTCGCAAGTTATAGGTAAGACCGACAACATTATAGTGAAACTAGAGTGACAAAATAAGATCAATAATGAAGCTCCTACAGTCTATAAAATACCAAAACCTAAACATCTAAGCAGACACAAGCATTGAGATCAGTCATTAGCAAATGTACACTCATGTCCTCCCGTGGGTGCTTATATCCTGTACCGTTATGAGTTCCAGAACCCTTATTGATCCTTGACGACACTATTGTAAGTCTGTTCCAGCAGTTACTCAATCCTGATCACTCCTGGACTGCACAAAATCAGCCAAATCATCTTCCTCTCTCATTTTCTTAGGGTTTTACAATGTTGCATGCTTATTACATGGACACTACTGTAGTTTATAAGCCATTATATCATTAATTACTAATACATTACTCTAAAATAAAGGTTTAATTACATTTAGATTAAATCATTTGGTGAACATATACGCTCTAACCCTACCTTGTTTCAATGGTTGAGACTTATGAACCCTTTACCAATGAAGATATTCATGATCTCCATGATCATATTGTTGAATTCCCTCAAGAAATAGATATCTTATAGTTGTTTCTCATGAAGAAGCCATGTGGTTTGCTGAGCTCAACCCTCTAGTCTCTAATGATACTTCTCTTCCTATTGTGAAACTTCCTCCTCATTCCACTACCGATATTCCACCTACATTTATTGTTCCGGTTTCTATGCCTACTCCTACCAATCACTTTACCTTCCCTATTACTTCTCATACATGACATGCCTCCTCTTTGGGTACCCATGACCTATCCTCATTATACTGTGACTTGCAACTGTAAATTCACCAATTACACCAAGCTTCTTCATCCTTCTCTCCATCTCTATATTCCTCACTCCTCCTTCATATCCCTTTCATACTTATCATCTCCTCTTATACAATACCTCCTAACTTCATTGCACCTAAGCTTCCCACCTTCAATGGCCATGTTGACCCTTAGGATCACCTTTAATCCTTCTATATCGCATGTCTCAGCTATGCTGATGAACTTACAATGTTAGCTTAATTGTTTCCTCGAAGCTTAAATGAATATGTTATTCGTTGGTCCTATGATCTACCTATCCATTCTGTAACCTCTTTTACAAATCTAGCTAATGCATTCCTTTCTCATTTTTCTATAAACATTGACACTATGCACGATTAGCTAAAATCAAATAAGGATCCAATGAACATCTTGCAGACCATGTCTTATGCTATAAGAACAACCTTGTCAAAATGACCAATGTCCTCTCTTATTCAAAATTACAAGATCTATTCATTCAAATTCCTTTACCTCCTCTCCAAGAGAGTGTCATTTTTTAGACCTCTCCTTCTTTTGACCAATCATGCCATACAATCAAAGTGTGTGAAATCAAACTACTATCTATGGGAAAATTGAAGTATTATGATACTTCTTCCTCCTCATCTTCCCAAGTTTCAAGATAAATCCGTATTCAAACCATCTCCTAAGCCTACTGATGGTAAAGCTAATGTCAACGTTGTTTCTCTACCAACCAAGGTTCAATTGTAACCCACAAGGTACATCTTTACTAAGCTAACCTACGCACCTCGGTTCCTATTACCACAATTCATTGAAAGTAATCTGATTACTCTCCCTCCACCACTCAATCTAGATCCTTCTCACCCAAGTGGCCGTAACTATGATGAAAATGTACACTGTGATTACCACCAATGCAATGGCCACTCTACTGATCATTTTTTTAAGCTCAGACATATCATTAATTATCTTATCGATAACAATGCAATTGATCTCCCAGATCCCTATAACTTTAAACTGATCAATGATAATCAAAAGCTTAACATCTTTAACAACCCATTAGCAAAACATGACAATCTAGCCACCGATTCATCTACTAATCATACAAATCATGTTGTGTCTTCTCCCTCATAAGGGCCACTTAATTTCCTCATTGCTAATACTGACATGCCACCACCAGTTATTACATTCTCGGATCATGATTACCATGATTTATTTTCCTTTGATTTGTTGCATATTAATGCTTCTATTGGTACTTACATAGTAAAAAATACTATGGTCCGTCCCCCGACCCTTTCCAATGCATTCTTCGTGGCACTCCTATTAGATATCAAATTTCCAACTTCTCAAATCACATTTCCAGTTCCTAATTCTTATGGACGTGTCATCCTTCCCATTATTGTTGGGTCCCTTACCATACCTACACCATTCCTTGTTACATCAAAAATCAAGGGCTACTGACAAGGTCTTTGGTCTCCCTTGGCTCCGGGCTACCCAGGATATCCCTTCCATGCTCCACTTATGTGTTAATTTCATTCACAATAAGCAAGTTATCACCATCAAAGGAATTCTACCACATACACCATTACCTCAGCCCATTGTTTCCTCTATTTTAGCACCAATCACGATGTATATGCCTCCTGCACCTCTCAAGTCTCACATCTATCTTTACACATAGCTCTCCCATTCATACACGACCTACATCATGACCCTTTCATCCTCATCAGTCCATGAGTTCACACCACCATTCAAGTCCCCTACTCAAGAAGCCCATTCCTATAGGTTTTCTCCACCTCCTTTACCACATCAGTCTCTCTCACATGCACATAGATATTCTCCTACATCGCCAGTCGTAGACCATGGTCACTTGCCTTCTCTTTCTTAGACACCAGCTAAGGATCCCTCACTGTTCGCCATCATCGAATAGCCTTCCATCACTTGCACTCTTAGGGGTATCGTACTTTCTTCCCCCCTCCATCACCATTTTATTTCTCTATCATCTACTCATAGCTTATCTACTACACTTCACCCTTTGTGCTTCACGATAAATCTTTACTAGCATCTACTCTCACAATACATACAATACACTCATTAACTGATGACGAACTCTTATTCTATGGTTCATGCTTGAATGTTGAGAGTGTAATTCCTCCATGAATCTCACTTGTCTCATCCTATCACCTCACACTCCATGCTTTATGTCTATCTTTCTAAGCATCACCACATCTCTGGTAAACATACTTTTGCATCATTACCCAATGACGCACTCTTGTTCTATGGTTCATGCTTAGCTGTTGAGGGTGAAATTCCTCCATGAGCCTCACATATCACATCCTAGCTAATCACACTCTGTGCTTCATGTCTATCTTTTTGAGCATCACCACATCTCTAGTAAACATACTTTACTATCATTACTAGATGACACACTCTTGGTATATGGTTCATACTTGATTATTGAGGGATAATTCCTATATTAACTTCATCTCACACACATATGTTGGGGGGAAACGTGTCCCCTCCCATCTAGCACATAATGCATATAGAAGCACACAATCATATGTACACCACAGTTGCACATCTTGGTTGTACTTACTCTTGTTAGTTAATACTATTTACATGTTATGCTTTGTTTCCTATGCTAGTTGGATACTTAGTATGTCATTACATTTTTCTATACACACATGTGCATTCACAGGGTATTTAGAGGTGAATGCGTGACCTTTTACATATTATTACATGATTCATGATGCTTGTCACATCTCTTTACCAGTCCGAGCAACGCTCATGGGGGCATCTATCTTTACTACTCTCATACTACACACTCACATGTTCTATTGTCACAATACTTATGAATTTTTTTCACCATTAGTTTTCACTGATATATACATGATTTGACATACTACTTATATTTATAGCATGTTAATGGGTGTTAACAGGTGCTTCATGTGTATCATTTACCTTGCAGGACTCTATAAAACCGTGGTTATCTGTTAATTTTTGCTTGATATTGTTTGTTATTGTTTGTGGGCTATGCTCTATGTCATGATTGATCATTGTTTACTTGTGGCCACTTCAGCCCTGATTGTCTTGTGACATTGTTGGTGATGTCCCATGTATGCAACCCAATTTTTGTGGTCCCTTGTATCCTCACAGTTATTTGTTACACTATATTCTATTGCATGTTAGTTTTTTTTTACTAACACTTATTTCTAGCCCATAGTGTTTGCATGTTCCTTGATTTATACCATACACATACTCTACCCCATGTAGGTATCCAATCTCATATATGCATATTAGTTTCAGGTCCTCTCATTTGGCTCACCTCCTCCTAATTGGGATGTGCCAATCTATAATGGCACTTATTGGGAAGTGTCATAGAGGGAGATAAAAAAATACCTCTCTCCTCAACACTCTTATATTGGTGTGAGATCGCCCAAAAAACTCACTCTTTGCATGATATTGTTGAAAAACCTCATCCTTCAGCAATAAGATACTCAAATCCACCAACATCTCCAAATCAGATTGGACAAATTTCTATCCTTTACTCTCTCCAACATCAGGTGCACTCTTTCCTTATCTACTACTTTTGCATACTTATTCATATGTTACTCTGATTTTTCATATACATGAATTTGACTAATCTTTTTCTCTTCTTTTACAGGTCCATCCTTACAAGAAGAAGTTCACATCAAAAGGAACAAGCTCTAACAACACATTACTATGCACATGCTTAACCCCTAGGGTCTATCCCCTTTATTAGTTACCACGCTTCAAATTGCGATCACTTCATGCTTCACATTTCCACTTGGCACGCTATCGGTTACAATTCTCTTTGATTTATAAGGTACACATCTTCTATCTAATTTATGTTATCGAGTATTCACTCAACAACATAAAGTGGGGAAAAATGTAGGCACAAAATCTATGTGCTTGGGTACATTTCTATATCCTAAAGTATACTAATACATACATGATTCCTACGCAAAAAAAATTAGTGGTTGATAACTCATTTTGGCTATTTAATTGCTTTATCTCTTGCACTTTACTAGACTTACACACCTTATAGCTATGTCGGCACTTAATTGATTTATCTTTTGATGACCTCAGAAAATAGTGCCCAAATAAGACAGAAGCTCCTAGGCACTCCTATCCCTTCTGGGCGCTCTTGACCTTCTTTATCTTCTTCTTATTCTTTTGGGTCCTTTTCTCATTTTGGTCACCTTTTAATAATTTGAGTGGCCTTTTAGTTGTCAATTATGAAATTCAAATAAGGGAATCATATATATACTTAGTTATTGCTTACAAATAAGGGGCCAAACATCATAAGCATTATCTATCATCGCCTAAGCTTCCATCAAAGGCACAAGATCACTAAACAACATACATCTAACACATCCATACAAGGGACAAGGGCTGATTTATTCTGCATATACAACATAGGAGGGGATTTCATTCTATTTCATCACACACATCTTGCATACTTGGTATAATCTATATCTAACTCGCTATCATCGTGTAACTTACAAAAGGGAAACCTAGGGTATCATTACACACACAAACACAAAGAAATATATGAAGTCTGAGATGTAGTGCAACACTCAGTTGTAAGTTCACTCTCCGAGTGACCTTCGAGGTTAGTCTGACTCTACATTTTGCATCTTTTTTATTATATTTGATATGGTTTGTGGATATGTGTAGGTAAATATTTGTTTTGCAGGTTACAAGTATGACCGATGACATTACATTGAAACCAGATTGATAGAATAAGATCAACAATGAAGCTCCTCTAGTCTTGAAAGTACCAAAACTTGGGCTTCTAAGTAGACACAAGAACCCAGATCAGTCACTAGCACCTGGGCACTCCTATCCTCTCGTTGACGCTCCTCTTAGATTGGTGTAAGAGAATTAACTTGGATACCCATGCACATTGAACAAGGTTTTACTTCAATGGAGTTGTGAATGCTTCATGTAGTAAGAAAGAGATTGAATCAAAAGGAGAATCAAGTAGAGAAATACAATAGAGTGTATGACATGCTCATAGATCAAAAAAAAGAGGTACATATATGAGGTTTGTGTAACTCATGTGCATGACACATGTACATTAACCTTATTGACCTATTCAAATATGAACTATTATCACTAAGTGAGATGACTAACCAACATGGTGGACAAGATGTCGAATGACGACAAGTCTAGTCATATACACCAACACCCCCTTCATCGAAGTTGATGTAGAGGTCATGAAAAGTTAGAACTGAAAAATAACTCCTCTAGAAAACTAAGAAATATGTGTCAATGGGGCTCGATTACTAAGCCTAATAAGGTACCCATGTACAAACAACATCTTTCTGGAAGAATAAGAAGAGAAATATGGGTCCTGAAAACTAGGCTTGATGAGGTACCCATGTAAAATAAGAATCTCAAGTAATGGAGGAAAAACCCCTAAGGGAAAACATCCACTTACAAGAGATAAAAGATACCCCTAAACAACCTAAGAAATATGTGTCAAATGAGTCTAGAAAACTAAATGCCTAATAAGTTACTCATATATAAATGCAATATTTATAGAAGAAGTGAAGAAATGAAGAATGTGCCGAAGACCACCCTATATCAAGTGAATAAGAAGATCCCATAAGTGAAAAGGTGTGGTTCCTATCCAAGGAACGATGCTTCATATGTGATGTGGAAGTGCTAACTACTTCATTAAGGGATGGTGAATCTGAAGTAACAACGAATAAGGAAGGTGGAGTGTCCTATAATTATATAGAAGAGTGCCTGATGTCTGATGTGTCCTAAATCAAAGTACCTGCTCCATGAAAAGTATGTAGAATCCCAAAATTAGGTGGATCAAGAAATAAATCCTCAATATGTGGTAGATGATAAGTGGATGGCTGAGGTGGTTCCCCATTACTATGAAAATCAACCAAGCTGTAAGAGAAGTCATCATCATTAAAAGTGAGCTTAGAAATATCATCAAGTCCAGGTGAATCTGATGAAGAATCTGAAGGAGGAACAAAGTGAGAAAAAGAGTAAAGTTGAGTATAATGATCAACTATACCAACATAAATACTATTGTCATTGTGAAGCTCTATAACATAAACAAAATCTAGTGTGAAATCAACTCACATTCTCTAACCGAGGTGAGTGATCTGATAAACTAGAAGGATATTAGTTGAAAGTGATGGAACATCAAGCACATTTTTGAAAGTTCCACCATTCACTTTAACAGACCCTCTCCTGAAAACTGGTGTAGAAGTGTCATCACCAAGACGAATAGAAGACATGTCACATGGCTCTAAAGAAGAAAACTCAATCTCAGATAGGTCATATGGTGAGATGCACCTGGATCTATCACCCATGTAGGAGTAGGTGACACAACGACAACTAAATCTCTTGCTTTTGTTCTTTCCTTAGTTGATTCTTTTTCTTTTTCTTTCGCTTTCCCCTTTCCATTGTATTTTTCCTTAGAAAATTTTTGAGTTGATGATGAATATGGCTTGAGAGGATCGGGAATTCCTATGTTTTTCTTCTCCAGAAGACTCGTGAGGAGGTCAATCTTCTTCTTCAAAAAAAAAATCTTCTTCATGTCTACCACTGCAATACCCACATTTGATCTGTTCTTTAGGAGATTTAAAACTAGAAGAGGAAGTGGAAAATTTTTATTTGGTGGTGGATTGGTCTTTTCTATTCTCACAATCCTTATTGTTTTGCTTCTTCTCTTTTGAAACCCTATGTTTTTCATGACTAGAAATGAGAGCATAAGATTTTGTGGATCTAAGAGTACCCAAATAAATTATCTTATCTTGTTCTCTAGTCAAATCAATGACAAACTCATCAAAGGAGGGTAGTCCAACTTACACCAAGTTCTCTTTTTGTAGCATGGAAATTAGGGTAAAAAACTAAATAGTCTGGACCAAGTTTTTGAAGGATAGAAAGAATGAGTTGTGAGTCCTTGTGAATTCCAAAAAAAATTAGTTACAATATAAGAGATTTGAGTTTGGTGAAAAAATTCCGGAGAGTGTCAAAATTTCTAGGGCTGAGACTAATCAACTAATTTTCCAGTTCATTCCCTTTCATTTCATCATGTTTCCCAAAAAGTGTTTCTAAGGCATCCCATTCTTCCTTGGGTGATTTGCATATGTTATTATGAAAGTGTAATTCCAGTGATACAGAAAGACATAAACATCCAAATGCTTCATAGCTTTTTTCAAACCACTTTTCTTTCTTTGTGTCTTATATAGGTTCAGTTTACAATCCCATCATCTTCCAGTAAAGCTTTTGTTTTATCAAAGAGAGAGGCATGGCATCTTTCCATTCGTGATAGTTAAATGGGGTAAGCAAAGAAAAAAAAGTATGATCCATAGCAGATAAACGTGAGAAAGAAAATAGTGAAAATCAAATAACCGCACAAAATGAACACCCCCTGATTGTGACACTTTATAAGTTTGTGCGTTGATTACACCCAAGTGTTCATGCGACGTGAGATAGGTGGTCACTCACATTGTAATTAGTGAAATATCGCACAAGTGTGGAGACCACAATATGCTTAATCATGCACAATGAAGCAAGTGAACAAGCACAAGAAAGTAAGCAAGAAGGAAAGGAAGCTCTCTTTCCACAAGGTTGTGGCATATGCGCTCACTAACTTGCAAGTGAAGAAGAGTGATGCATTGTATAAAGTGGCTGAAACTACATCTGAGAGGCTTCTAGCATGTAGTAGGAGTTCCTAGAAGGAAAAAAAAGGCTAAGAGGGACTACAACACACTCCAACAATACATTAGTATTAAAAATTCCCAATAATGCTATAAATCATACTTTTGAATATTTCTAATTAGCTTATTTAAACAATTAAAAGGAAAAAAGAAAAAAAATGATAATAATGATAACATTAAGAAGGGATAAAAAAAGTTAAACTACAAAGAGAAATATAAAGAGCTTAACAATTAATAAAATGCTAATTAATTAAAAAGATCTTATATCCTTTAAAGGAAATAAAACATCCTAAAGTAAATAAATTAAGATATAAATTGAAATAAGAATTACCTTTAAAAGAAAATAGATCGTAAATTATCTACTTAGATCTAACTCTATATATAAAAATTTTTACCTGAAAACTATGCCCCAACTGAAAAAACTTACCCCACATAAAAGGAGCCTACCCAACTTAAAACACTCCACACTTACTATAAAATCCCCGAACACATATAACTCCCCACATTAATAAAATATGGCCTCACTTAAAAATAAAAAATTGATCAAGAATTTTAAAAGACCACTTTAATAAGAACCCCATTTATTATAAACAAGACCCACAAAAAATTAAAAACTCCTTTTAATTTGAAAAGAGGTTAAAAAAAGCGGGAGATTAATTTTTGAGTGAGACGAATATGGTTTGGTCAATGAGGAAAAATGAATTGGTCCACAAAGCAAGGTGGTCAACAATAAATCTAGGAGGCAACGAGGAGCCAGGCTGGACACGTAATGCCCATCGCAATGCAAGGGAATGTAAGGTCAAAGCTACAACTAACAAGGGATCCGAAAAATGGTGGAAAATGGCAAAGAGAATGCAAGGTGTTGGTACTCAATCTTACACCATCTCGGGACTTGGCAACATAACCAAGGAATTGGGATGTATTGAGTATGATATACTTTTGTGGTATGAGTCATTTACAGCTAGGGATATATCTAACAAACTCTCTAAGACCATACTTTGGGGTAACTGATTGACATGTACAAAGGGGATGGTCTTTCCCTGCTACTTTTGGTCCTACCTTTAACCAAGGAGAGAGAACCCAAGGGGTAACCTGAATGCAGAAGGGGAGATTAATTCTTTATTCCTCAATTTATTCAGAATGATAAATCAATCTGGGATAAGCATGGTCATAGACACAACACTTTAATTTTGCAAGTTGTCACACAAAGTGATGTATATACTTATTTCAACAAACACATGTTAATATAGACATAATTTCCATTGATGTTGCATTTTTTTAATGAAGGAAACTGGAATTAAAGGTTTTGTTTATTGGTATTTTTAAACAAAACAAGATAATGACCAAATATAAACTTGTATTATAATATGGGACTAAAAATATGTTTCCATTTGTAAATATGGGGGATATTATGACAACAAATCTTCTGATAACACAACTTTTAACACTTTCTTAGACAATATGTCATCCTGGAAAAGAAAGAAAAATTCAAGTAGTCACAATTTCAATTTAAAGGAAGATTTACATTCATTGATATTCAATTAGTGTAAAGGTTCCACACAGTCTCTAAAATACCTAGCACAAAAGCTTATGCAAGTATTCTAATGAAGTATTTATTGCTTCTGATCTCATACACTTAAGATTCGCTCAAAAGCTTACAAAAATCCATCAAAAAAATGATTTCAGTAAGGGTTTTATAATTGCATCCAATATTGTAAAGTAAGTACTCATAGCACAATATTGAACAAATGACCAAAGCTTAATCATCAAGGACAAATGCAGTGTAATTCAGAGAAGCAAGAAACACAAAATTGCAATAGAAAATATAACTCATTAACAAGATGTTCAATATACAAAACCTAGAATACATAGGCCAAGCTCATAATCAGACGTATTTCATTAATATCTATCAAATTATTGACAAGGGAACATGAAAACAAATGATCTCAATTCATGTTAATGGCTATACATTGCAACCATCTTAACATCAAAACTTGAAAGAATAAAAACTTATATTTTCTTTCTTGAAAGGAAATTGTGTAGTATCACAGTAAGATATCTCATTTTTTTTCAATAATAGAAAAATTAAAACCCCCATTTTTCGTATGAAGAAAAACCCTCATACTTATACAATTTTTGACTAATTCATTTGATTCAATTTTCCCCCCAAAACTGCCCCGAGTTATCCTTTGGAATTTTCTTTGTGTGATCCCAAATTTCTCCAAAATGACAAAAATATATTCTAACCGGAAATATTCCCTCCTTCTGATTGGGTTGGGTGAAGAGGAAACAACGCTATGACACATAAAAGGAAGGAAAAAGGATATTCCTCTATTTCTCAACAAACCTTTTTACCTCTTACAAATTGCATTCCGTTTGAAGAAATATTCACACCAAAATATATTACTGGGAGGGAAAGTTTGTTTTGATTTCCTCTTTAGCTTTATGGGTCCACACCAATGGGATTATTCACCAAACTACCTCTCACCCAGTCCCTATAAGCATCAAAATTTTTGAACATCTGTATGATAATCTCCTCATCGGGCCCCGAATGGTAGTGGAAAATTATTTCCTGCTTTACACTTGTGTCATTAAGTTCTACAGAAATATTGTTTCCTTTCTGTATTCTCCTTGGCAATTTATCAATTGTCAACTCTATCTGTGCCCATCACTGTATGGTAGATAAAATGAAAGTCCTTGGCTCTCTAGGCGTGCCAAGAGCATGATCCCTAAAGAGTCTAATCAATTTTTTTGTATTTTGCATCCTGATTCTTTCTCCACTGTCTATCCCAATAAACTTATCTATCAGAAAAAGGAGACTACCAATATACTCAAGTGCTTTGTCTCACACCTCAACAAGAATTTCAACGGATTTTACTAGAGTATCTATCCTTACCTTTATGGCTTCGTAGTATTCATGTTGACTTCTTGCAGACTCAAGGGACATAATTCCCTCTTTAACAACCAAGTCATCATTTACATCCTTAATAGCTTTCATTTTTGGTAGCATACAAATCCACATTGTGTGTTCATCTTCAAACTTGTCTGTTAGTGCCTTGGTCATTTATGTTCAATCAAAAACATGGGAACAACGCTTCATAGATTCCTGGATCACTTCTTCACCTCTAGTGACCAAATCATTTTCCCATTGAATGGTAACTTCTCCTCTTTCTCCCAGATCACTCACTCTCCTTATATCATTATTGGTAATCTCAAGGATTTCAATCTCCCTTCCCTATGGGTCCTAGTCAATTTTCTAACCATGCTAGACAATGATTCATTTTTGGCCTTCAAATCCTTCTTGGTTTCTTTGAATTCATCAATCTTCTTAAAAACGCCCTCTACTACCATAGAAAAATAATATTTAATTTCCTTAGTGGAATAATCTCGGGTACGAGCCTTTCACAAAAAAATAATATTTTGTATTATTTCACTGCTGCAAATACATAGCCAAATTTATAGGCCAATATTGCTCCTGTAATGTAGGAAGCAAGTATAACAATATACACGAGTTGTTCTAACAACTCGTAACAATATAATAATAGCTAACAATACGAGATATATTGTTATAATAACAATATATCTATTTAAAACTAATTTACCATACGGAGAATAGTAACAAGAAATTTACCCAATGTAAATACTAAATCCTAATATTCCCCCCTTAGTGTTTACATGGGAAGAAAACACATCTCAAGAATTGGAAACAGAATCATATGCCTCCGCATACTTTTAGGTCTGCATATTATTGGCTTGGATCTTGTTGTCTAGATGTTGTTGCCCATGACTAATCCACTTCACCACAGTGAATCCCATACCGAATGATCACACTTCCACTGATTCACGTACATACGTGAACTCAATAGTTCCTGCTTTCACTTCCAGTGAACGCTATATTTCACCGACCGATCAATGTTAGAAGTACGACAGTTAGAGGATCACTCCAGTTCAGCTTCCCTCCTATACAAATTTTCAAAGATTCCAAAATTCATATTCTTCACATTTGAATCAAAACAAGGGAAGGAAACCACACACCATTTCATTTTACACACCACTCAAAGCAAACAACTAAAATAGATGCCACCAGTGTTGTATGTGATCCATTTTTTGGTGACTGATCTCAGAGGCATTGATCACCCTCCATCCTTTGTTTCCTCTTACCTCTAGTATGAAGCTGCTAACTCAACACATTTATATTTCGGGGCTCAATGGTTGTCAAGGCGTCAGGTAACACCGAAAATGTGTCTATAAGGCAATTTTTTTTATTTTTACAATAGCACTCTGACGATAACGATTACAAAAAATCTCTTTTGACCTTAACTCGAATTTGACACATGACTCATTTGAAAACTTAACTCCACTAAATAATGACATAAAAAAATACGACTTTAGATAATCGACGAGACAAAAAATAATAACTCTCAATTTTAACTTGTTGACAAACCTAGACGGTACTAAATGACCTTAGGGTTTTAAAACAACTAGAAATGAGGACTTATCCTCTTGAATTGACTATATTAATGAATGACATTCACATGAGTGTAAAAATGTTCACAATGATTCAAAATATAATTGTAAATGCTCGTGCCTCTAGAAAGACTAACAATTAACTCCTAATATGGGATACTAACAAACTAAACTTTACTTTACCTATTTGTTTAGATATCTCTCAATACGTTATTCACACGGTGTCCACCACCAATGAGTAGAGCGCTGATCCAAGCTAGATTTAAGGTCTAAATTTAAAATTGATCCATAATAAGCAAAAAACTTCAAACATAGAAAATACAAATAAAAAAATGAGATCATAGAGCAATGAAACTACACATTGGAAACTATTATAGAGGCATCTAGCACTTGATAACCACTACACAGGTGAATTTGATTATAGAAACATCTTTCATAAAAAACCAACCATGCATTTAGATAAACTGTGTTGAGCTGGAGATGAGCCTCATACAAAGGTGGAACATGTGGAACCAAGTATAGGCATTTTCACTAATATTTTCAGAGGCAATTGAAGATGTTTCCCAAAGAAAACGTTTGATGTTAATAGCTTCTTCAAATATCCAAGTGTCAAGAAAACTAATTGTAATGCAATTTACCATGTACAAATCTGCAAACTTGGATGCATGCATCTAGACCACGATATTCTATCTACCAATATCAATGATTATGGTTTGTTGTTTAAGATCTGTAGATAGATCTCACTCTTTTGTGTTGCAGGGCCGTTGTGTGGTGTTTGGCCTGATAGAGATGGAGACGCCAACCCAGGTATTAGCAGGATTCCTTTCCTCTTAGCATGGAAGCCAACAACTAGGAAATACAACAAAAGAATGGATTTGTTTCCATGATAAGAGAAGACCAGTTAGAATGGGATAAAAGCTTAGACAAAACAGTTCTGCAATTATTCTAAAACCAAAACAATAATCTTCTCATCAGCCAGGGAAAATGCAAAGCATGAACAAAGCCCCTCATATACTCTCACATGGATCTCATGGCTTCTACACACTAAATCAAACCTGCACTTCAAAAATCCATTATAGGCAGAGAATCAATTATGCTCTGATACCAAAACTCAGGTATGAGCCTTTGCACGACAAAATAATATTTTGTATTATTACACTACTGCAAATACATAGCCAAATTTATAGGCCAATATTGCTCCTATAATGTAGGAAGCAAATATAACAATATACATGAGTTTTTCTAACAACTCGTAACAATATACTAACAACTAACAATACGAGATATATTGTTATAATAACAATATATCTATTTAAAACTAATTTACCATACGAATAATGTAACAAAAAATTTACCCAATGTAAATACTAAATCCTAATAGGATTTCCCAACACGATCCTGGAAACTTTATAATTAGACGGAGATGCTTCCCCTTGGGGCACATTGGCTTTAGGAGTTACAAATTCTATAAATCTTTCTCCCTTCTTATTCAAAACTGCCCTGGAAATAATTTTTACTCTTTTGGGTGGTCTTATAGGATTGAGGATGGCCAGGCATTGTAAATCATCATCATCCAATTGTATCTCTACCTTTTTCTTCCTTGGGAGAGAACTTTCTATCCAATGCCCTATGGGAGACCCATGTTCCTCTCGTAACTGTAATATCGGAGTTACATGAATAACTACAAGGGCCTTGGAAGATGAAAAAGGTGTAGAGATACCTTTTGTGGTTACACACATTGGTTCCTCTTGAGCATATTTCCGCACAAGTCCACTTTGACCCTTTACTTTACCCATAGATTCTGATTGATTCCTTAATTCTTCATCTCCTGGGGACTGTTGGTCACCAACTTCTCCTTCTATCTGTACCGAGACCTCATTCATTTTCTTACTGGAGATAAGGAATGTCTCACAAGGTACCTAGTAGAAAACATTGGTCGTTGGGATCTGGGCATCAAAACCTTATGCAAATAATTCAGTTTCCTAAGGTGTTTCTACAGCTGTGACACCCAAAATCTCCCCTTATGCTATTTCTAATAGAGTCTCTTCTGTGTGAGGTTATACCTCCACGTCCTTAAGCATTCCACCTTTATCTTACACTTCATGTTTAGTGTCTCTCTCTTCTCCTTCCACCTCACTATTTGAAACCTGCTCTAGGGTGAGCTCAACTCCTACCTGAATTTCAGATGCCTTGGATTCCTTGGGATGTTATCCTTCTATAGGTGTATCAATGTGTTTTTGTGGACTAGGCGGGATATTAGGCACATGAGAATTTATAATGGGTTGCACCTTAGTGGGTGAAACAATTTGAGTTGTTGGAATAACAATAATTGGGTTCACAGGTACTAAATCCTCAACAAGCAAAGTTACTAGAGATTTGGTAATAGCGGGTGAAGGGATAAGGACATTAGAAACTACTGCTTGCTCGACTGTCTCTATCTCTTCTAAATCAACCCATTTAGATACATTAGTCTGATTTATTCTCTAGAGATGGACTCATTCCTCCTCTCCTTCTGAGTCATGCAGACTTGTCTTTGATGTCTGTATTTCACAAGGTGTTTCAAATAGACTCTCCTCCTTAGAATTCCTTGGATTGTATTCCATTACTTTCTCCTTTACCTTTGACCCTGAAAAAGATACTGGAACAACTTGCAGAGAAGTAGCATGAACAATAGGGGCCCTAACCATAATTCCCTGAAGTACTTCTATAGTTCCTTTTGTTAATTGAGTAAGGGAAGTCCCTATCTTGCTAATATGGGCACTCACATCATCCCTTACAAACACAAATGTCAACTTCTTAAAAGGGACCTTAATCCTTTGCCTCCCTGAAACATCCTTAGTAGCACAAACCTTTCGGTATAGGGGAAACACATAATAGAGAAGATTACCAACCATGTACTCTCTTAACAATGGGGTATTTTGGTAACTTACATCCACATCCTTTGAGAACAACCACTTTAAAGAGATTCTGATTACATTTTTAGTCCTTTCCTGATTATAATTTATTTCATTAGCTACCCAATTAACTGACGAAAAAGGATGAGAGGAAATATCATCTTTGATGTAATCTTCACTGATTACATTACCATCATCTTCTAAATCCTCAGGGTCTTGAATAACCCCAAAATCGATCATCTGGGATAGCGTCATCCTTGAATAATCTCTTTGTATGACTTCCCTCTTATTTTCACAATTCATCCAGAAATATTCATAATGAGGCCCATGCTCCATGCGAGTGGGCTCAATACTATGTATAATCTACTTTATATCATAGCACTTCCTAACCTCAAGTCTATCTAACATACATCTTCCCATTTCTACCTCTAACGTTTTTGCTTTCTGCATATTTGGGAAAGTATAATTTCCAATGGTCATGGGAAAATTGATGGGGGGGTGTGATATGCTTTTTGGCAATGATTTGGTGGACTAGTAGTAATTTCCTAACTAATTCCATTAGATCCCACTTATCACTCTCACACCTAGGGAGCATATAGGGATTTTGTTCAAAACCACTAACTCTGATATAAGATTAAGTTTGGAATTTGATAAAATAACACCCATACTGAGAAATAGCTCTCTTGGAATCCTAGGAAAATATTTCAGTCTCCAAATTAGGGTGGTATAAACATATTGCGGGTGTAAAGAAGTGATTAGCAACATTCATGTAATGTGCTTCATAATTCTCTAGCTTTAGCTAATAGAAGACATCATACACCTTAGCGCTACTGAGATTACCATCCATCAGTAATTCTGGAAAAGTTATATGAAAATAAATGTTAAAAACCAAGCAAGAATTCATAAATAAATATGCCATGTTGTCCTTTTCTCCTCTCACAATTTGAGCAACCCCCATCATTTGTTCATGAATTTGGCTACTTATTATCTCAATCCAAGGGAGTGTTTTTTGTTTGTGAGTATTACCTCAATGAACTGAAACATCCACTCCTGGAAAACAATAGTGGATTCATACCCATCACTCGGTTCAACAATATAATCACATCCCTAACTTCTTCAATGAATTTAGTTTTGTTTAGCTTCTTAGTCATTCAGGGATGAGATTTCTGTGGATTGGCCAACCAGTGAGTATTCCTAATTTTTTTTCCATTTCTTCACTTGCGAGTTCCAATACACCTGCACTGAATCTTTGGTAATAGCATCTTCTTCCCATGTAGGAGGAAAAACCAACAATCTATCAAATGCATGATCCTGGAAAGATAAGGCCAAGTCCCCCTTCCAATCTTGAACTTCTCTAGTTATGGGGTTAAGTGTTGAGCACACACCCATACAAGCTTCGAGCATGGCATAGCGGGAGGGAAAAAAATAGCAAGGTCAATATAACTATTAGCCACAAGGGCCATGGTGCTACTTCTTTATGGGGAATATAACCCTTTCCTAAATTCATCTAGATCAGCATTAGCAAGGTCATAATCTGTAATTCAATCTAAGGGGGAACTGAGATTGGAAGTTGTTTTCATGGAGTGTATGTGAAGCCCCATGATTCCGACACATTTTTAATAAACCCTTATTTCAATAAAGACTAGATATTTTTGAAACTATTCCTCAAAGATCACAGAGAATGTGGAAACTAATTGATTTACCTATTCTAGTAAAGCTCATACTGTCGCTTATGACTGAAATGAAGAATACCACACCTCAGTCTCTAGCCTTTGAATACACTTCTCGCTTCAACCTTTCTTCAATGCCACTTGATTACCTTCCAAATCTTCAAACTTTTAAGTACAAATTGGATATTTATACCAAGTTATCACATTAACTACTCATGGATTCATGCATTAATTCTAAAGATTGTGTTCGCAGGAAATTTTCACAATTTTCAACTTTTTCCTCTTTTTAACCATTGTAATATTTTCAAGTCCTATCATCTATGTATTTCCATTACATGAGTCACCCCCCATTAACTAGCCCACTTTTGTAAATTTATACCATGTACAACTAGTGCATTAATGGTCTTTCTTACTTTGTTATCAGGCTTCAAAATAATACTGTGAGATCACCCCCACACTGCCTTGGTAAAATAACAAATGCCTTTCTTCTTCCATTCATGTGTGTACCACATACTTAGTCAACATCTCCAAGTCATTGAGCCTCAGGGTTATTTTTATAAATTTCAATTCTCAAAGAAGTATGAGTATTTGTTCTGTTTCTGTCTGGTTCCCTGACTATTGCTTTCATACACCTCTTCACAAGGGCTTCGGGCCCAAGAATTAATTTGTACTTTACATAATGTAAGAGTATGAATGTCATGTGCACATCTATATGTGGCCTCTGATCTTTTAGATAATTCCCTACTACGGACCTTGGGACCAAAATGCATCCTACAACTACAGAAACTTTATCATACCCAATAACAACCCAATGCTTCTTAGTTATCTAAAGCAAAACAATTGTCATGCTTTATTACTTTGTCAGGAACAATAATAACCTGGAACCAAATTAGAAATACAAGACAAGGAAACAACATAAATGCTCATAAGGGATTTTCATACCCAATTCAGATGAACCCCGTATGAAAAAGAACCCAAAATAGGAATGGACTAGGATCAATCGACACATATTACCCCAAAATGTTTGGATATAACAGGACAAAATACGATCACCAACACAAGGAAAAAAATGTGACACATGTTCCAATGCACAGACAAAGGAGAGGGACTACCAATCGAGTCTGGCATGAAGGGACGAAGCAACATAGGGAATCATCTATGTAGGAGGTAAAAAACAAGATGACCCACGTAAAAAAACACAGTGCAGGGTCAATACGACTCTGAAGCAACAAAGATCCCATGACTCAACTTGACACAAGAAAAAACACCTATAAACAACTTGACCTAATAAAAAATGCAAAAATGCAAAAAAATAGATAAAAAAAATTCACAGCATACACCAACAAATGGAAAAAGGAACAAAGGTGCAAGGCAGGACACAACTACAATGGAGAAAAAAATACAAGCAAGGTTTAAAAACTCGTGCCAAGAACAAGCAATAAAAAACACAACCAAAGAAAAAAATGGATCACCCAATACAAAATGCAGTACAAAATCAAACAACTTGACCTGAGTTCGAATAAATGAGGGCAGAGATCTCAAATCTAAATCACAACAAATGAGGCAACAAGGTAACATTGATGTTGTAGAGGAAAAGGTCAAATAACGGAGGAAAGAAAAAATGAAGCATAACAAACCCTGAAGAAGCCATAGAGTAAAATACCTAACCAACAAGAAAAAATGAGAGCAATGAAAACCAATCTCAAACAGGGTAAATAAATGCAATCCAGAAAGGATAGAGAGGTAGACATATCTGAAAACCAGAAATCTTAAAAAAAATCACTCATATTTTTAAAAAAATTGATTAAAAAACTAGAGATGCAAAAAATAGCACCTATCTCTAGATTTAGAGGTTCCACAAAATGTAGCTGCATCCAACCAGATTTAACTGGAAAACCCCTAAAAACTCCAAAAAGGGCACCTGCACATGCAATGAAAACACACGAAAACTATCTAAAAAAATCCACGTACTAGATGGTTAAACTTGCAAACAAGATTCAAAAAACAAAAACTTGCACGAGAAGCACGAAAACTAGAAAATAAAGTAAAACAACTAGACTCAAACGAATGCATGTTTACCAAACATCAGCTCTGATACCATGTCATGTTGGTGTATGATAATTAACTTGGAAACCCATGCACATCGAGCAAGGTTGCACTTCAATGGAGTTGTGAATGCTTCACGTAGTAAGAAAAAGATTGAATCAAAGAGAAAATCAAGTAGAAAAAGACAGGGGAGTGTCTGGCATGCTCATAGATAAGAAAAGAGAGGTACATACAGGAGTGTTGTGTAACTCATGTGCATGACACATGTACATTAACTCTATTGACCTATTCATCTATGACCTATTCTCACTAAGTGAGATGATTAACCAACATGGTGGACAAGATGTCGAATGATGACAAGTCTAGTAATATACAACAAAAACTTATGTCATGTATCGTTCTAAGTTCCAGAACCCTCAATGAGCCTTGATGACATTATTTCTAGTTTGTTCCAATAGTTACTCAGTCCCGATCACTTCCAAATTACACAAAATCAGCTAAGTCATCTTCCTCTCTCATTTCCTTAGGGTCTTACATTGTTGCATGCTTATTGTTTGGACACTATTGTAGTTTATTACCTGTTTATCATTAGTTATAGTATGTTACTCTAAAATAAAGGTGTAATTATATTTAGATTAAATCAGGCACATCACAGTAATGAGGAAAGACAAAAATGATTGCTCGGGTTTTCCTTTACGTCTATTAAACTCCTTTAATCCCAAGCACGTGTGACCTTGACGAGGGGTTAATGTTCAAGATATAGCTAACAATTTATGTAGGCATATAGGATGCTTCCATCGTGTCTGTGAGGACGTGATTCAATACTTTTTTACCAACATAGAGGGAAACGAATGTTTGACATCATACCAAGAGAGGACAATTTTGCAGCATGTGGCATGTTTCTTGTGTGCCTATGTCATGATCAATTATTATCTCAGAAATGAACCTACTGAAGCCAATATTTGGTGGGATTTCAATGCTAATATTATTTGATATTGTGGTCAATATGTGGTGGTAGCTCTTTTATTTTCTCTCTACCTTTGATGTGTAATTTGATATATAATGCAAAACCACATGGTTGGACAGAATGGGTTGAAAATTCACACTAGCTTGCTAGATCACTAGCATGTCTAAGTTGTGTATCCTTACTCATGTATCGTTACATGTTGATGTATAATTTTCATTTCCTTTTTCATCTACGAACATAGATTAATGGTCTTGTAGTAGCCATTAGGCTTTATATCTATAGTAAATAGTAGCACCTTTTCTTCGCAAACATGTGGTCTCATTGCATTTGGTTTGTCGTTGTACTCAATTCATTAGTTCTTTGTAATAATGTAAAGTTTTAGATGCAAGTATCCCATTTGTGTCTTGAAAATATGGGTCATTAAGGCTTGATTAGTACAACAGAATTGTCATTTTTAGGGCCCCTTGGATTCCATACTATTACTATTTTTTCCAAAAAGATGTCATTATGTTCAATTGAAGGGTATTCTCCTTGTCTAACATATCCATTTTTAGTGCATTTTAAATCTATGCAAATCCAGAAATATGGGCAAAGCCTCTATATTGGCAGTCATACTTGGGTTGTACATAAATAAAATTGTAGTTAGTAAAAATGAAAATGCATTGGGACTAAGGAAAATAAAGTTTGAGTGACCTCACTTATACCAGTAATATTTTCAATACAGTTAATTTTTTTAATTTGAAAGTAGAGGGAACTTATGAGAGGAATTATTTTCTGTTGGAAACTCCTTTTGAGGTACCAGTTTATTTTGAAAGGGTGTATTTTCTTGAGTTCTTCGCATCTGTGATACTTTCATTTCCTTATTAAACCTATATCAATTTTTTTTGGCCTTGAATAATATGTATATGTACTAAATTATAAAATTCCAATCTTGGTGAGGTTATTGCTAGTAATTTCAAGGGGGTTGTTCTTGTGTTGTCTTTCACATAACAGATCAAAATTTGGTTCCGCTTCTAACATCCATTTAATCCTCATCAGTGGATCATAAAAATGTTCCATCTTCTCACAGGAGCAAGGGTTGACACTGGATCACAATGGGTAGTTTCAATTAAATCAAACATGCAGATGTAGATAAGGTTAAGTGGTTTAACTAATGTGATTATGCCTAGGGAGTAATTGTTGTACACTAGATTTACTCTTTCACATAGAATCTGCTATTGAACACCTAATGATGTCTGGACCATATAGGATGAATCTTTGGGAATAAGGATGTAATAAGTGGTCATAAATTGGAGAATGATCTCATGAGGCCTATGGTTCTAAACAACTTATGACATTATAAAATACTATTTACACTAAATTCAAGTCACTTCGAGTTTTAGTTAAAATGATGTGGGATAGATAAAAAAGGATGATCAGGATGATTCTTTCTATTCTTGTCCAAGTTGGGACCTTGACTATTCAACTTTGAGTATCAACTTTTCATGCCACTAGGAGTGATCTTAGAGCCATATTTAAAATGTACTTTCCTTAGATGATTTTACTACCTCATTGACTAAGGAGCAAGATAAGTTCATACATATGGGTAATCTAAAGTATTCTAAATCACATACCCTAAATCACTGGACAAGAAAAATAGGATGCTTCAAACACCAAAGGATAAGAAGCATAGAACAAACATGATAGTGAGAAAAATATGGATACAAAACCTGCCACTAAGATCTCCTCTTTTGAAGCCAAACCTAAGAAAGATAGGGTCAATTGTGCATATTATAGAAAACATGGACATGATGAGCATAAGTGTAGGTAGAAAATAGATTAATCACCTAGATATATATTATGGAGAAGAACCAGTTCAATCACAAAGAGTTCATCAACTCAAGAGTCTTCTAAGGAAAAGACAATGATAAGGAGAAAGGAAAGGGCAAGGCCCTTACAAAATTTATATCCTAGACTTCCTCATGGGTAATTAATTTAGGTGCTTCACACCACATTTATTTATCACATGTTGAATTCAATTACTTGGATCCATTCATTATGCCTTCTATTTTGTTGGGTGATAATAATATGCATAGAAGTTTATGGGAGAGGGCTCTGTTTAAGTGAATGATGGAATTTTTTAGGATGTTCTCTTTGTTCCCTCACTATCACCTAATATCCTATCTATTTATCAAATCAATCACATTGTTTTAATGCAAGAGAGTTGAGTTTACACCTAATTCAATTATCATCTAGGAGTTACAGAGTGATTCTATAATGGTGGTGGAAAAATCAAATCACTAGTCATGATTGTACACCTTACACTTTTCTCTTGATTCTCCTTCTACTACACTTCAGAATCAAATATATGGGATGGGGGTGATGGAATGAGTGGTTTTATCCATCTTAACTACCACTAGTTGGAATAACTTAGTCAACAAGATATGGTTATAGGGTTGCCTCATGTCCTCTTTTCTAAATTATTTTTTCTAGAGTTGCATGCTTGGTAAACATCCTGAAGAGAAGTTTGAAAAAGGAAAATCATGGAGAGATACACATATTTTGGAGCTAATTCATATTGATATTTCAGGAACATTCCAATCATCCTTCATTTAACAAGACTAGATACCTTCTTACCTTCATTGATAAATTTTCTAGATATACTTGGGTATACTTTCTTTAATAAAAGTCAAAGGTTCTTGAGCATTATCAAGATTTCAAGACTTTTGTAGAGAAATAATTAGGGAAAGACCATTAGAGTTTTATGCATAGAAAAATTTGGTGAGTATGTTAGCCATCATTTTGAGTAGTTTTTACTTCATAGGGGATTTATTTAAAACAAGTATTTCCATTTACGGTCCTTAGCATAATGGAATAGTACATATCCTTGAAGGAAATGAAAAACTACATGATACACTCCAAATCACTTACACCTCAGGATACTGGGAAGAGGCCATTAATTATGCATGTTACATAAAAAAATTCACTTATCGATTGTTGAAAGGTATCACTCCTTTCAAATATTGGAACAATCGAAAACCCATAGTTAAGCACTTCCAAGTTTTTGGACCTCCAATCATAACCCACATTCCTAAGAAGAAGTATAAGAAATGGAACCATAGAGTCAATCTTGTATCATTTTTAGGATATCTAGATGCTTTCAAGGGATACATGATTATTCATCCTACCACACATAAGTTTTTCATTGAGAGGAGTGTTTGTTTTGAAGAGGGTCCTATAGACTCAACACTTGACACTTCTACCTCTTCCTTGGATCACTAGAATTTGATACAATTTTTTGGTTTAGATCAGCCTAAATATATTCCATATGATGAGGATTATTATTATATTTCAGATGGTGAGAGAAGTAATGAGGACCCACCTCTTCCTTCTCCCATTCACAATTTAGATATTGAGGAATCTCCTTCTAACTCTCTAACTTCTTGTCCATATTGGACTGAACAGACATTACAGGGTCAAGGCACATAGGTTGAGAAATACATTAGATACTAGGTAGACATGTTCATAGTTCCATAATGTTCCACATGTATTATTTTCCTCTACCTATGATCCATATTCATTTCATGAGGCATCTAACACTTCTGAGTGGGATATAACTATGCATGAGGAGTATAGTTCCTTGATTAGGAACCACACTTGGAATTTGGCACAAATTCCTAATAGGGAGGAATATTTTTTAATGTAGGTGAGATATATAAAAAATAATTAGCAATAGACGGGTCTGTGGATAAGTAAAAATCATGAGTAGTTGCAAAAGGTTTTTCATCAGTTTATAGTCATTTACTATACCAAGAAATTTTCCCAAGTTTCCAAGATGAACTTTCTTACCTGACTCACTCTTTTCATCACTGCAACTCATTATTGCTAGGAGGTTCATCAGATAGATGTGAAGAGTGTATTTTCTTCATGGTGTCCTTGGAGGAGGATATATGTATGCATCAACCACCGGGGTATGTGTATTATTATTACCTTTTATGCAAACTTCATAAATCTATCTATGGCCTGAAACAAGCCCTTTGAGCTTGGTATCCCAAGATGGATTCCTTTCATTCTCTTAGTTAGGTTCACTAGATGAAATTCTGATCCAAATGTCTACACGTTTACAACAAGATGAGTCACTTCTAGTCCCATGGTTCTATATTTTGATGACATATTGATCATAAGGATATCTCTTCATCCTCCATTGCAGTGGGGAAATAATATTTACATGATAGGTTCTCTAATACCAAGTTGGGTTTCTTGCATGAATTTCTTGGGTATTGATGATTTCACATTTTGCCTTAGGGATCACTACTGCTCAATCCAAGTATGCTCTTGATTTTTTCTCATGGTTTTGTATGGACTAACTATAAGTTAGATTCTGACTCCCATTACTCTTTGGAGTCAATCTTTAGGAAGATTCTTATCTTCTCCACTGGTTGGTGTTATCTTGTATCAAAAACTTGTTTGAAGTCTCTTATATTTGACTCACACTAGACCCGACATTTAATATGCAATGGGTATGGTCTCTAGGTTCATACAAAATCCTCATAAGACTGCACTAGAAATTATCTGAGGTATATTTTCCACTACATTTCAGGGTACTCATAGTTTTAGGATTCGCTATGGAGAAGGCATTTATATTGACTTAGTTACGTACACATATTCAAAATAGAGCTAGTGATCTTGAGCATCATACTTCCACTTCAGGATACACTTTCTCTCTAGGTTAAAGTATCATTTGTTAGTCTATAGCAAGAAGTAAAAATGCTATTTCTATATCATCAAATCAAGGCTAAGTGCAGGGGAGTTGTTAATGCTAGTACTAAGGCTATTTGGATTCAAGTGTATTCTCACCAAGTTTGGTATCCAGTTCAAGTGACCCACATTCATATTTCGTATGATAACCAAAGCAATCATCTATATCTTCCTAGGAATTCAAATCCAACATTAGAGGAAAAAGCACATCAATATTTATATGTACTTTTCATTCAAGGAGATTATTTATGGACAAGTAATTAATCTTACCCTTTTGCCAGACTACGAAGTAAATAGTTGATATCTTCACCAAACCCTTCACTATAGAGAAATTATCTTCATTTGCGTGATCTTCATGGGTTATGAGGAAATTTAAAATTTTGGGGGGGAATCTTTAGTCCTTTATTCTTCTTCTCTTTATCTCTATAAGGGGGATTATTTGCTCACTTTGGAGGGCATGGTGGATGAGGGGGAGGGGGTGGAGTTTCTATCTTTTGAGGGGGACAAGTTTTTCGTAAGGGTTTTCTCCTTTTCTTACTATTTTTCTCATTTTCTCTACTTTATGAGAGATGTTCTTGTTCTTGGGAACCTCATCGGGACTTGTTGTTGGGACCCAATCCTTCTACCCACCTAAGCTATGCATATAAGGAGGAGTGTTAGTGTAGGTTTTTTATTTTGACCATTGTATGGTTTTTCCTACACATGTATTTAGCTTACTTATGTGTTGGTGGGATATATGGGAGTTACACTTCTCCACCGTTTTTAGTGTTAGTTATACTTCCCCACTTCCTATTTATACATATCTTGTAGATCTATTTTATAGGCATTTCAATATATAAGCAATATTTTGGATCATGTTTTGTTCCTCTCTTTCGCAACTACACTCTCTTTGTGCGTTGATATTTTATCAGTGCTCAATCTTAGCCCACATTCTCACACACATTGGATCACACTAAGATTTGAGAGTCTTGTCATAAAAACTGCTCATCTTCTTCTTTGTTATGAATTCAAAAGCTAAATAGTGTGCAAATCTATATTGGTTTAACAATCTCTTTCTTCCAAGCAAAAATATATATAGAAAATAAATTTTACTTCTTATTAAATAATCTATGTATATGTTATTTTTTTAGTATAATTTTTTATTATACAAAAGACCTCCACTTTATCTTTAGAGTTTCAACACCTAAAATGCATGTGAAATTTTACATCGAGAGCACTAAATCTCACTCAAATTTTACCTTTTATTTTTCTGTTTTGGAAATAGAAGTTAAATAGTGAAAAATTGTACTGATTAACAACATGTTTTCAGAACAAAATAAAAATTATAATTTGTTGTACTTGGATAAATATGTAAATTTGCAAGTTCTTTTCTACCAAGGATTAAAAAGCTAAATATATAAATTTGCACTGATTTTGCTGACTCTTTTTTCAAAAAAAAAAAAAATCTATTTGTTTGGCTCTATCATCTCCATTAATTTTGAATCTATCTGCATCCTACATTGCATGAATTTACTTCACAATTCACCATTTTTTAGACCCCTCTTTGGCTAGGCATGTTTAGTACCATAACTCTCTTCACTTTCATCGCAAATGTATGCTTTCTATTTACTTTCAACGATCATATTCATTTCATGTTTCCTGAATATAAATCTGCAACATGTTTTTCAGAAAAACATATTTCTTGAATATAAATCAGCAACATATTTTCAAAAAATATCCATTCAATCTGTCTAATCTGACTATAGATCAAAGAGCATACGAGTTAAATTATATGAAGACCAAAGATTATGATGAATGGGATGCCTTTTTTCTCTCAACTTTCCGCGTGGTTTGTGTTTCTAGAATGGTTATTGTTCTTAGGGATTTATAACCCATTTGAAAAAATTACAAAGAGAGGCAAAAAACTGATTGTCTGTCTTAAATTGTATTGGTCACCTTACTTATGTAGGGGAGAGGACCCAGTTCATGTCAACCCAAATAAAGGGGTGCTTGAATCCACATATCAACAAAAATTAAACTAAAAAAAATACCCTTTAGACGATTGCAGCATTGCTATGTCACCAAGGGTATTTTTTAAAATTTAATTGTTGTTGTTACGTGGATTTAGGAACCCCCTTATTTGGGTTCACAGGGACCAGGTCCTCTCCCCTTCATAAATAAGGTGGCCAATACAATTTAAGATCGATAATTAATTTTTTCCTCTCTTTGTAATTTTTTAAAATGGGTTATAAATCCCCAAGAATTAAAAATATATATCCTTTACACGACTGCAACATTCCCATGTCAACAACTAGGATTTTAATTGGTTTTTTTATTGCAAATGAAAATAGTTTGATGTAATCTCTGTGATCTCCTACTCCACCGTCTTACAAACGATAGTGAGTGGATGTGCATTGAAATACCCATTAATTCTAACTGATCAGGGGATATTTTCAATGTTAAAAGTTCCCTAAGCTCCCATAAACCATATCATTATAGTAGATCCTTCATAGAGCTTTCCAATGACTGTAAGAATGTGAAAAATAGACACTCTGAGCTCAAGTTATGTCCGGTCAAATTTCAGTCAACATGGAAGTCAACTTTGGTGAACATGTCAATAATGGATCAATAACACTGCGACTTATGGCAAAAGGAGAAAAAGGGAAAAATGAAGGTTGTTTGCAACCTCCAGTCTTCGACACACATAAAATCAGGCCATAAACAAGAGGCTCAACTTTTGTTACGAAGGGGATTCTGGCCACCGTGAGGATGATTATATCATCGCTGATGTGGTGGGTCCTCAAACCACCACGTGTTGCCACCACTTTTTCATTTTCCTATCGAGGATCATGACAAGTGGGTCTTTCATATTCTTTGGTAATTTTCATCATGTATTGGAATATCAAGTCATTATTTTCATAGGATCGAATTTTATTATTACTTTGTACCATTTGTCCGAGCTTATCTATTACCATGAAATCCATTTCCATGTCACTATATGGTTACACCTCACATACTTGGTATTACTTAATCTATTATTAGCCACACATTATATTTTAATGCCTTGGGCTCATGCCTTTGCCCAATTACGGATTTCAAACAATGCACGGGATCATATTTTATCCCACTTACCACGACAGGTCTTTCATCCACCATTGTTATGCTACACAATGGGCATTCAAACCAACAACTCGCTAGCTCACCAAACACATGTACTATAAGATCAGTAGAACCAAGAAAAGTGCTTGGAGTGGGTAAGGTTTGCCAATTATAATGCACACCAAATTAAAGGCTTGAATGGACCGCTCATCGGAGAATGTGGGATTCTTATCCCCCAATGCAAAACCAACACCACCATAATGCATGCCACCAGGATCTTGAACCCAAGACCTCCTCTTCTCAAGACAAATCCTCCAACCAACTCGCCCAAGGGGCTCGATGGGTTATAAAATGGCTCGCTGCAACTTATACAAAACAAGTGCTCAGGTCTGTGTATAGGCAGAATAGGGGTACTTGGAGGAAAATGTAATTTTGAGGCACTTCCACTCAAAACCAGATCTTGAGTTATATATGAAAGTTGCTTAGAATTTTGAGAAAATCACGATGGTGTGATCATTTATCTGATTTGGAGCTTTTGTGATAGAGTTATTTGTCTGTTAAAGTCACACAAAGGTGTAGAACCAAAGGGAGACACCGCTACAAGTGGATCAGGAAGGTGAAGGACAGAGGCTGAGCTCCATTAACGTCCTTCGAAGGTCTGAAACATAGTTTTGTAGGTTTTTTATTCATTATTGGTTAATGTAAAGGTTATTGTATTTACATTTTTTAACATTATTAATGGATCGGTTCACCATGAACCCAGGGACGTAGGAATTTGAACCCTGTAAACAATTTGGTGTTGTGTTCTAATTTTATTTTCAGTTTCTGATATTTGCAAGTAATTTAATTTCCAAAATATGAATATGGATGCAACTATAATCAGTAATTGATAAAATTGGAAAAATCAATTAAATCTGAAACAATGATTTTTGGGGCTGTCGATCAAACAGTGAAATTTTGAGTAAATTACAAACTTAATTTCAGTTTGAATTCAGTCCTAAATCAGAATTTGATCAATTTTTGGAGTATAAAAGACTTCAAGTTGATTAAAAATTAATAATCCTTGAAAACGTTTAAAAGTGGAAAAATTAAAACACCCATTTTTGGATCAAGTTTGGTATCAGAGCAGTTAGATTGTCCAGATTAGCTTCTAATTGTGTTTCAAAATTTGGCTTCAATTTCAATATTGATTTCAGTTTTTAGTGTGTAGAACATTTTGGGGCTTGTTAATCTTCTTTTACAGTGTGCATTTTTGGAAGTACAAGTTGTGTTTGCAGGAACAGGGGAATCATGGGCAAGTCATCCAAACATGAGCAACTAGATGATCTTGAAGCCATAAACTGACCAACTCAAGGAAGAAAAATCTTTCCTGAGAGCTAATTTTTATTCCTTGGAAGAGGAAATAGTGCGGTTAAAATATGAGCCACAATCCTCTATAACCAAGAAAGAGGAGTATGTCAATGAGATGCTTATAGAGAGAAAGAAGTTGATGGGATTTGTTAAAGAGTTGCAGGAAGAAATACAGACCAAGGATGCCCTCTTGGAAAAGTTGCAACAAGGTGAACACAAGAAGGAAATGCCTTCCAAATCAGATGCAGGTACTATGACAGAATGCACTGTAAGTTGTTCACATTTTAATTCTTCCTCTCATTTAGTTTCAGATATTCCTTTGGGTCAGTTTGAAAAACACACTAAGGGAATTGGGTCTAAACTAATGGTTAAAATGGGATTTAATGGAAAGGGCCTTGGTAAAAATGGACAAGGTGATGCTAACCCAATACAGGTAGAGGATCAACCTCATTTGTTAGGTTTGGGTTATTCTAGTGGGTAAATGGAAATTGGAGAAAGTTCCAAAGCAGCTGAAGGAAGACAAGCTTCCAACAGCCAAGGATCTATGCCTCTAGAATTGTAGGATTCCACCATCATGAGGAATAATGAAAGGTGTAAGAAAGTAGGTAAACAAGGTAATGAAATTCCACCTCCTCCCACTTACACTAAAAATAACACTAAGGGGAAATTTAATCCTAAGACTTCTAAAACACTCTTTCAGTTTGAAAAATATAGCTTTGGTAGACAAAAGTATGGTTTTCCTTGCACATTTTGTGAAGGTTCTAATCATTCTGCAATATATTGTTAGAAGAGGAAAATAATGATTAAGAAGTTAATGCCTTTTGTGAATGATAAGGCAAGGTGCTAAAGACCAATCTCTCCCTGGCAAGGTGAGAAATGGAAAAAAGGTTACCTCTCCTAAACAGAGGAATCATTCTCCTAGAAAGATTTCAGGGAATGGAAAAATGGGTAAGACTCCTAAAAATAGGGAAGCTAAATTTTGTTCCCATTGTAAAAGGAATGGTCATGATGTTAAGATGTGTTGGTATGTTCCTTCAAATGCAACATTGGAAAGTTGTTAAAAAGGAAAATAATGTCAAACCAAAATTTGTTGATCTAACTCATGTAAATGCTCATTCTGGTACTGGGGAAGTAAAACCACCTAAATAGAGAAATCCAAGTAATTGGATGGGTAAAAAATTCCTCAACTTTATGTTTGCATTGCAGTAACTGGTGATAGTATGCAAACATTTTCAAAGCTATATTTTAGGGATTTGATCCTATGTTTATATTTAGCTTTGAAATAATTTGGAAGCAACCATAGAGAAGATTTGAGTGATAGGTTCATCATACTCATATTCATCTTCTCACATTTTGGTTGGTTATTCCATTTATGACAACAATATGTAGGGATGGGCATCATCAGAATGTCTATTTTGAAACTTGTAGTTTTATAGTGTTGTCATTTGTGCAAATACTATGGATGTTTATAAGACCCATTCAGGCACCTGTTTGATATTGTAATAAATAAAAAAACTTGTTGTATCCATATGTGTTATTTACACTAATTTATAAGACCCTTATTTTGGGAAAAAAATTATTTTTGTAACTATCAGATGTGGTTGTAATTAGGGTGTAAATTTATTACACTAACAAACTAGTTTGCAAAGGCACCAGGTGATCATTTTACAGATTATGGTCAGTTCACCAATTTGGGTAAGCATACAGTTTATAATACATCCCTTTACAGTTCAGTGTATGGATAGAATATTTGCATATTCACATTGATTCAGATTTTGACTATAGCCATTTTGGGCATTGATGGTTTAATTATTCTGGATAGTGAATATTTGTAGTTGTAATTAGCATAATCACAAAGTGTCAGTTGAACACTAGCTTCCATTATAGATGGGTGTTATTATCTAACTTATTATTTGTGATGGTGATACAATGTTTTTGGGTAGATTCACGTGGATTCAGTTGTTGACTATAGCTATTTTTGGGCGTTGATAGTCTATTTTATTCTGGATAGTGAATACTTGCAGTTGTTATAGTTTCAAATGGATAGTGGGCACTAGCCTAATTGTGGGCAGTTTAGATGTCTGGTATACTGATATGTGTTATGAAATTGTACTTTAAGTAATCAGCTGTATCACAAGGTGATAATTGAACACTATCTTTCCGTAATAGAATGGGTGTTATTATCTGGTTAATTATTTGTGATGGCATTACAGTGGGGTATGACAGTTCACAGTTGTGTGCAGAGTTGACAGGGTTGCAGCATTTCAATTGAACACTAGCTTAATTGGGTGTTATTATCTGATCGGTTATGTAATTAGCTAATCAACTATTTGCATTTTATTAACCTATAATGTTATTTTGGGTTCTTGTATGTGTTTTTGGAATGCAGGAAGAGATAACATGTATTTTGGGTTGATACACAACTTTTTGTGGACAAAAATACTTCTCATTAGGGAGGAGTGATCAGGGGATCAATTTCAGTGTCAAATGTTCTCCTAAACTTCCCTAAACTATTCCAATTGCAGTAGAGCCTTCAGAGATATTTCCAATGACTGTAAGAACATGAAAAATGGACACTCTGAGCTCAAGTATGTCCGGTCAAATTTCAGTCAACAAGAAAGTCAACTCTGGTCAACAGGTCAATAATGGACCAATAACAATGCGACAGTGGCACTACGACATGGAGAAAAGGAGAAAAAGAAGGTTTTTTGAGTTGTTTGCAACCTTCGGTCTTCGACACACGTAAAAGCAGGCTAGAACAAGAGGCTCAACTTTTGTTATGCCGAGGGGGGTCCTCAAACCACCGTGAGGATGATTATATCTATCATTGTCGTGGTGGGATTATTTTTCCACCACGTTTGGGTTCGAATTTGCCATATTTCATTATTGGAATATCAATATTATTAGTGGTCTTTATTTCCATATTTCTTAGTGGAATTCTTCACCATTATTCGATTTATCTATGGTCAAAATTTTATATTACATTATGTATTTATTCACCAGGATATATGATTTCCATGTCACATACTATGGCATATTACTTGGGATTGGTCAATAGTTTAATCTATAAACTTGGCCATCACATTGTATTTCGGGAGGTTAATGGGCTCAACAACATT
Source organism: Taxus chinensis (assembly GCA_019776745.2). NCBI lineage: Eukaryota > Viridiplantae > Streptophyta > Pinopsida > Cupressales > Taxaceae > Taxus > Taxus chinensis. Next base: position 655,953,531 of record CM034149.1, on the reverse strand, counting down.
CACACTGCCCACTCATGGCATTTTCAAACAATACAGGATCATATTTTATCCCACATACTACGGTAGGTCTTACCCACATCCACCCCGACCCACACATGGGCATTCAAACAACATGGTGGATACCCTGGTGAAGCGGTGGTGGCTATAAAAAAAGCCATGCGTGGAAAATCCACGTGAAGAATGGAGTGGGTAAGGTTGTGGCACATCAATTAAAATGCCTTACCTTAATAAAGGCTTGAATGGCCAATGTAGGATTTATCCTACCCATAATGCAAAACCAACACCACCACAAAAGGAGCAGCCAAGATTTGAACCCAAAACCTCCTCTCTCAAGCAAAGCACTTTGACCAACTCACCTAGATGCTTGGGCTGATTATAAAATGGCTTGCTGAAATTTATACAAAACAAGTGCTAGGTCTGTGTATAGACAGAATAGGGGTACTTGGAGGAAAATGCAATTTTGCGGAGCTTCCACTCAAAACCAGATCTCGAGTTATATATGAAAGTTGCTCATAATTTTGAGAAAATCATGTTTGTATGCTCATTTATATGATTTGGAGCTTTTGTGACAAATTTATTTTCTATTAAAGTTACACAAAGGCGTAGATCCAAAGGGAGACACTACTGCAAGTGGATCAGGAAGGTGAAGGACATAGGCTGAGCTCCATTAACACCCTTCGAAGGTCTGAAACATAGTTTTGTAGATTTTTGATTCATTATTGGTTAATGTAAAGGTTATTGTATTTACATTTTTTTAACATTATTAATGGATCAGTTCACCATGAACCTAGGGATGTAGGAATTCCGAACCCTGTAAACAATCTGGTGTTGTGTTCTAATTTTTATTTTCAATTTTCAGATAATTGAAAGAAATTTACATTCCACAAATATGAATATGGATGCAACTATAATAAAAAATTGATAAAACTGGAAAAATCAATTAAATCTAAAACAATGATTTTTGGGGCTTTGATCAAACAATGAAATTCTGAGTAAAATTACAAAGTTAATTTCAGTTTGAATTCAGTCTTAAATCAGTATTTGATCAATTTTTAGAGTATAAAAGACTTCAAGTTGATTTAAAAAATAATAATCCTTGAAAATGTTTAAAAGTGGAAAAAATAAAAGACCTGTTTTCGGATCACTAACACTATGCGAGTCTTTGATATTTGTGAAGGTGGTAAAAATGGTACCTACAGTTGTTCGAACACACAGCTGGACATAAAGTAAAGCAGCTGGCATTCAATCGCCACTAACACCACAGTGATTTTTGTACGGTAGAGTGCCACTTGTTGGGTTGTATGGTTTCAATGAATTGTTGTATGGTTTTATTTGCATATTCTAGTGTAGAAAATGGAGGAGAAAGGCCAATATAGAATTTATTGCATGCAATTTCTCATTGAAAACACAGATGGGTAATGGTACACTGCAATGTTAGCTCTATTGTGTTTATCAACACATCATTTTGTTGCTGGAAAATTTGTATCTCCGATAACTCAATTTTGGATTTCAAAATTTATTTTTTTGTATTTTGGCATTTTTTTTATTGCATTTACAGGGATGTGTACATGAACCAAATAAGAAATTAAAGGTGAGGTTACTTTCTTCACCAAGGCAAAGAAAGAAACTTTGAATCTAATTATTACTTCTACCTTGAGCAATTACATTAGTTTTATTTTTGTTTGAGGAAAATTGCCACAATTAGACTTTAATTTCTATTATTTTTATTACTTCATGTTACTATCATAAACAATAAATTAACCCATAGGCAGAGCATGAGTTCAAAGAAAAAATCATTACCCAATATTGATTTTCACATGGTAGAGTGCCCATTTTTGGGTTGTGTGGTTTCAATGAACAGTTGTTTGAATTTATTTGCATATTCCTAAGTAGACGATGGAGGATAAAGCCCAATCTAGATTTGTTTCATGTAGTTTCTCATTGACAATGTAAATGGGTAATGGCACATGACAATGTTCACTTTATTGTGTTTATCAACACATCAATTTTTTCATGGAAAATTTATGTCTCTTACAACTCAATTTTGTATTCAAAAGTTTAATTTTTGTAGTTTGGCATTATTTTTATTCTATTTGCAGGGATGTGGACGTGAACCAAATATAGCTTTAAGGTGAGGTTACTTTCCTTACTAAGCTAATGAAATAAACTTTTAATTTGATTAATACTGCGACCATGATCAATTATGTTAGTTTTATTTCTATTTGAGGAAAATTGCCACAGACAGTCTAACAATTTTATTACGTCATGTTACTGCCATAAACAAGAAATTAACCTACAAAAAGAGCATGAGTTAAGAGAACAAATCATTACTTTGCAATTAACTTATAAAGAGTCTTTACATAACGGAAACAAGTTTCCATATAAGAGTATAGGTCATACATTACTGAAAACATATTCAAGCCGATATATTTAGTATATGTCAATAACATCCTTGAACCATATAACTATAAAAAAAATTGTTGTTGTTCTATAGTCCAAAGGCATAACGTATTCTACTGCAAAATCCAGGAAAGGGCGTTGATGAATCAATGGTGATACATGAAGTGGGCTTGATGCACGTTGATAGGTGTTGGCTCATGTTGACATTCTACACAATTGTTGTTAAAAATATATTGGTATTCGGATAATCATTTACCTTGACTAAAACAATAATGATTGACATGTATTGGGGACAATGGATACCCAACAAATCCCTTAGCAACGGGTGTTGTTCAGGTAAAGGATTAAGTGGAGTGCTCATTATCCTCTACCTTTCCAACTCCCTTTTAGCTGTAGTGCCCACATTTTTTATAGCTCAGTAGCTTGTTGTTTCTTTGCTCATAGACATGTTTTGACAGAAATTTGTTATATCTTGGACATTATATGTAGAGATTTGATCTTATTAGACCTGTATGGACATTTAGGCATATAGCACCAATTTAGCTTAATTTCTATGTTGTTACATTTTCATAAGATGTCATGGATACTAATGGATATGATGTTGTTTTTGGAACATGATTATATTGATGGATACTTAGTTGTTGCATGTTGGGATTCTATGGTTATATGTCACTCTATCATCTTGTCTAACTTTTGGAGAATTGAGTATAATTGTGCACGTTGTCGCATTTTGATTTCAGTAGAATGTTAGGCTAGTTTAGAACTCATTTACATCTTACTAAGTCGTTGATTTATATTTTATCGGACATGTGCAGTTAATATGTGCAATGAGTGTGCAGGTGACAGGTTTATAGGAGAACGTGGGATTTAGGCCAACTACACAATCTTTCACAAGCAGCCCACAAGCTAAGCCCTAACCATGTTTATTTTTTGAGGCCTTAGCGTTAGAATTATTGATTTGGACACCATGGGTGATCCTCTTTTGTAATGTAATATGTTTGTAATTATTAATCTTGCTTAGGGCATTTGGTTGTGTTGTAAACTTGTTTTTGGGAGTAAATAATCCCACTTTCATTAAGTTTTGATTTTTGTTTAATGATGTACTTAATTTTTGGGGGTTTAGGGTCACATGTGAACCCTTGGGTGGTCCCCAAACTCTCTAACCATGTGTCAAATCTTACCAAACCCGAAATTGGGTTATTTTGGGCATTTTTAGGGACCCCTTTTTAGTTTGGGAGTTCCCTTAACATAAAAATGAGCCCTTGGACCCTACGTAATGGGTAGGGGGCTTATTTCCAAGGCTAAAGGGATTTTTCCCTCCCTTTTTTCCTCTTGTTTGGTCACATCCATGTAAGGGGTGTGGATTAGAGTGCTTGTTAAAAGTTGCTCTAGTTTTGTCTTGTTAACATTGAGAGTAATTTGGGAGAAGAGGGCTAAAAGGCATTTTACCCTTTCTCTTTTTTGTTTTGGCATCTTTGACCTTAAAGGAGGACAGGGGTGACACATGTCACCCCCTCATTTGTGTGGATTTTTGCTTGCTCCTCTTCAAATTCCCCTTTATGGGAATTGAAGAGGACCTTTTTTTTTTTTAGCTTTTTGCTTGGATGCTTGGGTGATTTGGAGCTAGAAGTTGTTTGGGTCAAGGAGTGGAGAAGTTGGAAGTTGGAAAGCTTTTTAGAAAGCTTTCTTTGAGGTAGGCTCTTATGTCTTTTTGCATGTGTTGTATTCATCTTAGTTGTTAGTTTGGCTACTTGAATTTGTTATTTTGCATGTGGATTTTGGTTGTTGCTTGCTTGTTGTACTCCCTCCATCATATGGCATGATGGATTTTTGGTGTTTGTGGGGGAAGAGAGAGGGATTTCTCCTCTCAATCCTCAAGGCTGGATGGACAAGCCTTGTAGGGTCTTAGTGTTTCCCCTTAAATGATTGAGGTGGGGAAGTTCATTCATTTGGCTTGAATCTCCTTCCCCATTCTTGGTAAGGAAACCCCTTTGGGGTTTGAAAATCCTTTCAACAAGTAATTGGTGAAAGGGTGGAGGGATAAGGAGGGTTTTGATTGAATTAGGAGCAATAAGGAGGGTATGGAGATTCTTTTTTTGTGCAAGTAATTTTTAATATAACTTTTGGAGAACTCTTCTCCTCTCTTCCCCACTTTTGAGGAAGAACATGGGTTCTCCTCCTTGTAAAACTTGGAGTCTTGTTCATACTTGTTTTGTTTCCATGTGAATGTGTTTTTGGTTGTTTCACCTCTTTCTTGTGCAAGTTGTGGATGGTTGTCCTCTTTCCCATGGGCTTGGGGGAGGCTAGCATGCATCCCAAGCTCACGAAAGACATGTTATGATGCCTATGGTTGGGTGGTAAAAAAACCTCTTCTCCTTGGTTGGTTTCCTTGAAGGCATGAAGGTTGTATCTCAAGCTAGGAGTCTCTTGTCATCTTGGTGCTCATTGTCTTCTTCTCATTGTTGGCATTCCTCTCTTTGTGACTCGAAGATATGGCCATTTGGAAGGTTCCTTGTTGTTGTAAAGTACCCTCTTGTCAATTGGAACCACTTGTAAGATTTGTAGTCCATTGTATTTGAAGACTTTCTTTCAACCATGGAAAGGAATTTTGTTGGATTGTTGTCTTGTATATTTAGCATGTTTGTGAAATATGAAGTATTGAGTTATTGAGAGTTTGTACAAAATAAGATTTAAAAAATAATATTTTTCTTTAAAATACATTTAGAAGAAGCATTCTTTTTACATTCCCTTATCATGCTTGTAGTTGGGATATTTATTTGACAAAAAAAAAATTCATTTACATTGCATTTGAAAGAAATAGTATTTCTTTGTTAAAAGCCTTATGTATTTTATAAATTAAAAAAAAAGATATTTGAATAGTATGCTCCTTTGCAAAATTTATTTGCAATTAGACTTTTCTATCTTTTAAAATTCTTGTGTTTTTATTTATCACAAATCTGATAATCATTTAATGTGAGTAGAGGGGAACATACAGTTCATTTTTGTATTAATAATAAGGTTAAAAATCTGTTACTTATTCTGAGTTGAAATTAGTTTTATTTATCTTTGTGTACAAACAAAAAAAAACATAACCATAGTTAGAATGAATATATATATATGTATATATACATATATACATATATACATACATACATATACATATATATACATATACATACATACATACATACATATATATGTATGTATGTATGTATGTATATGTAGTGTTAGTGTAATCATTGTGTTACTTTAAGTAATTTGTGCAGATTTATATGTGTTAAATGCAAATGGACTTTTTATGGAATATATATATATATATAACAAAATGAAATGTATATATTTTATGCATTTAGTAATATACATATAATTTTGTGTATATGATACACATATTTTAGTCTATATATGTATATAATATAATATATAGCAGATATTATATTTTATACGTTTAATATATATATATATATATATAGAGTATTATAATATATATTATAAATAATATTTATACTATAAATTTCATTTATTATATGTTGTATTTTAATAAACAAAAAAAAAATTATGTGTGTGTGTGTGTGTTGCTCTAAAACAAAAAGATATATACGGGTGGCGGGGCCGAACCCCCCCACCCCTGCATTGTCCCCCGGGGCCGCTGCCCCCACATGCACCCCCCCCCCCAACCTCCAAACCAGGGTTGTGGTGGCCGCAGCACCACCGCCTGCCCTCTGCCCGCCCCTCCCACAACCTAGCACGCCTTCCTCCATCTCTCACCCCAACCGCCCTCTCTAGATCCGCCCTGCACCCTTCAATAAAAGAAAAATTAAATTAATAAATGTATATATGTATGTATGTATGTATTTCATAACAAAAAAAAAAATTATAGTAAGGGTTTACACAAAGAAAAAAAAGAGGAGAAACTAACTCCATAAAACCTGCAACAAGAAAGAAAAATAAAGAAATACTTATTTCATGGTATGAATCATTAGCAATATAGTGAAAGATCAAACAAACTCTATGACTCCTCCAACACAACCTGTAAGAAGAAATAAAACCAAATAAGAGAAAATAACATGAGAAAGCAAAGAAAAGGAAATGATAAAGAAGTTAGGGCAATTTTAGGGCTTTTTCAAAACCAAGGGTAAGATGGATTTAATCCTAGGGTCCATATTCAACCCTACACACATTAAGTCATGGGTAATTTTGTGGGGAATGATTTTTTTTTTTAGGGATGAGTATTTATTCATTTTGGGGGTGAATCCTAATTAAATGAGATATAGATTTAAAAATGTGTAAGTTGTTTAGAGGCTGGATAATCAAAATTCATTAGAATCAATGTTTTAGGCAGCCTTGGGAAATAAATAATTAATATTACTTTAATATTAAGGAAATGAGGAAAAGTAGAACCTTAGTTACCTTTAATTTTTTTTAATCCCAAATGGTTAATAATACTTGGTTGAATTCCATTCCCGAGGTGGGGCATTACATTTGGTATCAGAGCGAAGGTTCGCACACACGGACACTCTGGGTTGTCAAACCACCAGTGAATAACATTGATAACAACGTTAAAAATAATAATAATAATAAATAAATAAAATAATTAAACACTATCCGCAACCATTTAATAACTTCTTCGCTCACCGCGTGCACAGGATGGCATCCAAGAGAGGACGATCAGCTAGAGGTTTGGGGCATAGTGCACCTACGTGGGAGCCGCCAATACCTGAATTGGGGCCTCAGATATTAGAGACCTTGCGCCAGCTGATAGGCATTGTGGAGCAGCGTCTAGCACCACCACAGGAGGTGAGAGAGGAGATACCGTTGGGAGATGAGGAGCCGATAGGCGAGGATGTGCATTCAGAGCCACCAAAGCATGATACACCGAGGCGAGAAAGGTCACGTAGCCCTTCCGTTCATCACGAGAGGGTAGCCTCATTCCATCGTAGCCACTCACACAGCCTCGAGGGACCATTTGGGGATAGGCGACCCCCTTCGCCTGTTGGATTACATCGCTAGGATCGAGATACAGGTAGTGTGATCAGGGATCTTCTCCGCTTGCAGCCGCCCACTTACACCAGCTCTACAGATGGCTTTGGGTCTAAGTCATGGCTCCTTAGCTTGGATAGTTGCTTTGGCTTGGACTCTTGCAAGAGCAACATTAAGGAAAGGTTCGCTATACACCTCCTCCAAGACACAGCAGGAGTTTGATGGAGGAATGAGGAGCGTAAGCTCCATCTAACTTGAGAGACAGTGACCTAGGAGATGTTTGAGGAGTGATTCAGGGCTCATTATATGTCAGAGCATTTCATGCAAAAGAGGATTGATGAGTTTCACAACTTACGATAGGGATCTGACATAGTAGCGTAGTATCAAAGCAGGTTCCTAGATCTTTTGCAGTATGTGGATTACCTGTAAGATGAGAAATTGCAAGTTAACAGGTTTATACGAGGCCTTAATGTAGATATATCAGGAGCAGTTAGGATGTTATCTCCTCCCACACTTGAGAAGGCTGTTGAGAAGGCCTGCATAGCTAAGGAGAACAGGACCAAGGCACAGGAACACTGAGATAGAAACAAGTGCAAGTTTAAGGAGAGGATATAGGCCTTTCAGATTCAGAGGTCACGGGGTACTGCACGACCCCCTAGGGGAGGATTCTAGCCTACACCAATAGCCACAAGGGCTCCACGGCACCCGTAGTGGTAGAGACAGCAACAGGGCCACCCACAGTAGGGGGCTAGTCAGGCACAAGGGATTTCAGAGAGGTGGTTCTAGAGGTGGTTTTGGTGGAGCCAGGGATAGGAGGCAGGGTACTCAGTAGGCACAGCTAGCTCACATGTAGCAGTCTGCTAGGGTTGGACCGACAGGATCAGTACACTAGAGTACAGGAGGGACCCCATCTCAGAGGGGTACAGGAGGATGTTTTATTTGTGGATCTCCTGATCACTATGTGTGCATGTGCCCACAAAAACCCAATACCATGGATGCACAGAGAGTTGCTAGATCTGAGAAGATGGTGGGTGATGTAGGACGTGCTCATCGTGTATATGCAGGCAGTTGACAACCGCCAAGCCGAGCATCAGGCCACAGTCATTGAGACGATAGGTATTATCAGGGGTATTTCTATCTTAGTAATTTTTTATTCAGGTGCTTCAGATTCTTTTATATCACCTTCTATAGTGGACCAGTGTGGGCTAGTGGTGGCTAGGAAACCAGATAGTTGGTAGGTTGAGTTGGCCTCTAGGGCCAAACTCGCCGTGGAATCGTATGTGGAGAGTTGCGTACTTGATTTAGGAGCCTTCTCCACTACACTTGACCTCTGAGTTATCCCTCTTAGGATCCTATTAGGTAGTTTTGGGTATGGATTGGCTCGAGGCTCATCGAGCTAAGGTGGATTGCAGAAATAAGGTCATTGAGTGTCAGGATGATCTTGGGAGTGCAATTGTGATATCAGGGATGCAAAGGCCTATCTCCTTGCGCATGATATCGGCTAAGAAACTCAAGAAGAGCATGTGTAAGGGATGTAAGTTGTTTTCTATCACCATCGGTGATTGATTAGAGAGTCCTTCCAGAGCATTCACCCTTAGATGATCATACAGTTTTGAGGGAGTATGTTGATGTGTTTCTAGGAGAGCTTCCAAGGTTACCACCCCCGTAGAGAGGTGGATTTCACCATCGAATTAGTACCCGGATCTGAACCCGTTTCTAGGGCACCCCTATCAGATGACGACTCCAGAGCTTCATGATCTAAAGATTCAGTTAGAGGAGTTATTGGATAAGGGTCTCATTCATCCTAATGTATCTCCTTGGGGAGATCCAGTCATATTTGTGAAAAATAAGGATGGTTCCCTTAGGCTTTGTGTGGACTTCAGATAGCTCAACAAGGTCACAATAAAGAACCGTTATCCACTTCCTAGGATTGATGACTTGTTTGATTATGATGCGGGGAGTGAGATTGTTCTCCAAAATCGACCTCAAGTCAGGATACCATCAATTGCGCATATTAGATGCAGACATTCAATAAGATAGCGTTTCGCACATGTTACAGGCATTATGAGTTCATAGTTTTTCCATTTGGTCTAACCAATGCTCCCAGCTGTCTTCATGAGCCTCATGAATGGAGTATTCAGGACATTTCTAGATCGCTTTGTTTTAGTGTTACTTGATGACATATTGATTTATTCTCGTTCCGAGGAGGAACATGAGGAGCATTTGAGGCAGGTACTTTAGGTTTTGAGAGAGTAGAAGTTGTATGGAAACTTGGAAAAGTACAGCTTCTTTTCAGATAGAGATTCAGTACTTGGGTCATATCATATCAGGTGAGGGTATCTCCGTAGATCCCTCTAAGATATAGGCTATCATGGACTGGCCAGCACCCACATCAGTTACTGAGGTGAGGAGTTTCAAGGGTTTGGCAAGGTATTAATGCAGGTTCATAGAGGACTTTTTCTAGGATTTCTCACCCTATCACTTCTCTTTATAGGAAAAGGGAAGAATTTTGATTGGTCAGAAAAATGTGAGCAAGCCTTTCAGTTGCTTAAGGAAAATTTAACCACAGCACCCATCTTAGCAGTTCCAAAACCAACAGAGGATTTTGTTGTTTGCAGTGATGCATCACTAGAGGGTTTGGGAGTAGTTCATATGTAGGAGTATTGGGTTATTGCCTTTGAGTCTCGTAAACTCAAGGAATATGAGCTTAATTACCCTACTCATGACTTAGAGCTTGCAGCATTTTTCCATGCACTGGTACGTTGGCGACATTTCCTTTTGGGTATGGCATTTCATTTTGAGAACAAATCATCAGAGCTTACAACACATCTTTCTCACAGCCAAACCTCAACGCTCTTCAACGGTGTTGGATGGAGTTCCTATGTGAGTATGACAAGGAGGTTCAGTATATCAAATGGGAAGGAAAATGTTGTTACAAATACACTCAGTAGACGATGACATGTGCTTGCTTCATTGACACTGCAGTCAGATTTGAGATGTAGGATTTTTAAGTGTCTTCCAGAGGACAGGTTTTATGAGGGAGCTAGATAAATGTTGGAGTCACAGGGTTCATTAAAGGGGAGATATTTTGGGTGTGTTTTAGATGCAGATGGTTTGCTTTGGTTCCACCAGGTGCATCTATGTGCCTAAGTTAGGTGATCTGCGTAGCTTCATTCCTCACAGAGGCTCACCGAGCCCCATATGTAGCACATCCAGGAGAAAAGAAAATGCACGTCGATCTGAGGGAGTTTTATTATTGGCCTAGGTCTTTGATAGGACACAACAAAATTTTCTTACAAGTTGCCTTGAGTGCCAGAGGGCCAAGGCAGAGCATTCTCATCCCACAGGACTTTTTACATTCCCATGATATTCCCGAGTGGAAATGGGATGTGATCTCCCTGGATTTCATAGTCAGAATTCCTATGTCTTCTTATCATCATGATGCCATTATGGTCACTGTGGATAAGTTGACCAAGGTTATGCACTTCTCGCCAACCAAGGTCACCTATAATTCCCAAGCCATCACCAACGTATTTTATGGAGGACATTGTTAGGTTGCATGGGATTCCGAAGACCATCATTAATGACAGGGATACCATCTACACTTTAGTTTTCTAGACTTCCTTTCAGTTTGTTCTGGGTACTCAGATTAATTTCAGCTTAGCATATCATCCAGAGATAGATGGACAGACAGAGAGATTTAATCAGGTACTGTAGGACATGTTGAGAATGTATGTGATGGATCAACAAAAGAAGTGGGAAGATTATTTACATTTATTTGAGTTTGCTTACAACAACAGCTATCATAGTGCCATTGGTATGCGGCTTCTTACCAAGCTCTGTATGGACAACCTTGCAGGACACCTTTGAGTTGGGACAGACTAGATGACAGGATTATTCTGGGACCAACCTATCTGTCAGGATTTGGAACAGTAGGTTGTGCTCTGATTAGACAGCATCTTGAGTATGCTAGAGCACGCCAGAAGGCATATGCAGACACCAAGAGGATTGATCGTCACTTCTCAGTGGGGTGACAAAGTCTTCTTGAGAGTCCATCCAGCATAAGAGTCCTATCTGTTATGGAAAGGGTTCCAAGCTATCGCCTCATTTTGTAGGGCCTTTTGATATTTTAGAGGTCATCGATCCCAGTTGTCCTATTGTCTAGATTTTCCACCACACCATGCATGGGCCCACAATGTATTTGATGTTTCTGTACTACGAAGATATGTAGCAAATGTTTCTCATGTTTTGGATTGGTCGGCATTAAAGGTAGAGGATGGAGGACAGTGGAGACTAGAGCCTGTACACATTCTGGAGCACTGGAAGGTTGGCCCTTCGGGGTCTAGACTTGGACCAAGTTAGAGTTCAGTGTGACCGATACGATGAGACGGCAGCTACCTGGGAGGATTCAACACCTTTGAGGGCTAGATATCCCTATCTCTTTTAGTGAATTCCAGGAGGAAGTCTAATCTCAGTAGAGGGGGGATGTAGTACCCACACTTTTTATAGCTCAGTAACTTGTTATTTCTTTGCTCAATAGACATGTTTTTGACAGAGATTTGTTATATCTTAGACATTATATTAGAGATTTGATCTTATTAGACATGTGTGGGCATTTAGGCATATAACGCCATTTTAGCTTAATTTCTATGTTGTCGCATTTTCATATGATGTCATGGATGCTAATGGATATGATGTTATTTTTGGAACGTAATTATATTGATGGATACTTAGTTGTTGCATGTTGGGATTCTATGGGTATATGTCACTCTATCATTTTGTCCTAACTTTTGAAAAATTGAGTATAATTGTGCACATTATCGCATTTTGATTTCAGTAGGATGTTAGGCTAGTTCAGAACTCATTGATATCTTACTGAGTTGTTGATTTATATTTTGTCAGACAGGTACGGTTAATGTGTGCAATGAGTGTGCAGGTGATAGGTTTACAGGAGAACGTGGGATTCAGGCTAGCTACACAATCTTTGCAACAAGTATCCCACAGGCTGAGTCCTAGCCATATTCATTGTGTGGAGGCCTTAGTGTTAGAGTTATTGTTTTGGGCACCATGAGGTGGTCCCTCCCTTTTTGTATAATGTATTATGTCTTAGTAATTATTAACCTTGCTTAGGGTAATTAGCTATGTGGTGTAAACTTGTTTTTGGGAGTCAATGATCCCACTGTTATTAAGTTTTAATTTTTGTTTAATGATGTACTTAATTTTGGGGGTTTAGGGTCACATGTGAACCATTGGGTGGTCCCCCACACCCTCAAACCATGTGCCTAATCTTGCCAAACCCGAAATTGGGTTATTTTGGGCATTTTTAGGGACCCATTTTTAGTTTGGGAGTTCCTTTAACATAAAAATGAGCCCTTAGACCCTACCTAATAGGTATGTGGGTTTATTTCCAAGGCTAGAGGGAGTTTTCCCTCCCTTTGTGCCTCTTGTTTGGTCACATCCATGTAAGGGGTGTGGATTGGAGTGCTTGTTAAAAGTTGCACTAGATTTGTCTTGTTAACACTTTAGAGTAATTTGGGAGAAGAGGGCTAAAAGACATTTTACCCCTTTCTCTCTTTTGTTTTGACATCTTTGACCTTGAAGGAGGAGAGGGGTGACACATGTCACCCCCTCAATTGGTGAGGATTTTTGTTTGCTCCTCTTCAAATTTTCCTTCATGGGAGAAAGAAGAGAACCTTTTTCTTTTGGGACGCTTTTTGCTTGGATTGTTTGGGTGATTGGGAGCTAGAAGATTGCTTGAGTCAAGGAGTGGAGAAATTTGAAGTTGGAAAGAATATTGGAGAGATTTTATTTGAGGTAGGCTCTTAAGTTAAATCGTATGTGTTGAATTTTTTTTAGTTGTAGATTTGTTTTATATGGAAATGTGGTTGTTGTATGTGTGAATTTTTGTTTATGGTTAATTGTTTTTGCTCCCTCCATTATTTGGTATAATGGAGTTTTGGAGTTTTTGGGGGAAGAGAGAGGGAATTATTTCCCTCTCAATTCTCTTGGCTTGATGGGCAAGCCTTGTAGGATTTTAGAGAATTCCCCTGAAATAGGTTGAGGTGGGGCAGTTGGTTCATTTGGCTTGAACCTCCTTCCCCATTCTTGGTAAGGAAACCCCCTTCAGGTTTGAAAATCCTTCCAAGAAGGACTTGGAGAAAGGGCGGAGGAATAAGGAGGGTTTAAATTGAATATAGGAGCAATAAGGATGGTATAGAGGTCTTGTTATTGTGCTTAGTAATCTTAAATAACAACTTTTGGAGAACTCCTCTCCTCTCTTCCCCATTATTTTAGAGGTAGAACATTGGATTCTTCTCTTTTCCACCTTGTAAAATTTTGAGTCTTGTTTCATACTGGATTTTTGTCCTCTTTTTGAATGTGGTTATAACATTGGTTAGTTTCACCCTCATCCTTGTGCAAGTTATGGATAGTAGTCCTCTTTCCCATGGGCTTGGGGTAGGCTAGCATGCATCTCAACCTTGGGAAAGGCATGTCATGATGCCTATGGTTGGGTGATTAACAAGATTTTCTTCTCCTTGGTTGGATTTCCTAGAAGGCTTGAAGGTTGGAGCTCAAAGCTGATAGTCTGGTGTCATTGTTGGGTTCCTGTTTGGCATCTTCTCTCTCCTCGTTGGACATTACTCTCTTTATGATCTTTTTGAAGATATGGATATTGTGGAAGGTTCCTGTACTTCTTGTGAAGTATCCTTATTTTGTAATTTGGAACCATTCTTGTAAGACTGGTATTCCATTGTATTTGATTAGCAATCACCTTCAACATCTTGGTAAGAGACTTGTAACTCATTTAATGAGTAGTTATGTATGTCTTGTAAATTTAGCATGATTGTGAACATATGAAGTATTGAGTCTCTCGAAAGTTTGTGCAAAATTTTGGCAGACTCCTTTTGAAATGAAAATTTGTTTTTTTAAAGCATGTCCCTTCAGTGGAAGTATATCAAAATTACATTCCCGTAACGTGTTTGTTGTGTGCAATATCTATCGACAAATCTTAAATATGCCTTGCATTATTTGAAATGGAAATTTTGTTGTTACGTGACTTTTGGTATTTATTAGTAGAAGAAAAATGTTATCATTTTGAAATTGAACATCCCTTGGTAGAAAAGTATCATAGATTAGATATTAAGGGAAATGTATCCTCCATGTAATTATGGATTTTTAGAAATTGCATTCTCATCTCATATTTAAGTATATTTCACAAGACTAGTTACTGGCTTCTTTCCAAAGGGGGGGAAAAGAAATTTCAACTATACAAGTTGTTTTCTTTGATAATGCCTCATGTAATATCTTTATATTAATGTTGTTATTCATTTAAATTGTTCTATTTTGTAACTTATTAATCTGAATCATTGTATTATATATATTAATATGATATATGTGTGTACATATATATATAGAAAATATTCTTTTATATTTAAAAACATGTTATACATGTATGTATGTATGTATGTATGTATGTATGTATGTATGTATAATCTGTTAATAAACTTGATAGACATAATTTTAACAAGTAACAAATAGTAAACTGTGATTTGTGTTGGGGGAGGGTCGCCACCTCCCCCCACCTGTATACTGTCCCCCCATTCTTGCATACTATAGGCCCGAATCCTCCACACAGATGCCACCGTATAATCCGACGCCACCTCCCCTCCTATCCCCTCTTATACCAACCTATTTCCCCCCACACACACACCGACCCCCCCCCCCATCCGTGTAATCATTATGTATACTGTATAGTAAAATGTGCAGATTAATATGTATTAAATGCACCACGGCCTTGCCTGTCGCCATGAGAATATGTGTGTGTGTGTGTGTGTGTGTGTGTGTGTGTGTATATGTATATGTATGCATATATATACATATACATATACCCTTCACACACACCCTCACACACACAGATCTGTCCCACACACACACTTCACAGATAACATACATATAATTATATATAATGTACTGTATATGTATATGTATATATGTGTATATATATATATATATATATATATATATATATATATATATATATATATATGATATAATCAATATAATATAAAGTATTATGCATATGTATTATATGTTATGTATATACTATATAAATTTCATTTATTATACGTTGTATATAAACAAAACAAAAATTAAAAAAAAAAACAAATATATATATATATATATACATATATATCTATATATATATATGTATATATGTGGGAGGGTTCGAGACCCCCCCACCCGGCTGCACAGATCCCCCAGGGCCACTGCACCCTGCACACGCCTATACCTATGCCCCACCACCGCTACATACCAAACCTGTGTCCCCCTGCACTGTCCCCCCCCGCGCCACCACCTGATCTGCCCTCCTGACCTCGCCTATACAGCAGCCGCTGTCGCACCTTCAGTCCATCACTGCCCCCTCCACACCCACGCACTATACGATCACCTCCTCCACACGGCCCCTTCATGTACAAGATAATACATATACATATACAACGTACATATATATATATATATGTATAATAATATATATGTATATATATATATGTATATTTGTATATTTATTTCATAACAAAAAAAAATTACAGTAAGGGTTTACACAAATTAAAAAAAGAGAGGAGAAACTAACTCCATAAAACCTGCAACAAGAAAGAAAAATAAAGAAATACTTCTTTCATGGTATGAATCATTAGCAATATAGTGAAAGATCAAACAAACTCCATGACTCCTCCAACACAACCTGCAAGAAGAAATAAAACCAAATAAGAGAAAATAACATGAGAAAGCAAAGAAAAGGAAATGATAAAGAAGTTAGGGCAATTTTAGGGCTTTTTCAAAACCAAGGGCCAAGATGGATTTAATCCTAGGGTCCATATTCAACCCTACACACATTAAGTCATGGGTAATTTTGTGGGGAATGATTTTATTTTTTTAGGGATGAGTATTTATTCATTTTGGGGGTGAATCCTAATTAAATGAGATATAGATTTAAAAATGTGTAAGTTGTTTAGAGGCTGGATAATTAAAATTCATTAGAATCAATGTCTTAGGCAGCCTCAGGAAATAAATAATTAATATGACTTAATATTAATGAAAGGGGGAAAAGTAGAACCTTAGATACCTTCAAATTTTTTTTTTATCCCAAATGGGTTAGTAATATCTGGTTGAATTCCGTTCCCGAGGCGGGGCATTACATTCGCCTTCTAAAACTCTTTTACCTTTCTTTCTTGGTCCTCTTGGATCCTTGTTTACTCTTTATTTATCTCTCTTTCTTGTCAATGCTTCGACCTTTGTTGCTCTTTTGTTTTCTTTATGAATTCATTTTCTAGCTTTTCTTTATCCTTTCGTTCTCTTTCAACAATTCTCTCGACAACTCTCTCTTAGATTTGTTCCCTTTTTCGTTCCTTCAATTCTTTAATTTATTTCTTCCTTTTCTCTTTCTTCATGAGTAACTCCATGTACTGATCGGTAGTGATGATCTGAGATTACCTACTCAATCTTATTACGGCATCAAAAATTCACCTTGATGACTCCTTGACCCTTTCCATTAGGAGTTTCAAGAATTTAGAAAGAGTCATTTGTCCTTTGTTTCTCTCAAAATTTTCATCATGACTTTCCACTGTAACCTCCACTTCATTTGTCTCTATTTTTGCATCATTCTCTTTGTCAACTTGAGTGTTCACATAGTAGTGGACCAATTCAGACTCATTAAATAGTGTTGGTTATGAGGGCATAGAGAGGCTGAAATCTTCATCATTGTAGTTTATGTTGACACCAAGATTAAGAGTAGTTTCTTTCATCTAATCAGGAGGGTTATCTTGGGTTGGAAAATCTAATGACTCATCAAATTGGCTCCCTCCAAATTCATTGGTTCATTGTTGATAAACATAGTCACCAAAGTTATTTTCATTATGTTGAGAATCCAATTCTTCATTTGGTTGTGTGTTAAACACAATCTCAACATATTCATTTTGGTTCTCACTACTTGGCACCTCCAAATCATATATAGATATGATCAACATGTTTTATGTTGCATTAGATTCATCTTGAACAAATGTGTCAAATGTTTTATTAGGTCCCATTTCTTCATGAAGGGCATTTGGATTAAGAGGCCATATACCTGTCCTCTTGAAGCCTCCTTCAATTTTTTCGGGTGAAAGGACCCTTTGAAATTCCTTACTCCCTAATGTATCTAATTCTTCTCTGTTGACGTCTATCCCATGTTTTATAATGTCTATTTGTGCTTCTCCTCTTTGAATTAAGTTTTGAATGGAGCAAATACACTCACATCCAATGGTTGTAATGTGTGAGAAGTGTGTTCCCATAATGTCGACAAATCTATCCCAAAACTCCTCGCCTCTTTAATTTTTCCTAAAAATACATGAGAACCATTACCATAAAATATCAGTAAATGCCTATTGGTTGGAGAGACACCACTAGGTATAGATGTTACAAAGTGATGTATCCATTTCACGAATAACTTCTTAGTCATCCATGCATGATGTTTTGTTGTCATGCAAGCACTAGGTTCACAGCCTGCAATGTAATTTTATAATTGCTTTTTCCCCTTGAAAAGATAGAAACCATGAATGCTTTGTCTAGCAACATTCGTGCAACAAAATATGGTAATCCACTCCCTATTCTTCGGGATAATGTATGGGAAACTTCTGCTACCCCTTCTAGCAAACACTCTCATACCACAATTCCTTCCTGCTTATAATCATAATTGACAATTGTGGGCCTTAGACACAATTCTCTATCCCTATCAAGGTCTTCTGTTGTTCTCAATTTGATTTTTGGGTGCCTTTTTTTGAAACCAACCCACCATGACTTACCATTCATACCATCTATGAATGGGGTGGACGTAGTTTCATAAATTAGAGCCACATATGCCTTAAGTTATATGATTTCTACAACATGACCCATGTCAGCCATTTCATAACACCATTGCACTAACTCAAGCTCTTCCTCTTGACTAAGAATTATGGGTGGTCCCTTTCTCTTGGTGGTGGTGATTTATAGAGGATCTGTTTTCTTCAACATCCCTTCATAAAATTCTTCATGGTGGATTCATCCCAATCTCTCCTTATTCTGATTTTTTTGGTAAAGCCCCTCCCATAACTTGGACTGTTACAGCTTGAGGTGTTAGGATAGTAATGACATCTTATTTTGCTTTGCTTGGTGGAAATATTGCTTCCCTTTTTTTGGAACATGCAGGCATTACTCTCTTAAGTGGTTTTCTCCTTATGATAGAAATTTCAACCTACAAATTTACACAAATAATTAAGTCAAATCAATGGAACTTATAGAAATAACATTGGAATATTTAGTTTGGTTAACACAATGTAATGGGAATTTGATATTCTCTTGATTTTATGTTTCATTCTACTAGAAAGTGAAGCCATTTGATGACAATGTGCATGATCCATTCTACGCTTACTTCAAAGGTGAGAGGTTTCTATTGATATTTGAGATGTAGGCTATAAGTGTATAGTGTCTCAAATAAGAGCTTTGCAACACATTTTCTTTACAAAAAAATTCACATTACAGACCTCTATATACTTTACTTCTACATCTATTAGCATACAAAAATATGTTATTTAGTTTCTAATGTTTAGTATCACTAATTATACATTACATAAATCAAACATGTAGGTCTCATAAATGACATGGTTGTATGTATTCATAATTTTTTTAAATCTCATTCAATCAAATAAATGGTGCTCTGCAAATCTTATTTTACAAATATAAAGTGGGTTTACTTTCAAAATGTCAGTGTGCGTGTATATACACACACATACATTGACATTCTCAAAGTAAACCCACTTCATATATGTATATTGAGTATACTTTGAGACTGCCAATGTGTGTATATGCATAAATAAAAAACAAATACAATATTAACAAAACTTTCAATTTGCAGTATTAAATTGAAAAATACTTGTAGAGAATTTGGTTCAGTAACAAATTCAGTCATTGAGACTACCAATGTGTGTATTGATAAATTAAAAAATAAATATAATAGTAAAATAAGTTACAATTTGCAGTGTGAAGCTGAAAAATACTTGTAGAGACTTCAGTTCAGCATCAAATTCAATCAAAGCAACCAAACGTGAAATGTGATTTGATTAAATGAATTTATAAGAAAAATTGAATTGTTTTTTTGTGCTTGTATATGATTAGTTGATATGGCCAGTTGTGGATTGAGGTATGAGATTTTCAATCCAATTGCTAAATTATTTTTTGAATCATGAGATTTTAAATCCAATGGTTAAATTTGAATATGTTTTTTCTCTATTAAATGCATTTTTAATAGCCTCTTGAGCCTTATAAGGCTATGCATTTTTTTTATCAATGTGCAGTTATTACAATAGTTGAGATGGAAAGTGGAAACAAGGAGGATGCTTGTTTGGGGATATTATTTTGAAAACAACTCATTCATTAAAAGGCATTCATCTTTGAAGAATCCCTGCTGGAAAGTGTCAAATTCTGGCAACTCTTCCCTGATTAACATTTTTGTTTGAATGATTATTCCTTGATTTTACCTGTCCTTGGAATAATGCACCTAACATACATTATTAAATATCAGCTTGAATGACGAACGGAATATGTAAACAAAATAAATCCTCCAAAGATACTTGATATCTGTATAAAGTAACATGGGTTAAGTCATCTGAATATCTGATCATGTTTGTGGGAAAAAAAAAGTTTATCAACATAATGACGTAGAAAACATAATCTAATCTCTTCCAGAAGTTTCGAGTTTTTCTTCGAAAAGATCACCGTCAAAAATCACAGTGATATTCATTTTATCAGGATGGAACAAAGTACGTGATAGAGTGGGATAGAGTGGGGAAGACAGAAGTAATAATGCAAAATGACATTGTTTGCATTGTTAATTAATGACTGATTTAGCCACTAAAAACACATTCTCCTTGCTTATTTTTCATAGTTGCAGCAAATCCACCCACCCTCCCAACCGACTACTCCACAATCCCATCTGCCGACTATAATGCATAGGAAACATCCATGGCATAAATACACTACACTGTACGTGGTTATTCTGTACAACATTTTGTAGGGGACATATAGCCAACGTTATAACTATGTTATGGAATTATTCATGCCATAACTGTTAGTAATTGAAACAATAGTGGATTTTATGTAGTTGATTTGTTGTATCTATTTTTTTGTAGTTTTTATCCTCCTCTCACATGATTACTTACAATATATCTCTCTGCCTATAAATACACCACTATATTTACAAGTTTCCATCTTACAACACCTCCACCAGATTGGTTTTTTCAATACCTGTTGTACCCTGCTCTCCTCATAGACACCAAATCTAAGAAATATAAGAGGTTTGCATGGCTATTGTTATATGTTTTTTAAAATAACATTATTATTGTTGTGCCATGAAGTAATTTTTATTCAGCTCATTTTATATGATCCAAATGATATTATTTGAAACTTTCTAAATACTGGAAACATATTTAAATGATCAACATTAAATCTTTTTCTTAGTGCCTAAATAGAAGTTACCCTTGATTTACAAACTAAGCTATCATAAATTCTTAATTCCTCTTGTTTTGTTTTAAGAATCCTATCTTTGTTGTGGCGATTTTTAATGTTTTTTTTTACATTTTTCTTTACACTATGTAGCATACAGTGTCTTATTAGGATCATATTGTTGTGTTCTTTATAGAATTTTCTTGCTATTTGTGAAACCATGAGAAAAAATGATGTTTTTTATCTTGGTCACTCAAAGAGATGAATTACTTTAGCTTATGAAGCACAATTAGTTTCTTTATGGAATAGTTCTTGTTGTTTTTCCCCTTTATGTAGAAATTCCTTTTTACAAATTATCTATGATACAAAACTCCCACTTCAATTTACAAATGTATTAACCTTTTACTATAGTCAGTGAAGTGATATTTATCCTAAGCATTTACATTTATTAAAATGATATATTACCCAGAAATCCCTCTCCCAAATTCCAATTTGCAATTTTTTCAATTAGTCTCTCCCCTCTCCATAATATCAGTAATGGCACATGCAGTTCTTTAATTTAGAAAAGAGTGGACTTAGGTCTTCATTATTTATGTATATAGAATACGATAAGTTGGTCTTAGCGTTATTCCACTTTAAAACTTCAAGTTACTCTCTTTCTTTTATTTTGAGTTAATTTTTTATAAATTTGTTTATGATTTGCTTATTGGTTGTAAATAGTGTGATTATAATGGCAAGTTTTTAATGATTTGCCTATTGGTTGTAAATAGTGTGATTATAATGGCAACAATGAAATGAGAATCATTACATCATGCCATTGAAATTATTTGCTAAAGCTCTTATTTCAGTTGTCGTAGACTGGGAAAACTATTGGCTGAGATGCCAACTTCCAATTAGTATAATTTACCCAAACTAGGCAAATAAAACTATGAGATGCATATCACAAGTTAAGTTTAGGCATGCAATACTCTCGTCTTTTTATTGTTGCTGCATTATTCAAATATACACATCATTTATTTATTGACACTAGCTTAAAAAATAATCAATGCGCTTTTCCTTTTTTTAATGTTTTTGGCTATAAGCAATGTATTCACTGTTTTTTCCCTTCCTATCACTTCCAAATAAAAATATTATTTTTCAATAACTCTTGTTTTCACCTTTAATACCACACAAATTATTGAAATTCGTAACATATATATGTATATGTATTTATTTTTAAATCCTTTCCTTTAAATTGTAACTGTCAGTAGAAATATTTTTTTACATTTAACAAATTTATCGATATTTTCAGGTACTATGGCCACTCTAAATGGAAGCCCGACCATTGTCACAATATCTGACGACACCTTTGGTACCAGTGTTGGGATCCCACATAGCAATTTGGTAGCTTCAAATGGATCCCCTCATTCTTATGCAACCTAGGCGGTCACAGATCAGAGCTCCATACATAGTGTCCAACCACCAATTGTAACTTGTGTTCAGTCATTGGCTACTATTGTTGTGACTACATGCTTAAAAATTTCTGGTAGGATATCAGAATCTCTAATCCCATCAACGATAGTTATAAATAGTGATTTGATTAGTGTGTTGGACCTCATGCATGACATATACCTTCGTCTTGAAGCATTGTACACGTTCCTTTGTGCATTGGGATATGACATGTACTACTATGGTGGCAATGAGCAATACATTAGAGACACATTCAATGCTTACCTTGTGTCCCTATAATTTTAGCACCTAGCTCGCGCCTACTATAACTTTGCAATGCTCATACTATACACCAACCTTTTTTTCTAACCCACAGATACCTCTTTTTGAATGACTGGCTCAAAAAGCCTATGTTTACATAAATATGTTGTACTTCTTTCTCTATTTTATAACCCCCTATAGATGTTTTGTAAATTGCCTTTCATGAAATATACATTGTAGTTTCCGTACATATGTTTCTTAATTTAATTTGAATAAACATGAAAAGTTCATTGTTTTATGAACACTTTCCACATTGTACATATGTTTATGTGATTCTGTCCTAAAAAAGAAACACTATATGAGGACATTTAATTGGTTAACACCACCCCCTTTTGTGAATGTGTGGATTGATTTTTACTTTCATATGACATTTCTCCCACCATGTTTACGTACCAATGCCTCTACTCTTAAACATACAACATCCACCATACTTAATATCATTGTAGTTATATAAAATACATTTTTCCTACCCTACGTTGTTTACTATTCTTTCATGAATGACTATGTATTGTTTTATCCTTGTCTGTGTCATTCATCACACTTTTTTTTTAATGGGAAACCCCTTGTATCCTTAGAATACAAAGCTCATAACAACTAATAGCACATTAAATTGCCATATGCTTGATGTATTATAGTACGCCATAAAACTACTTTAAGGAAACTCGTTTGCTAATTCATTTACGTTGTCTTTTCATTGTTTAGGAACCAAAACGATCATAGGCTCCACTGCCTCCAATGTTGTGCCTCCCCAATTGGCCATAAACATGCCAACATCACGCATTGATACTTTGGCACCAACTGCTCATGAAGGACACCCTGAAGAATGCACACAACTCACTGCCAATAAAGTTGCTAAATCCTTACCAAATCCTTTGGTCTATCAAAGTAAGAGTCATAAAAAAAGGCTACCTAAACAAATATAGCACGGCCAAATGCACATGGAAAATATTTAGCTTCGACATCATAGAAAAAACCAGTGCAGATATAGTGGCGACTTATTTTGACCAAGTTGTGGATTTATACTACAGCCAAATACAACTAGGAAAAACATACACAATCAAAGGAAGCACATTGCGGAATGTAAACAAAGATTACAAAAATTCCACAAACTCCTAGGGACATCATCCTAGACTTGTAATCCTCTATAAATATCAATACAAATCAGTGTGTGGACATTCCTCAATACCTTTTCTATTTCAAAACAATAGCAAAAATCAACTCCTTGCTCGCCAAATCCACCGTTGACCTCCTTGTTATTGCACTATCCATCACTGCCCCATCCACTATTAGGAAATGTGATAGTAATTTCAACCACAAATGCACATGGTTATACTTAGTGATAACTCCACACTATGTGTTAAGGCAACACTATGGGGTGTTTTCAATGACAATAAGGGAAAACTTCTAAGTGAAATGTGTGCATTCGCACACAGTAGTAAGACCAATTCTCATAATAAAGAGAGAAAAAATTACATCTTTTAAAGGAACAACATTAGGCACGAGCCCTAATACACAAATCTTCATTGATCTTGATATAGGTGAGGCTCATGCAATGCGTGCATGGTTAACTTCCCTAGGCTCAACACATACATACCCATCAGTGAGTGTTGAAAAAATTGAAGAAAAAGATATCGCAGGCATAAAATCCTCCTCACAACCAGTAAAGCAATCACTTTCTCCAATACAAAAATAATCATACACATGAATATGTCCTCATTTATCTATCCAGCTTGCACATCAATTGTTAACAACAACCATTGCAAGAAAAAAATTGAGCTAAATGCAGACTCCTCTTGGTATTGCCAAAAATGCAACCATGGTGTCTCCAATTGCGAATATAAATATGCATTAAACACTTCATCATTGAGGATGCCACAACAACAACATGGGTAACTATTTTGATGAATGTTGTTATATTGATAATGGGCATATCACCATAGGAAATTCAACTTATTGCACCACCACCCGACATGTTTTGGCCTGTTGTTAAGCCAATTCTATTCCACTGCTACATGTTCAAAATATCCACAAAGCTAGAGGTCTACAATTCACAAGAGAAATCCAGTGCACTATTGTTCGCTGCAGTTAAGGATGTGACCTTTAACACACATGAATCCCTATTAGATGCATTCCTTACATCCCCGTAACTATGTATTCGTGAAAAAAATTCTACACCACTTCATAATAAATTTCACACCACCATGGTCTCTCTATTTACCTAAAGAAGACATATTGTACTTTACACACACAATGTTAAGTATTTTACAATATATATTTACCATATCACCTGCTCCACATTTAGGTGTTTGCATTCGTAAGTTTTATTACATTTGTTGCACAAACATTTTTTTTGGTCTCACATGTCTTGAACGCAAAAAAAATGTCACTCTATTAAAGGAATGCAAGCTCTATCAAAATTATTAAACATCAATATGTAGTATTGATATACAGTGTTGCACATCACCTGAAACAAAAAAAAGTACTTATACTTTTTACATACATTCACTTTCTTCTATACCTAATTATTGTTTCCACTTGTCCTCATTCTACGCAGAACTAGCGTGGAGTGAAAAAATGTAAAGTCTCGTTTGAAGTACGCAAACAACAAAAACAACCAAAATGAACATGATCACCATATAGCTTACATCAAACGACAAAAGATGAACACATAAGAACCAACCTATGTAACCCACCATGTCACCCATCTTGAAGAACATACTCCAGATTGACATTCACTTCAAGATATACAACGTCAATTCCGTCAAAGATTATATCACCTCCCACCTCCAAACACGTGTTCATGTTGTAATGAATTGTATGTTGGGCTAAAGAACAAGGGTTCACAAAGGTGGCAATACTTGTCGTAGATGCATTGCTAAAAAAGATGGTCACCACTTCTCAAGTTGGAATAGCATGGACCCAAGCCCGCAACCTGAAGTTCTATCCTCACTTACACAGGTTGAGGAAACGTTGATAGCAAGGGTCAACCAATATTGTAGGTGACTCATGTTAGAGGTGGTCAATACAAATACAGGGGCCACACCATATGCTTCCCCTAAGATGTTTCATCCATAACTAAACACCTGCCTCAGACGCGTCGTAGACTTGGACATCTTAATTATCAGAAGAATTGGAGTAACACATAGGGTTTATGAATGCTTTGTAAGTAGATCTCATGTTTCAGCTGCATTACAATTCAAAATAGTTCATGACCCTTACTACAAGGATGTTTTCCTAGACCACAATGAATTGCATTCCCTACCACCTCACAGTATGGATATATCTATTTCCCTACCACACTTCAATTCAACTACCCCAGACAATGTTGAAGCGGAATCAGAAGTAGACCTTATCCCATGTTCCCCACCACATACACATGAGCGAAAAACATCATCTTTTATGTCCTCCCTCCCTCTAAACACTACTGAAGTTGACCAAATAACAAATTTCATTCAAGGCAAGAACCAAACTCCCCTACAATCAATTGAGTGGCCACACATTGGTTCATCCCTAGTCAACGAATACAACACTGAGGGTTCGCTCTCTATGGCTTTTCCAACATTGTTCCCTACAGGGATTGCATTGTTCTACCAAACACGTATCAAAATGGTTCACATGCATGATTACGTGTTGCACCTAATGTGTTACCATGATAATAGATTTGGAAGCCATCCACGCTTTCGCTACTTCATTCTCAACATTATGTTGCGCCATAGAAGCCAAACAACATCTGTTTTTTTCACTGAAAAAAACATAGGGGACAACTTACCTACCACGGTCTCTATGTTATGTCGGCAACTTGTGCACTTTCCAGACACCCACATTGTATAGAGAAACTAATACGATTTGGGTCTAATTTGCGAGGGACAAAATCAATTTGGTGCAAGTGTAGGCATGAACTCGCGGATATGATAACCCAACTTGAAATCCCTACGCTTTTCTTCACTTTAAGTGCAACAAATACTAAGTGGCTAGATTTACACATACCAATGCCAGGATCCCCTACGCCACCAACAAAAACTGGCCAAAAATGGACAAACAAGAACTTGAACATGCACCCCCATATCGTGTCTGCATACATGGAAAAAGGATTTACAATATTTTGCAAGCAAGTGCTTCAAAAAAATGCATTACACAGACTACTGGTACAGGTGAGCTCACTACCACTTAGCTTTTCATAAAATACCACCCTTACCCCATTTTCTAACATAGTTCCTCTTTGTGAAAGTATAGTTACGAATGGAAACACAGAGGCTTGGCTCATATCCACGGGTTTATATGGCTTCCAAATGCACCAAACATGGAAGTGCTAGACTGGTACGACCCCCTTCAACTTGATGCAACAAAGTCTTTCTTCAACCAATTAGTAACTGCATGGAATCCAAGGGGCCCTAACAGTGGAACATCTGGGATTTACCATTCCTGGTGATGATGACCCATGCTTGTTAGACACATATGGGAATACTTACAGACAACCCTGTTACAACTGACTATGAAAACTTGTTGAACCGCGTGCAACGACACACAAAATGTAGTGAAGCAACCTTGCTTGTAAAAATAAACGTGGGACTGCTTCAGTGTAGATATAAAGCCCCTTGGCCACTCCAAGAGTATTCAAGTTTGGGCATAGATGAAACAGGTAAAAAAATGTACACCCCGCACATGCAATGACACATGGGTTCAACATACACAACTCAGACATGTTGGCACTGTGGTGAGCCAATGTTGACTGTCAATCTGTTGTGTCACATCATGCAGTCCTACAATACATTGCAAAATATGTATCCAAGGTAGAAAAACAAGTCTAGAAATCTACCATCACATGTTGACATGAATATCTAATGAAGTTAGCATCGACAACCCTGCAAAGGCCACCTACAACAAGTTCCTTTCAGAACTATTGTTGATCAAGGACATTGGTGCACAAGAGACATGTCACATGCTACTAAAACTCCCCCTCTCCAGTTGTAGTCATACATTCATTACCCTCTCCATCGATAAACAAGTATTCAAACATGTCCTCACAGATGTAGGGAACACAAAAAAATTCCTTCATTCATAGATGCATACATAAAACACCCTTTACAACTGGAGAACACCTCCCTCTTTGAGGCCACCATTCTTGGTCCTTCAATAACCAAAGGAAAAGTTACTCAGTGGCTACAAAGGAGAACCCATGCAGTTGTTTGTGTATTCCCCTCGTTACTGTGATGTCCCTGCCCCAGATGTAGTACACTATGAGGATTTTTGTTGGTCAGAAGCTTCTACTTTATAAACCCTTTCGACATATCCAGACAGACATCAACATCACTACATCTGAAATAACTAACCAATGGGAACAAATGAAAAAATCCTACATCCCTTTACACGTACACAGAGCCACTACTCTAGAAGAAACTATTGATGGAACAAGCAATGATGAACAATAACTCATAAGGAGCTAACCCACTGCAGGAAAGATCTATTTGAATGGGAGCATATATCATGGATGCACCCAACACTCAATGCAACAATTGATGATGTAGACATGATAGGCCACCCGTGACTTTGACATCTAACCACAATTGGATGTTGCATACCATCCCTATTGCCTTACAAAAAAGTGCACCTAAATTCATAGACCTCAAGCACATAATGAGAATGCACTACCACTTGTTTCTCCACCTACCCAATTAGATGCCCTCCCACTATCATCAAAACAACACCTTGCATACTCAATTATAATTTCCCATGCAAACTCAATGAGGGAAACACCCACCATTGAAGATGATCATTCAAGGAACCGCTTAGGTATAGGAAAATCATACCTCATACAATGCATCAGAAATGGGCTTCAAAATATCATAAGAAAAATAAAATCTTCCATTCTTGTACTAGCCCCAACAGGTATTGTTGCATTCAACATAAAATCATCTACTATACATTCTGCCCTCCAAATACCCATTACCAACATGAAACCTCTTGAAGGCCAAGCCCTAAAAATATTCCAAGAGCGTATGAGTGCCATACAGTACATACTCATAGATGAAATGAGCTTTGTAGGTCCTACAATGCTAAACAACATCAAATACATATTACGTGAGGCATTCCCCCCAACAAAATAACCAAGCATTTCACAAACTATTCAATGATTTTGGTGGGTGAGTTAGGCCAGCTCCCTCTAGTCAATGATGTACCATTATATGTAGGAAATAAAATAGGAGGCTCCCTCTGGCATGCTTTCAATATAGTAATCACCTTGAACAGAAACTTTAGGTAACAAGGCTTGAACTTGACGACAACTTGAATTCAGAGAAATGTTGACCAACATCATAAATGTAGATCCAACAATTAAGGATTGGTCTCTTCTCATGTCACATACAAAGTCGTTCGTGTGTACCTCAGAACAATCCAGCTTTCATAACTGAGAGGCACCTATTCGCAACGAAGGAACCTAACATGAAGGTAGACACAATAAACACATGTTAAAATCATTACACGTGCCAATTTCAAGAAGCATCGCAGAACAAAACAAACATATCTTTGACTCAGACATCAACGACACTCAACTGGAGTAAATAGTGTTCCTATGCACCAGACAAGAGGTCATGTTGACATCTAAGTTATGGGTTAGCTCAAGATTGGTTAATGGTGCACTCGGGCAAGTGATTGATGTGGTGTACAATCCAGAATCACACCCACGAGACTTGTTATCCATTGACTTGACACTACCAAGGGCCCCCACGGAACGTAATTGATTGGTGTACAGTTTTGTTGTTGTCAACTTCAAACACTACCAAGGGCCCCCATGGGACGTACTCAACCCAACCCACTTTCCCCTACCTCCTATCACACATGACAATCATCATCGCCAAATTCCACTTAAAATATCTTGGGGCCTCACCATCCACAAAACACAAGGCCTAACTCTTGACAAGGCCACAATAGACATCAGAAATGTTGACAGTCAAGGACTGACATTCACAGCAATGTCAAGAGTGCGCACCCTCAACAGATCTACAGATCTTACCAACTTTTACATTTGAACGCTGCGCAAGAATGAGATATACAAAGAATTTAAATGCACGCAAGGAAGAAGAGGAAAGACTATGTAACACACAACTGCCACTTGACATATAACACATGTGCACCCTACTACCTACATCATACCCATAGTAGTGTGCCCAGATCTTGCTTCCAACCCACATATTATAAGCAAAGCCTTCCACAAATATAGATGTCACACCCCGCAAATTCAGTTATGTTTACGAAAGGATAAGTTATCAGCTAGTGATTACAGTGCATTGATGATATTTGAGATTTATTTAGCCTGTATAAACCGTTATATTAAATTCATCCTTTGACTTATTGTGACTTCTTAATAAGAGGTCACTACTGAGAGTTAATGTACAAATTGATGACTTACCTATGCAAGATCCTTATCATAACCTCTACTGAGATTGGTGATCGTAATTGAATGTATTAAGGACATTGGAAAGCAATGAACTTGTTGTAATTAATATTCGGAACATACTTATGTATCATTATTATATTGATATTATTTCTTATTTGCGACTAATTTGATGGTTTGATAATCAGCCAATAAGAAGTTTTCAGTGACTATATACATTGATTAACACCACCTTGATGTTCGATTTTCCTTTTGACCATTTTCAATAGTACAATTATTGACGACATTTTATTCTGGAAGGCCTAAGGCCATGTTGGTGGGGTTCGAATTCTTTTAACTATGCTTGCATGATAATTTGAACAAGGTGCATGATGGAATTATGCGTAATTACTTTGGAAGGTTAATGGTTCATTTAATAAAATATGGTATTTGACCATACCTCTTCATATATGATGTGGTAAATAAAATTTACTTCAGTCGAATTAATCAACCCTGGGATGACAAGGTCTACATGTATAACAAAAGTATAAAACTATAAGTAAACATTGTTGAAGGTGCTCAAAGGTTATTAATTCAAAGGAATATTGTTAATTGATGGGATGGCCATTTGAACTAGGACTTGTTATTAATTTCTCAAATTGCTCAATATTAAATAGTCTTTAACACAAGCCACCGCCAACCATTTAAAGGGGCAGATAAGTTAGTTAAAGGCACAACTATCTTTTGATTAACTAACAACTAGTGATATTGTATGGTAAGTTAAAAAGGCATTGTTATTTTTAAAAAGGAAAGATATGTCGGTTAAAATGGGAGGGAAAAACTTGCACTGGTACTCATGCATTAATGGCATTTAAAAATCACCCACGGATCTCGGGGCATGCAACGAGTGGTTTTGGGAAACTTCAAGTGGTTGGGGTTTTCTTGTTCATTGTTGGATGGAAGTTTTGTGAGTTCTCCATGAAGGGCAGTCCTTTTTGGGAGCTCTCTATTTTATCATTGTGAAACTTTATGTGCGAAATATTATGTGAAATGGTGATAAACTGCTATCTATAAAAGGGAATGGAGATTCTTTATGGGTTTTGGCTGTGGAATCGACTCCAAGTTTTGGCTTGCAGAGGAAGCTTGGAAATGGAAGGAGAAGAAGGAAGTTATCTGTTTCAGGCATGATATGCTCTATCTCTCCCCTAATAGCTTGTTCTATCTATTATTTGCATGGATAAAACTCTGCAATAGTTCTCCTTGTTATTTGTAGATTTGGGTTTTCATTGTTATGGAGAAAATCTTTTGGGTGTTGTCGATTTCATTTAAATAAATGAATTTGGGTATAAATAGAACTTTGAAATATCTCACAATGGTCTGAACTATTTGATATGCCCTTGCGGATGTATTTTTGTATATACGAACTCTGTTTATACAATGGCCTGTATATGATGCTAAACCCAGAACCTGGGTGTACTTGGATAAATTTACATTTATACTGAGTATCGAATCCTTGGATTCGAGTGTGTGTTACGTTTGTGATCTATTGAAGGGATGATAAAAATCAGTTAGGTTCTCTATTTTCCTCATCTCGCTCCACGAGAAGATTCTCTTTGTACCACAATTGATCTATGGAAGTTCTGTGAGGTCATAATATCATGGTCTCTTGCTCCTTAGATAGGCAAGCATGTCACGGCCTGGTTAGTACTATTCTATGTGAACCTTGGATAGAGTTCGAATGGTTAAGAACCACAATATTCTTTAATGTCGTGTGATGGTATTTTGTGTGGGTTCAATCCTCTTTAATGATAATGGAACTTTGTTAGAGTAACGTATATCTCGTACGTCTGTTGTTATCGTTTGAGAGTCTAGAGATTTCTCTTACTGGAATCGATTAAGGTATTCAAGGACTCTATCTTATAGTTACCCACCTGTTATTGATGTCTGTTTATTAGGGTTGATTCGACCTTAGAAATTGGAAAGTTATAACCAAATGGTTAATACAGTCCTTGTCAATGGTGTTATCTTTTTTGATGGAATGCTCACAAGTCCTTCGAGCTAGTTGGCACCGATTTGTATCCTTTTGTTGGTCGATAATTGTGAAATCGTGGTGTAGTGGAACTTGTTCGTAGTTGTTGGGCTATGTGACTTCGTTAGCTTGAACGGACTGTTACCTACCCTGAGACAGTTGAATAATTCAATTATGCACATTATCACTAAGAAATCATGCTTTGGTGGCTACGTTTGTGATTGATTATAATATAGATGATGAATGAATCTTGGGGTCTTTGTTTGGGTTAAGGTAAAAGATAATTACCTTAAAACCGTCGAACCCGTACATTTACTCATTACTTATATATATAATGGATTACTTGGTCACGGGTCCATCTATTAAATCTATGCGGTAGATATAAGAATTTCGAGGCTTAAAAGCACTCGAATACTTGAATATCCTTCTGGTTGTTTGACCAAGATATTAGATTGATTTGGAATATCAGATAAATATATATTATACTTGGTGAGTGATTACTGCATTGCTTCTTTGGGATAATTAATCCCTTAGATAATTAATAACTAGACTTAGAAGAACATTATGTTCTCTGAATAATTGTATGATCAATTGCATAATTATACTATGATTAATTGATGGGAGTATAATTGCCTATTTGTTTCAGAGATGATATCTTGTTTTTCAAAGATGAGGTCGTTATTGTTGATTAATAACTTGTTAATTTTGGAAATTGCCATTAAGGCATTAGAACTAAATAATGTTAGATGAAATGATGATTGCAAATTGATTTGTCCTATGTAGATGTTGAATGGTTTGCAGGTTACTATGTTGTTTATGGTTCCAATTATTCTCAGCATTTCATTTATGTAAATACTAAATGGCATAAACTATTAAGTGGGAAATAGGACTTATCATGCCAGTTCGGTTGGAATTGACCATGTACAATGGAATATTTTCCATGCAGGTTATTAACATTGCAGCTTGATTATGAAGGAAGACGTGACTTACACCTTTGCTCACTGTTATGTCTTATGATGAAATCTATAAAGTTGTTCTTGTTGTGAAAAGATGAAAAGAATTGTATTTTAGAAGGACATGATGCTTGAAACAAGATGTGATTATTTTGATAATCAGTTGTGGACATGTATTAGTGATTATTTGTTGATGATGTTGTTCTGAATTGAGAAATGCAATTAATTGTATTGTATTTGACTAAGAAGCGAAGGTAATACTTCGCTATGATATTAAGGATGGAAAGGCAATTTTGCCAGTTATTAATAAAGTATTATCTTTGAGAATACATATTGTATTGCAATCATTATTATTTTAATAATGATAATGTTGATAGTTTTCTATGACTATGTAATAAGTATTGATATAGAATTGGCAAGAGATTAATAAATCAGTGATATTTTGCTTATGACTCTATTCTGAAATACTGTACTGTTATAAACCTTATACCTTTGTTTATGTTGAAGTAATAATACTACTATAAATGTGATTTGGAATAATTAGAGGAAATCTAATAAAAGAAAACCAATAATATAAAGCAAATCATATAGATGGATATTAGCATTAATTATAATGGTGAATTATACTAGGTAGACCGTCCTAGGATAGTTACAATAAATAAACTTATATGATTTATTCTCCTAGAGAATAATTGTTGCCTTCTACCAGAGTGACCAACAGTTACATGGTTGAGTACCACCACTAAACAACCAAATCATGATGGTACGGAGTGAAGTACAAAGGTACTTTGTAATTGATTGGTTAAGTATAAATGTACTTATCAGTATTAGGAAGCTGAATCAACTCAATAACGAATAAAGGACATTAATGAATGCTTAAGTTGTTAAATATGAACATAATAACTTAAGACTGGAAAAGAATCTATACAACAGAATTAGGTGAAGGACAAGTTCCTAATGACGGATGTGTCGTCACGGAACTGAGCATGGCATACATGTCTCTGAAACTTTGGCCAAAGTAGTGTAAGTTGTTGATTACAACTGTCCCGATTTCACCAAGGATCTAAGATGTCGGATGCCGAATGGGATTCAAATGATTGAGTTCCAAGTATGCACTTAGAAAACATTACTTGATTTTCAATGCTTGAAAAAAGAAACCAAATGATACACTTGGTGTATTGGCTCGTAAAGATTGTTTGAATTGGGATCGAGTAAGATCTGTATACCCTTGCAGTTGCACATGGTTTATGATTGTTATCAGATGGATTCAATTTCATATTTATGTTGTTATTTAAATATTGGGTATTTAAATCAATGAAGCATAAAGTTTTTAAAAAAATCCTAGTTGAGAAGCGTGATAAAGAGGTGTTACAACAGATACAAAACCCACTTGTAATGCAATACAAATAAAAGTCACTTTCGGTTTACATTCAAACCATATTGTACAGAAAAAAAATCAACCTCTCTCCAGCGTAATTTGCAACTCTTGTACAATTTCTAGTTTATGCTTCTATTGTAGTAGATTTTGTACCTAATGTTGAAAAAAAATATTCTAATTATGTTCATGCAAGTACCTTTGATAAAGATGATTTGATCTTTTCAAAGTTATAAATGGGTTTTTCACTTTTAATAATGTTGTTGGTGATTGATATGATGTTTATATATTGGTTCTACATTTACACCTGATATAAATATATCTTACACATTTTAAATAACATCTATTCTTTAGTAGTTACAATTTGAAGTCATTTTTAAAAAATATGAAATCGTATAATATAACAATAGAGGGAGTTGAGTTGCATAGAAATGATAACTTTATATACTAATACTAATAACTTTTCATTTGATTTTTTAGATTTTAATAATCACTTGCTAAATGTTAAATTCACAACTACCTTCCCACGAAGTTGGGACTAGTGGTCCCCAAAAAAGGAATACAAATTTAGTGGGGGAATCGCGTTATTGGATGACGTAAGGATTCACAAAACATCCCATTGCCGCACATGAAACAAAAACATGGACATAAGTGCGCTTATATAACAATACAAAAAAATATTAAATATATATTTTAAAACAACTTGACATAGGGAAATAATATTTAAACATTTTATTTCATTCAATATCCAGTCTGTATGCAGGGAAACTGACAGTTCAGACGAGCCTCCATAGAATCAGTCAGAAAAAATTAATAATGAAATGAAAGCTTTGTATAGGAGCCCGGGGGTGGCCTAGGCAACAACTGGCTCGGCTAGGTGGCATGTACGGATGCGCTCCAACTGCCCTTAAGCGCACTCTAAGTGAGTTTTTTCCCACATGTGCGGGGTTCTTGGGTCCTCTCCCCTATATCTTCACTTTTCTACACTAAATAAGTCATTTCCATTAAACACTAGTTTCAATACTAGGTACCACCACATCCTCCCATTTCGTGTCCACATTGCACTTTTGTTGTTTAGTTTATTTCAGGAAAGCTTTTGACATGATCCCTAGGGATAAGTTATGGTGCAGAATGCAAAGAGCTTGGCATACCAGTGCAACTTAGAGCAACAGTTCATAGACTCTATGAAAAAAGTGTGCATTAAAATCAGAACTCAAAAGGGGCATTTCAAAGAAGTTTATGAGTGAAATTGGTGCTAAGCAGGGATGTCCATTATCACCCACACTCTTTGGTTTATATATAGACCAACTTGAAGAATTATTACATATGGAGGGTGGCAATGGTATCCAGTTGGGTGAGTATGTTATAAGGCTTCTTCTATATGTTGATGACCTTATATTGATTGCTATGTTCGCTCAAGGATTGTAAGAACATTTGCTCACACTTGGATTTTTTTCAAAAAGGTGGGTATGCAAGTTAATATCAACAAGACCAAGATTATGATCTTTGGCAATAGAAGGAAATGAAATCAGCTACAATTCTCCTTTGAGGGTAGTATTCTAAAAGAAGTAACCAGCTACAAATACTTGGGGATTGACTTCAACAACAAACTTACTTGGGAGACTTGCAGAAAAAAGAGAATAATAGGAGGGTAGAGAGCTATATATGTTTTACAAAACAAATGCAGAGAAGCATAGTTATCAGATTGGAAAACTACTCAGACCCTTTTTGAATTGTTAGTTATTCTGGTTATACTTTATGGGTGTGAAATATGGACCAACAATATACCAGTATCAAAATGGAAACAAATTGAGAAAATTCAAAAACATATGATCACAAGCAAATTCAAGCTAAAATTTATATCCGTTATGAGATTTGTTTAGTTGAAATAGATGCAGTTCCAATCGAAGTCGGCATTATGATTTGACTTCTATGATACCTTAATAAAATTGAACATATGACAACAAGAAGGAATCCCAACATAGTCTTCAAAGAGCCATTATGCAGAAGAAAAAGCTTATGTGTGAATCAAAACATCAAGTGGATAAAAAGATGGAATATTGAATGGCATGCATGGCCCAAGGACAATAAAGAGATAAAAGCATTTGTAATAGATATGTTCCATAAAGCTATGTGGGGGAAAAAAGAGATACTACCTCGAAGAATTTAACTACACTTGTGATCATCAATTAAAAGGTCTACATAGCGGGGCCCATCCCTTGGAGGGCTAAGATTATCATAGCTCAAATAAGGACTAACTCTCATCGGCTTAGATGTGAAACAGGGAGATGAAAAATGCCTAAAGAAAAATGGGAAAAGAGACAATATCTTTTGCTTAAACGAGGCAGTGGAATTAGAAAAACACTTTATAATAGAATGTAATGCTTATAATGACATTCGTTCAAGATATGCAATCAATTTCACAATATTTCCATTACAAGATATGTTCAGTGAAGAGTTGATAGCTAAAACTGGGGACTTCATCATCAAGACTAACATAAGAAGATTTGAAATGATGAAAATAAAAATAAAAAATTACTTTTACTGTCTCATAGGCTATTTTTAGCCTCGTGGATGTTAAAAAGTTTTGTTTTCATTTCATTTTAAAATATATATGAAATCATATAATGTAACAATAGAGGGAGTTGAGTTGCATATAAATGTTAACTTTATATACTAATACTAATAACTTTTCATTTGATTTTTTGGGTTTTAATATTCAATTGCTAGGTGTTAAATTCCCAACTACCTTCTAGAGTAGTGGGTAATACACATGGACTGGGTCTTCTCCCCTATATCTTCACTTTTCTACACTAATAATCGTACTTCCATTAAACACTTAGCTTCAAGATCCCTTACAATACTACACTTTCTCCACCACCTCCCTTTTGGCATCCACATTGCAGTTTGCACGTGCGATTGCTAGTTTAATTTAATTTAATTTAGATATTAATGTCCACCGAAGGCCAATAATGGCCTATGGTACAGAAAAATACAAACCAAGCAGCAAAACATAAAGGGAGTGCCAAAACATCTCCAGAAACAGAAAAAAAAAAGAAACAACAAATCAACTGCTAGAAGGTTGTAGATCATGAAACCAATAGAAAGTGTGTTGTCTGACACATCTGGACCAGGTTGTCTGCATATGAGATCTCTAAGATTTCTGAAATCAATAATTTGGAAGTAAGAACTGATACTTCTATACTCATTTGTATTTGAGGACTGCACTTTGAGTGTTCTTTCCCAAATTTGAAGTATCTCACAAATAAATAAAGCTACGCATTTGTTATCTTCATATCGAATGAGACTCCTTAAAGATCCATTGGAATCTCTGAAAAGACAATGATATCTTCCATGGATTTCATAGTAGATGGGACACTTGAATATAAAATTCTCTTCACTTTCAGGTTCTAGAAAATACAACGGACAAATCCGCTCATGTTGTGGAAGGCTATGATCATATTCCATCCGAAGAGGGTGAGAGCAAATACGACACTGAGCTAAAGGGATCCTTAGGCATGAAGGCAAAAACATCTTCATGTATTCCGGTATTTTGTTTTGATCTTCATGGAAGCAGGAATAAAATTGAAAATAGTGAAGAAGCTTTGGTTTCAAAGGCTCTCTTGGAGAAAACCATGTAACTTTCAAATAAGACTTAGTGAGCTCCTCTCGCATAACCCTGTTAACTTCATGTTTAGTGAGTTGAGGAGCATTAATAAAAACCCAAGAGGAGGGAGTCTATCAATGTCAATATTCAGCTTCTGAAGGAGAGTAGTAATTCTTGCATACCAACAAGATTTGCAACCCTTTTTGGCAAGTTGTACAGAAGATTGAAGTGCCAAATATGGATACCTGTTTTGACCAAAAAATGAATTTGACATGCATCGAAGCCTATGCAACATAGTGATAACATTGAAAATCAAAGAGATAAAGAGAGCACATAGCCCAAACTCGGCAAGAATAATTGAGTGAGGAACTGTTCTTTTGGCTTGAATATTCTTTAATAACATGGAAATGAAAACTCTTTCCATACAATTGAAATCATTTTGTCTCAAATATGGACCCAAAACATCACATCCATATAAAAGTGTTGGTGTAACCAATGTATGAAAAAGTCGAATATTCGTCTGAATATCTTGAAATTGGAGTTGAAAACATTGTCTTTCCAAGACCGTCAATGTTGCATACCCTTTTCTCAGTCTTGCTTTTATTGCCGGAACAAAGCTAAAAGGTGGACCAAAGAAAACCACACCCAAGTAGGTGTAAGAGTACACCACCTCAACTTGTTTTCCTTTGTAAAACAAATTCATTGTAGATGCTACTTTCTTGGTTGTATTAAATGTCATGAGTTTTGTCTTTGCAAGATTTACTTCCAGGCCTTTCTTATCACAAAGATCGCTCAATGCATCAAGCTGATTTTGAAGTCCTGTGATTGTGTGTGAAAGTAAAATAATGTCATCTGCAAACAATAAAATAGCAATGTAAATCCCAAGGAGGCTACAACCATTCCTGGTGCCTAATTCTATGGAGATAAGATCCTCTAATTCATCAATATAGAGCCCAAAAAGTGTAGGCGATAGTGGAGAACCTTGTTTCACACCTATGTTACTATGAATGTCATTAGTAGTGCCCAATTTAGTACGAATATGCCCAAAATTTTTCTCATATAAAGTCATGACAAGAGAAATTACCATGTCAGGAAGACCCAAATCTTTTAGCCTCTTAATCAAAAGATGTCTTAGTACTATATCAAATGCCTTACGGAAGTCCACAAAACAACAATATACCTTCTGTTTTTTAGCCTTTGCTTCCTCTATAATGGCAACCAAAGTGAATATGTGATCATTAGTTCTGCGATTCCTCCTAAAACTTGCTTGACCTTTTGCCCTGATCCATTTCTTTTCTGCCCAATGTGAGATATAATCATCGAGTATTGTAGTAAAAAGCTTAGACAAAGTATGCCCAATCATGATGGTACAGTAGTTCTCTAGTTTAAGAGAATCTCCAGATTTGAAGATGGGATGTATAATATGGGAAATCCAAGAGGGAGGAAGACCATGAGGAACAATAAAATTAAAAAGATTGGAAATATGGACAACAAGAACAACTGGACTATGATGGAAGAATTCAACTTTTAAATTTTCCACATCTTGGGCTTTATTGGAATTGAGTTTATAGATGGCTTTAAAGACCATCTTATCGGTGAAGAAATGACACTTGGGTGGTATAGGATTCAAATGAATGGAGGGCTGATTGGGAGCATCATAGAGAGAGGTAGCATAGGTAAACCAAGTATGCGGGTCGGTAATGGCATAAGTAGATTTTTTGGGTAAAAATGATCTCCATAGGGATTAAACCGGATTTGGTATATGGTAGCTCTATGTTTATCATACAAGTATTGTCGTTTTTTCCTTCTAAGAATGATTATATAAAGCTTTTGGGCTAGCTTGGCTTTAGAGGGAGTTTCGGTCATAATACGTTTAGTTAACTTGTGAACATTTTTACAATCCATATCGTACCAAGAATTTCTCGGGTAATGACCATGGGTATGGAGTCGGGAAGTATGATTGGAGTGGCGGAAAGCCTTAAATGCAACATCCATAATTCCTTGTGATAGTCTAACAGCCCTCTTAACTGGGTCTAAGGTATCATAAATGTTCATGAGGTCGGTTTTGAGGATATTAGTGTAACTCGCATCATATACATGGTCAAAATGTATAGTAGTACGTTTTTGTGAGAGTACATGGGAGGATGTTGTAATAGGTGTGGCAAGAGGCATACGAAAAGAGAGAATGACATGATCTGTGAGAGGTGGGGGAGAAGTCGAAATCTGGAGATCATATATAGTCAAAGAAAAAGATTTGCAGGATATAACATAGTCTACAACACTAGCTCCACCAAAATAAGGGAAACAAGTAAAGCCTTTGGAATTAGGGAAGTGTTTTGTACCATTCAAGATAACAAGATCATGGGATTCACCCAATTTGATTAGGTGTTGTCCATAAGCATTCACCGTAGAATCTGCAGAATAATGTTGAAGCCCTGATTCATGTTGATCAACTTCATAAATCATCAATGGGTCATTGTGAAGATCATGATTAGCACACTGAAGGTGGCCAATCCGGGCATTGAAGTCACCAAGAAGAAGAACCTCAACAAAAGTAGAGTATTTTGTTATTTCCGGTTGTAATTCTACAAAGGGAGATTCACCATCAAGAGCTGGAGCATAATTTGAATATTGTGGGGGGAAGTAACAGGCAACAATATACAAATTCTGCAAAGGAGGTTTTCTTGTAAGTGATATCCATAGAAACCTTGCAAATTCATCAGATCCTTCAAATTGAATAGAGGAATGGAGATGATCTCTATAAAGGCAAGCGACTCCACCAAAGCCTTTTGTGCCATGTCGAAGTTGTGGTCTGTGAACACTAATCCATGAGCATCTTGCATATGAGGGTAGAGGTTTCTCCTTGGTTTCATGAGTTTCCATGAGAAAAATGACATCTGAGTTAAGAATCACGTCTTCAGAAGACCTTGGGGCAAAAAAGATAGAACCGCCACAATTCCAAACTGCAATTGTAATTGAGGCTATAGACCATGTTTCAAAGCGTTGGCGTCATGTAGAAATAGGCCAAGGTTTAGTCCACCAATCAGGAGGAGAATCCCTGATCCAAGCCCTTCCATTACAGATTACAGCCCATTTCCCTTGCTTTCTGGCATTAATAAATTTCTTCCTACTTTATTTTACCGCTTCTTGTTGCATCTTAGTTAAAT
This sequence comes from Taxus chinensis, assembly GCA_019776745.2. Taxonomy (NCBI): domain Eukaryota; kingdom Viridiplantae; phylum Streptophyta; class Pinopsida; order Cupressales; family Taxaceae; genus Taxus; species Taxus chinensis. The sequence continues at coordinate 655,912,393 of CM034149.1, read as the reverse complement.
CCTCATCTAGATAAATTTTGTCAACATGATCAAACAATTTTTGTTTGATCTATGTGCCTCCAATCTATCTTGTGATGTGCGAAAGCAAATAACTAAAGAGTCATCTTGATTAAACCAAGCTCTATCTGGGGATATAGTAGGCAGTCCTAAATCATTAGTAATGAAGTTGGACACTGTTTGGATGGTATTTTCTTGGTTGGTTAATCCTTTGACTTGCAGATTAAGGGCTTTAGCTTGTCTTTGTCTATCTTCTTCAAACTTTGCTTGAATTGCAACTTCAACCAACGGAGGTGGTTTCTTACTATTTTTGACAACCTGAACCCATTCGTTTGGATTTATAGAATCTACTTTGGTAGCTAAATCCTTTTGTTCTTCTCTATTAACCACAAGTTCAGCACGAAGAAGGGCAAGCTCTTCCTGATTGTTGTTGCTAATGGAGTTTAAGGTAGATGAGGATTTCAATTCTACCAAGGAGGATTCCAGAATGCTGATATGCCCAGACTGTGCAGTAATCAATTTATTTTGTTCCATGACCACTGAAGATAATTCCAGCAATTGTTGTTTTGAGAGCCTGCAATTGCTCTTCGAGGACTGTTACTCTGTCAATGGGAAAGCTGGTCATGTTATGTGGAGATGCATTCATGTTATGTTGAAGGTTCTGCAATTGTAAATTACTTGAGAAATTTTGTCAAACAGTTGGCATGTAAACTGTGTGTTCCTGTCAGTAATCTAACCCTGTTCCTATACCTGTTGCTGCACTGTTTATGTTCCTGTACTTGTGAAAAAGATGCTCCTGCACCTGTTCCTGACCTGTGAGGCTCTACGAATCTGAAGCAATGTCTAACCCAGATCTCAGATTGAGGCAGTTAAGGTATTTTGTTTGGAAACCAACCATCCAAAGAAAAACCACGGTTTGCGCCTGTTCCTAACCTGTGAGCTTAATGTTAACTTGGGTTTCACCGTGGTTCGCCTCTGAATCTTAAATAAAGTGCTTATCTTGTGGAGTTTGTACAATAGTCACATGTCACTCTTTAACCCAGTCACATCATCTGCCAAAAACGGCTCCTTTTCCTGTGCTCTTCCTTTCCAGTCCACAAAAGTAAGATATGTACCTAGTGAGATATGACCCTTTGATGGTTAACTCACAAATATCTGGAGTGAAAACAATTTTGAGCCCTCCAATTTTAGTCACAGTGATAGCTCCGCCTGTTCTGGTATCCGCAACCCCACACAAAACTTCATGGCCTCCCATCACCATGTCATTGGCGACTGTTCCTGAAATAAACTTGAGTATTTTTTTCTCTTTTTCTTTTACCGACCACGACTTTTCTACGTAAATACAATGAGTAAGATCCAGACTTTGCAGGTTGGCCTGAAAAAAACCATTCGGTCATCCCTGCTCTCTCAAACTCCTATTTTCGCACATAAAAAAAGACGTGTAAACGGCCATCAAATTTATATCTGTTTCGCAAGGTCGTGCACTTCCTATATCAAAGTTTTACCGGCCAAAAGTTTGTGAATAAATAAACTAGCAATTGCAAATGAGTTGCAAATATGCCGGAGATAGTAGCAATATTTAGTTTATTTGAGTTGTATTTTGCATTGATATTCCCTAGATGTCTATACGCTGTTGCTAAACTCTGATTTTGCTATTGTCCATATTTTTGTAAGACACAATTATGATAGTCGCCAAACTAAATCACGTTTCATCATTTGGTCAAACACTGGACATTTATCTATTAAAACTTTTCGAATCTCAAAATTTTTGAACAAGATATATGACCAATATTATTTTCCAAAAAATAAACTATAGAATTTACTTTATGAAGAATAAAATCAAAATCAGAAAACTTTTGAATCTCAAAAACTTTGAACAAAATATATGACCAATATTATTTTCCAAATAGCAAACTATAGAATTTACTTTATGAAGAATAAAATCAAAATCAAATATCTAAGATAGTAAATATCTAGGACTGTAGAAAAATATCTAAAATCCGGCAACCTTTAAAATATCTAAAATCCGGCAAAACAGTAAATATTGGAGCCGCCGGAATTTGACACTTTCTAACAAGGGCATCTTCAAAGTATACGCCTACCGGCGAATAATGAATTTGTGAATGAAGGGTCCACCCATCGCTTTCATTTTATTTAGACTACTTACTCAAGGTTACCTAATCAAGGGAATTTATGAGCCTCGCTTTCAACAAATTGCAAAGTAATGTTATTAGTTCATGTTAGTTAATATTATCTTTTGTATACTAATTCTTTTATTTTTATGGTGGTCAAATTTATATTTATTTTTAAGAAATTAAATATAACATATATTTTATTCAGAAATGACTATATATGTATGATTGATAAGATAAAGTATTTTTAATAACACTATAATTACGTCGAAGGGCATTACGCAATAAAAGATTCGATGGTGTAAAAGATGTGTGGATGGTGGTTGAAGTATGTTTTTTTGGGAATCGTCAATCATACTTCAAACCCTAAAATTGGGCAAACCCCAATTGTTATGCACTTGGTTTTATGTTTGGTGAACTTGTAAATTTGGTGGAATTTGTATCGAAGCAGAGTTGGCAATTGAAGAGACCGTAGCAGGGGTTTGAAAGTTGTTGAAAGGTTGCACCAAATGAAACGATTCAAGAGTGGGCCCGTTCATTACTTCCAAGGTTATTTTTGCCAAGGAAGACGATAGATCTGTGTATAAGGGTCATTTGTAATTATGTGGAAACATGAGGAAAAATTCATGATGACGTCGTCCTCGTTGTACTAAAAATCATTTCAGAGAAGTTATGTTAGGCATAGAGGTAGTGTCAATCAAATTTGTTGTCATTCGTTGTGGATGCCATGGTTTGTCGTCCTCTCTTTGTTAGCATTTATAGGATGGATTGCCCCAAAATGAGAGCAAAACATGTTGGCCCATTCAGGTTTGGTGTGTGTGTGTGTATAAGGGAACCTGTCTTACTGCTCTATTTTTTGTTGTTTGTTGCTTCGAAAAGCTCATTTTCGTCTTGTCATCTACTTGAGAGAGCCCATCAACATCAAACATCTATTCACATGCCCTATACTTAGAGCTTTGTTGGTTTGTATCAATTGAATTGTAAACAAGGTCAAAGAAGGATCCAAGTTTATATGTTGTTTTTTATATGCACTTGTGTGGGTTATCATGGTTGATATGCAAAGAGACTTATGTGTTTGTTAATATTATGAAAGTTTTAATAAATTATTATGATATGGATGTGTTATCATAGTTGAAAGGAAAAGAGAAAAATGTGTTTGATAATATTGTGAAAGGTTTTGTAAAAAATTGTACTTGAGCCCTGACTCTGAAGTATGACATATTGATCCGCATTTTAGCTCTCTTATTTAATGAACCCTTTTTACATCACTATTGACTACTATAAAGAAAAACTTTTACAAAAAATGATTAATGGACATGTTGAACCCTATTGAAGATTCTACATTGCATGTTTTTTTCGGGAGTTCCTTTTTTATGTTGATTTTTTGTGATTTTTTTAGAATGGCCACCTGGCCACATTTTGTTTTGCATGTAGCCCTACATTAGTCTTCCTGTATGGTTAAATATCCATGTTTCTATACTGAAATGGTTTCCCTTAGAAGTGATCAAAATTGCAAAAAAGACTGGGTTCACCCAATTCAAGCTTTTGTTAATTGGCATATTTCATTTTATATCTGAATTATTATTATTGAAAAACATATTATTAATCCTTGTGTGGATTTTATTAGGTATGTGTGATTCATTTTAAGATGACATTGCACTACCTTTTTGGTATTGCTGCAATTACATTATTATGTTTTTTAATAGCATACGTGTTGAACTAAAACAACAAAAAAACATGGTTTTCAAGAACAAATTTCAGACACATATTGTAAGGATCGCAACAAATTTAGACACATTTAGAAAGTTGGTTAGACACATTTTAGGGGTGCAATGGAGACATCGACAAGGGATAATGGAAATGGTTAAAGACAGATGTACAAGAAACATAATTGTCTATTTAGGTCTTCATGGGTAAAAACAATATGTTAAATAAAAAAAATTCAACCCCCACACCAGGGCATACATTATAATTTTAGTTGGATCAATTCATGTTCATGTATACATCCTTTAAAAAATTTATAGACTTTATGTTATGGGAATGCACAATAATAAAAATGAATGTAAGATTTGTTACAGGGTATTCATATTAATTAACTTCCAACATTAACCATGCAATATCATAATAATACATTAATATTTGTAACTAGTGTTGACATATCCTACCATCTCAAAAACAAAAGAGGAGAGATGCACTTAGTTATACAAAGTGATACATGAGAGATTTGGGTGCATAAACTAGAAAAAATAAGAGTAATGAACATGTAGATGCTTTGTTCCAGATATTGTAACCAGAAACTACATTGGTATGGAACCGTAAACCTTTGCTAGGATCGATTTTATGGTTCTAGGCCTAATGTACGGTCTTAAACCTTCTTAGAATGAGGTTATACAACTTATTATGTTGTTCGGTGGTCTAGAAATATGTCTTGTTGTCAAACCCTAAGTGTCACACAATCACGAAACCGTTTAAATCAACTAAATATAAAAACCCTAACCATGGCTAGAAGACCCTACAAGAAGGTAAGTTTTTGGGTTAAAGAGCAATCCGTGCACCACCTACGTTGGCACTACTCAGAAGAGGCCTCAAATCACATGTAGTACTCCACCTAGCATGTGATATCTAGATAAATGCAACTAGTTAACAACTTGAATAAATTTGGCAATGCTTGAGATGATTGTTCTCATGCTAAGACAATGAGTTGGGCTCTTTGAGTGCTTGGAAATGAGGTAAGTACTTCAAAATTATAGTTGTGGATGCCCTAATGGATGTGCATTAGATTTGGGAAGATTTAGGGATCCTTGGGTGCCTTTTAGGCTAGTGTTTGCAATAAGATCTCATGAGGGTGCCACGTTGCTCCAGGTTAGTGAATGAGGGTGATGTAAACTTGATTATACAGGGCTCTGAAGGTAATTTCTCATGTAAAGGCCAATGCAAAAGGATAAAAAGACCCAATAAAGATAATGCAATTGAAAGTAAAGTTGGAAGATGTGTCAATCCAAGACCGAACATGTCATCTAGGACCAGAAATTATATCATGACCATATTGTACATTTTTGGATAGGGAGACAATGGGTGAAATCTAGAAGTTGCATCATGATAAGAAGAGTTTAAGTATTGATTTTATACATTTTTATTCAGAATATGATGACACATTAGTGTGTAGTAATAAGCAAGTTAGGAGAAAGATAACAACATGTACTTAGTGGGGATAGGATGTGGATGTTTGTCTTGTCCAAGAGACACATTGACAAGCAACAATGTCAAAATGATAAATTGCCAAATGTAAGTGTCTACATTTCCCCCTCTTTAAGTATGAAATGAAAATTATATGCTTAAAGGAAATTGATTCTTGAGTGTGTAAACACACTTTATTTTTACTCAGAATTTTTTGTTATCAAAATGTGTTGATGTTGTAATGCTCTATGATGAAACATGCAACACAAAGTGTAGTCAATGTCCATATTAGAAATTGAAGCGTAATTGAAATGTAAAAGTATAATTTGAACTTGTACAATGTGAAACAAAGAGATGCAAAACATGGAAGGAATACACTTGTTTATTTTCTAGAGGGAAGATTTCATGTTCCTTTCTTGCAGTTGAAGATTTGGATTGTATTGTTGAACTTGATAAAGGATTGGGGGTGATCATTCCTCAATTGTGTAAAGGATAAACCATAGTATTGGGTGTATGTAACCCAACACTGAATAGAAGGTATAGAGAAGAAGAAAATGTAACACAAGACCCCGTGAAGGAAGAAGACCATATATCAAAGTTTTTAGTAACCCTGATATCTTCCCCTTTGAACGAGGATAGGAAAGACTTTATACTAAGGACTTAGTTGTTTCGATACTTTCCATAACCACATTGACCACACCATTACAGAAAAATCTAGGCCTAATCTTGTATATATAGACACAAAGTATACAAGAGAATGAGTGCCCTTGTGCCCTCCCTATGTGTCACACGGTTGAGTAGGAGTGTGTAAGGTGATGAAATGATTATGGAGAAGGAGACTCGTGCCCCCAAAAAAGAAATATTTTGTAATTGTAACTGAGTACTAAATTGTGAGAAAGGAGTGAAATATTCACAACCCCTTGTAAACTTTTCTGAAACATGTCAACTAAGTATGAGATTATGCCAAAAACATGTATCCATTAGTAGAAATATGAAAATGTAGAAAAATCTAGTGTAATTACCCCCAGGGAAGAAACATATGGTAGGGTCAAGAATGTCCATATAATCCCGACCTTTTTGTACAATTTTGAACATGTGCAAAATTTGATAAATTTATATATCTAAAAATGTTTATGAAGACTTGTACCCTGTGAAAACATGTTTCTAAACCCATAAGTCTACTTGTAGATGTAGAATATATCTTGATGAATGCCCCCTCTTTTGAGGCATGCGTGATAAAGTAGTTGAGTATGCGACTCAAAAGAATAAATGTGTACATATTTATTGTATGTTTGATGACTTTTAGGAGAGTGTGGGATGCTAAAGTGGTGGTCACCTTTGAGAACTTGTACCTAAAAATGGGTTGCACATGGTGGAGACCATGGTGTAGAAAGAGAAAAATAACCATACCAACAATAATTGTAGTAACATAGATGTAATAGATCTAGAATAAAGACATAGCAGTAGTTAAGTGCGTAAACAAAAGTAATAACATGTAGAAAAGAGTCACATCAAGGCATAGAGCTGCAAATATGGGACACCAACAATGTCACAAGATAATCAAGGCACATAGGCCACATATAAGGAAGCATTTTCATGCAAGAAATGCATAAAGCCATAAACATGGGACACCCATGGTGTCATAAGACAAGTCAAACACTCATGCCACATATAATGAAATAGACAATTGGTAACACAAACAAGTAACAACTATATATGTATAAAACAATGATGAAATTAATATAGCAAGTAGTAAGAAAGCACATGAAGAAAATATGTCAGCTCTGCACAAGACACATGTGTTAGACTTGTTCGCTCCAAAAATAACATGTACTCAATATACACAATCAAGCGCAATGAAGAAGTAGTAAGGAATTACAATGAAACAATAACAACTATATAATGGGGCGATTTAATTTAATTTGACTTAAATCTAATTTTAGAGTAACTATTGTAATAACAAATATACAGTAAGACGCAAGCAATAAAACACGTGTAATATGAAACCCTAAGTAAGAAAGAGAGATATGAAAACTTAGTTGATTTTTGAGCTAATTGGGGATGATCTGGATAGGTAAATAGTGAAATAGGGTGCAAACACCATCTTTGATGTCCATTGGAAATTCTAGAACTCATAAATTGTGTTAGACAGGGGTGTATGTAGGAGGGCAGACACGCCTGGGCACTGGCGACTGGATCTAGGTGTTGGTGACTGTGCAAATGCTCAGGAACTAATTTCTTCTATGTCATAAGGGCTTTGTTGTTGATCATTGTTTGTCGCTTGATATTCACTCCTTGAATGCCAAAGGTACTTGTAACCTGTAAAATAGAATAACTACCTACACATGTTCACAAACCGCATCAAATATAATAAAAAAGATGCAAAATGTAGAGTTAAACTGACCCCGACAGTCACCCAAGGAGTGAACTTACTGCCAAGTGTTGCACTACATCTCATACCCCATGTAGTTCTTGTGTGTGTGTGTGTGCGTGTGCATGTGTGTAGGAATGATGTCCTAGGATGCCCTTGAGCAAGTTACATAAATGAGAGCATGATAGATCTAGAATGTAGCAATGTATACTATGTGTGGATGGAATAAAATAGACTTCCCCGCCTATGTATTGTATGCAGAAGTGATACAACCCTTGTCCCTTGTATGAGTACTAGATGGATGCCTTTAAAGTGCTTTAGTGTCTTTGGAATGCAAGATTAGGTAGTAATATCAATGATTAGTGTTTGGTCCCTTATTTTTGAGAAGTAACTAAGTATATATATGATTCCCTTGTTTCAATTTTGTAATTAACAACTAGAAGGTTGACCCATGAGTGAAAAAGATTCCCAAAAGATAAAAGAGACCCAAAAAAGAGCGAGTAAAGGTAAAAAAGGGTCAGGAGTTCCCAGTATGGACAGAAGCACCTAGGTGATGGTGTCCCAACTGGGCATCAGCATCTCAGGCCACAAAATATAAATCACCAGGTTTCATCAGGGCTTTAGGGTGTGTACGACCAAAGAGAAAGCAAGAGACAAAGAAAAGAAGGAAATGATAGTTATCAACCATTAATTTTCTTGTTTAGGAATCATATATACATTAGTATATTTTTAGGACTTAGAAATGTACCCAAGTGCATGATTTTGTGCTTACATTTCCCCCCACTTTATGTTGTTGAGTGAATACTCGATAACATAAAGTAGATAGTGATTTAATAAAATAGAATTAAATCTAATTACAGAGTAACTATTGTAATAAATGATGTACAAACACTAATATACAATATGCCACAAGCAAACAAGCATGTAAAATATGAAACCCTAAGAAAGAGAGGGAGATAAGATGACTTACCTAATTTATGAATAAATAGGAATGATATGGGTAGGCAAAAGTGTTGAACAAGTTTTAAACTACATCGTAACTACTCACTGTAAATTCTAGACCTCCTCAGGAACAATTTTGGACAGGGGTGCCCATGGTAGGGCAAGGGCACCTGGGCACTAGAGACTACTTCTGGGTGCCTATTACTGTGCAAATACTCAGGATTTGGTTTCTTTTGTGTCACAAGGGCTTTGTTGTTGTTCTTTGTTACTCATCTGATATTTGCTCCTTGAAGGCTGAAGGTACCTATAACATGCAAGAAAGAGATTCACCTGCACATACCCACAAACCACATAGTTTTTTTGGATAAACTTACATTTAAAGAATAAGATATCCACATTTTTGGGTCATTGACCCATCATCAGGAAGAGTAATGGATTGGATTACAGATCATAGTTTCTTATATAGATAACTCTGGGTAGGTAAAAGAGGTAGGGAAATCACAAAGTCCCAACGTGTAATTAGGAAACATCCATGTAACGGAGAGAGTAAATACTTAGTTCAAGAAAATTTATATTGCTTCCATGAACAGAAAAAGTTATATCAATCTGACAACTGGATCACATGGAGGTCCTTCATCTAAAAGAGCCAGCACAGCCCACATATGTGCCTTTTCCCCAAGAGGCATTGAATCAACACTTTTATTGATATCCTGGGATATTTCTTTGACAAGCAGTGCTGATTCTTGCATAAATGTCTTCAACTCTCTACACTGAGAGAGGAGGGGTCTGAAATATTGTCTTTTACTGTGTCTTATCTAATGCTTTTGGTTTTGGGGCCTTGGCTTACTGTGGCTGTTTTGCAGATCACAGGCTTTTGATGAGAATTCTTTTGATAGGTGGGTCGATCTGGGGAAGGCCCCGGCATTGAGTGCGAGTTACAGGGTGTATACCCATTTGCTGGAATTAGGGGTCAAGGTGTTTCTATTGACTGGTAGAGATGAGGCGCAGAGAAATGTCACTGTAGAAAATCTAATCTGGGCTGGTTATCATACGTGGGAGGAACTTTTATTGAGGTAATCCTGACTCCGCTGAGCACCCATGTAGTTTGTTTATGCTTTATTGTGTCTGTATTTTAATGGCTAATTCACGATAAGGCCTACAATCAGGCCCATTCAGAGAACTGTCAGTTTTTGTTATTTTTTTAGTGAAGTTTGATGGGGTAGGGTTTGTATTTGAGCTCTACCTTCAGGCGGGCTGGAGAACTGTTTCCAAAGTTTCTTCTTCTCTGCTCATAAAACTTCCAAAAATTATTAAAGACTTCAAGCTATTGCAGTCATAATTGTTGAGAAAAGAGTTCTTGGTAACAACTTCTTAAAATACTTTAGAAAAATGATGTTTTTGGTCACACTTCTTGACCCATCATGACTGAAAATGTTGATTTTCTTGAATCCTTCATGCTCTTTATTTCTTGAGATTCTTTTTTCAACTTCTGAAAATTTGTAATGAGTGGCTAAAATTTCAGCTCTATCTATCTATCTATCTATCTATCTATGGGGAGGGAGGTCTATATGCTATGCGCTCGACCACCTCCACTCTAGATAGCATAGATAGATGCTATCGCCCGACTATCTGACATCGGGGTGAACAATAGCATCTATCTATGCTATCTAATGGGGCGGGACGGGAGAGAGGCAACATAGTTATAGACTTCAGGGCCACCCCTCTCCCCCCTCCCCGTCTCTATAGACAGGGATAGGGATAAGGGCCAGATTGGGCTAGGATCATTACCGTTACTAGCCGGCTCAGTACCACAACCGTACCGGATTAGGCTAAAGGCTAGAGGCTAGGCTCATGGATTAGGCTCATTGAAGTGAAGCCCTACCGCCTCCAGATAGATCTATAGGTATATAGGGCTGGCATAGGGCAGGGCAGCCAGATAGATAGTTCAGGGCCCTCCCGCTAGCCAAATCTATGTGCTATGCTGTGCTGTGCTGTGTTCCTGCACTAAAATTCAGCTTTTCAAAATAGTTGCTTAGTGTCCAATATTGTCTGCAGGGATTTTCAGAACTTCTGATACTATTTGCAAGGGTTGTCTGAAGTTTATGTCTTTTCAATACCATTTGCTGCTCATTCTATGTTTCCAAATGATTTAAATGATTCTAATTACGCACGAGACCCAAGGGTCAATGGTACCACAAAGATTACAACTGTCTCTACTACCAAAAGGGTCAATGGTACCACAAAGATTACGAAGGTTGGTTCTATCATTTATTTGGATGAAAACCTCCCCTATATTCTATATTTTATAGCTTCAAAGAGTTCTAAGATGGATTCCACTATGAAGGTCTCCATATACCTGACCCTAGTGCCGTTGTGAACTGGGCATGTCATTGTAGACAGGGCATTTCCTGTTGATATATGTCTTTATTTCTGCTGCTCCTGCTCCTGTGGTACACAATACACATATCCTCTCATCCCATCCCCTCCATTTGATTTCTGCCTGTACATACACCTTCTCATTATGTACGTACTACGCCTAACAAACCTGCCCAACTGCCCAAAAGGCTTTCTAGTTTCCACCATTTACTGTTGTAGGTTGTATGCATCCCTGCCTTGAATACTCACATCTCTGAAGTTTTCAAATACCCATCTTGGGGCAATATATTATTTTAGGTAATCAGAGCACCCTGTAATCTGTTTCACGTATCTTTTTGTGAATTTGATGGTAAAGCATAGGGACAGCTTATGTTGAGCTAATGAGGGTACCTGTGTATTCTGTTTGATGTTTTGAGGGGTCAAATTTTGATTTTTAAAGATTGAGAAAAGTTTGAATTCAGATAATCAGTGTATTCCTTTGCCTCATTTCATTTTGTGAGTGAATGTTGATGGGCACTGCATGGAAAGAGCAATTCTTGAGTTTACAAGACAACTTGCATGTTTTGTTTGATGTCTTTGTGCTTGAATTTTGTTACACAATTTGTGTTGCAGGGGCCCAACTGATCATGGAGTGAGTGCTGTGGTCTATAAATCGGCGAGGAGGTTCAAGATAGAGCAAGCCGGTTTTAGGATCCGAGGAAACTCTGGTGATCAATGGAGTGATTTGACTGGATATTCTACTGGGGATAGGACCTTCAAGCTTCCCAATCCCATGTATTACATTGCTTAATTCCAGTGCCTTCTGTATTGCCTTGGGCCACTAAAAAATCTATCCATTCTTTGGAAATTTGCAGGCAGTTAATCAAATATCTTGATATTATCTTATTAGGGCTTTCAATATCTACAACATTATAACTGTCACTTTCATTAACCTATGTTATGGTCTATTTTTAGAGAGCCCTTTCTTTTTCATGTCTGATATTCACAATCTCAGTGTGATCTATGGGTAGACTAGTATAGATTTTCACATCCACAAAAGCTGAGCTTGGTATCAGCTAAAATGTCCGCCTCTTGGGTCAAACATTCAGTTTTTAATATTTGTCATTTCCTTTTACCATATTCCAATCATTAAAGGAGATTTTCAAGAAACTGAAGTGCACTTGCCAATGACTGAAGTAGGTGCTTCTCTTGTAAAATAACAAAGTAGCCAACAATCTTACTGCCCAAAAGTGGTAGCAATTGTGACATTGTGAATTTGCAAATGCCATATGCATTTCTTTTGTGCCGAGTCCTTTAACTTATATATTGCTTAAGGGTGGGAAATCAGTTTCTCTGATCCTTTGTGAACTGCTGATTTGATTTTGTAGAATAAGAATAGAAATCTGATAATCTAAGTTAAGATAGGAGTGCCTTAATGAATTGTATGCAGTTTCATAGGCGATGTTTTTCACATTTTTCAAATAAAAGGTGAAGGTAAAGGTATCCTAGGTCACTGTCAAGTCAGGCTCAAATTTGGTGTACCAAAACTGGACAGGTCAAATACCCCTATCAGCGGAACAACTCAGCACCCTAATCATTGGATTTCAAAATAGTATAGAACCTAGGTCAACCTACAGAGATCGAAACCACTTTACCACTATAGCACATTCTTTGAACATTGTTCCTTTCTTGTTTTCTTCCACTTCATCTCTTATGGAGCAAATTGGAGTTGAAATATTATGTTCCATTCTTGTTCAATCAACCTAATTGGTTGGGAACTCTTTCCTACACTCTTTAGTATTAAGATATTCAACATTTGGTATGAAGTTGGTAATTTTAATTTTTAAATCAACATCTTAAGACATTTATTGATACATTTAATTAATTTATTTCTTTTAGTTATTCTTAAGAAGTGGCACTATATTCTTCAAATAAATTATCTACATAAGATACGCTAACCCATAACCCATAAACATAAATTTGATTTTTCCAAAAGCTCATTCATAATTTTTTTAAAAATCAAATTTATAATCTAAATAAAATTCTTTACATTTGAATATAAAAAAAAATCAAATTCATAATCTAAACAATATTCTTTACATTGAAAATATCATTAAAAGCATTTGAATATAAAAAAATCAAATTTATAATCTAAACAATAGTCTTTACATTGAAAATATCATTAAAAGTATTTGAATATAAAGTAATAGTTAACTCAGCGTCATTCTATAATTTATGGTAATTAAAGAATTTCTCTTCATTGCAATCATGTTTAAGTCAAAATAATCAATCTAATGTCTTATGCTAACTACATACAAGTAGGATACATTTATATATTAATATTAATGTTCATGAAAGGCCAAAAATTACCTATGGCGCTGAGAAAAGTATAATGCAAAACAAGGAAAAAGAAGTGTAAGAACAACTCTAGCAAAACAAAAATAAAAACAATAAGCAACGAAAAAATATGTCATGTCCTTTGATGCCTCGTTGATCTCATTATATCGACAACTCTCCCAGGGGGTTGCCTCCTACACAATCTTAAAGAAAAAACATTTTGCATAAAAGAAACAAGTTTTTGGGTACCAATCATTGAAGAAGTAGAGTCTCTAGCCAACTATTGGTGAAGATCAAACATCTCTCAGATGAAAAGAGTCAAACATCTCTGGTTATCATAAGCCATGAAGTTCCAAAGAGGGTTATACAAGTTTGGGAAGATGCAAAAAAATTGCTCGTTGATCTCATAACAATGAGAATGTCTAAAAACAAAATGGTCCTTGGTTTCAAACTCCAAATAACAAATATGCCATTTATGAAGTTCCTGAGGAATATGATGGTATGTTTCTATGTGAAGGTGATGTGAACAAACTCTAAATTGCGCCAAAGGGACCCTCAAGCTAAAAGATAATTGGATTTGGATGTAGCTTGGGGGTTAGAGGAGCCCAACCTAAAAGTGAAGATAGATATTACAATAATGTTGAAGCTTTAAGGAAAGATGTTAACATGGCTCTAACCATTTGGAATGAAGGTAGCTTCAATAAATCTCATCTCTAATGCAACTATATCCCTTATGGATACATCTGGTGCATCAATTACAAAATTATGTGATGGAGTATGTGGATGTCAACACCTACAAGACTCAATAGAGAGTAAGTCTTGGCATGCCAACAAGTTTTGATTCCATATTGTGCTAGCGATTTAATCCTAAAATAAATAAAGAGGGGTGTGGAAGGTGGGGGTTCTCACTTATTTAAATTGGGGTTAGGGTTAGAAACATGATGCATATTCAAATTATTAAACTAAACATTAAATTTCATATTTGAACGTACAAATAAATTATTGAAAAAAAAAATCAATTTAGAACGTGCTCGAAATATAAATAAATAGATAAACAAGAGTGTACTTGGCTTTTTGACAAATCTAGAATTTGATTTGGGCATGACAAGGGGATTAACAGGTTTTGGTTCTGGAATTGTATTGTGCTCAAGGACAAAATTGATTTACGTAACATTATACCATTGAATGGTTTGCCCCCCCCTGAATGGTTTCTTCTTGGTTGTAAATGAAGCTTTGCAACTTCTAGGGCCTCTACGAATGATTGATATATGGCTCTCTACAAAATATTTGGTCTCAATCAAGTGTGAAACCCTCTAAAAATTGTCTTGACCAAAAACCTTGCAAAAAGATTAATGGTGGGGTTGAAGTGCAATCTGTATGTCGCGTACATTGGCAATACTCTGAAGAGGCCTCAAACTACACGTAGTTCTCTACTTAGAGATGCGACATAATACTACATAGATGCACTTATATTTGACAACTTGAACACTTGATAATTGTTTTGTATTGACTTGACTTAGTTGGTTGTTGATTTGGGAAGTTTGTCTCTCGGACTTAATTTAGAATGATTCAAACATATGTAGGGGTTGCTCATAATGTCTACTCTTGATTTAGGGAAGATTAAGATAGCGTTGCTTTCCTTGTAGTGATTTGTACTTGAGGAGCTCTCGAAAATGCAAGGTGAGTAAATGAGTGTCTTGGACTTTTGCTTATATAGGGTTCCATGGATATAATTTGCATTATGGCCAAACTATAGTAGAGACATCGAACCATAAAAGATATACAAATTGGAAAACTAACCGTCAGGTGCCCCAAGACAAGATTGTTCATCCTAGTACCAAATCATTTAACAGTTTGGTCCAACAATGAGGGACGGTGTTGTGGAGCTTTGTGCATGATGATCATGAGTAACTGACTGTTTATGACTTACAAAGGCATTTATGTAAGTGCCTGAGTAGTGTAATGAGGAAAGAAAGTCTTGCAATAGGTCTAAGAATAGACTACAATATAACAATTTAGCTCATAATAGGTGCACAAGTCATGATTTTAAGGATTAAGTTTGTGTTCATGTAAAACTAACCATGCTATGTGAATTGAAACTAACACTTAATAATTCCAAAGCAAAGTTAATCAAACAAGAACCATTAAGATAAGAGCTTATAGAAACTAACTTCTTCAAATGCATGAAACATGAATGAAGCAAACTAACATATTAAGCCATTCCTACTCTTTATATTGCTAATTAAACATGAACCTAGTTAGATCGTTTATCAATCAAAGTCAATTGTTGTTTGGCTCAAGAGTTGAGGATGGAATCTCACCAAGAAATGGCTACGAGACCATTTTTGGATCTTCTCATACTACTCAAATTTGAGTGAATGGATGCAAGATAAAGAGGCTAGTCCAAATCAATGGAGAATGCTCAAGATCAAAATGCCTATAGTTTTCACTAATCCAAATGAGGTGTAAGAAGAAAGGTTGCGAGGAGAGTTATTTGTATGGCTTGCCAGTTTGGGCAAGGCTAGCAATTTGATGGATGTGGGATAAACCCCGAAGAGGAAATGCAAAGGACATGCATGTTTAGAAGAATTAATAAAGGTTGTGCACTTTATGGGAATTGAGAGGGGTCTAATTAATCAAATGTGATTAATTAATACGTAGGGATAAGCTTGTAGAAGCTATTTAGAGGGGGTTTGGAGGGAAATTAACATGATTCGGGGGATGTAAGAGGGAAATTTAACCAATAAAAGGGATTTATTGATTAAAATAGAAGGCATAATTAACTAATAATGGTTAATTAATCAATTAGAAGTGGATTATAACTAACGAAAGACCGTTAATTAGCATCTGAAGTGATAGGAAGACTAATTAATTAATGAAATGTAATTAATAAACAGAAATAAAGGGGTATTGTTAGCTAATTAGCGGAAAAGCGATAATTATTACGGAAATGACGAGAAAGATGATAGTTAGTGCAATTTTAGTATTAAAATTGTGTAAGCAAATTTTAGGTGTCTACATTTTCCCCTCTTTGGGGTGGTGTAAGTGACACCACTTCAAAAACAGTAAACAATTACAAACAAGTAAATTTTGAAGGGATAAAAGAAAATCAGTAGAATGAAAGATGCCCCTTCGAGTGTCGATGGGGTGATGGAAGAGGGCGATCGACGATAAAAAAAAGATGAAGGAAATAGATAGAAGAAATGTGAGGGGGGGATAAAAGGTGATCCCTATTGCCCTAAGTGATTTGAAAGAATAATGTTGATAGAAGAAAATGATAGGGAAGAAAAATGAAGATGAAGGAAATGGAAATAGCTCTCATCTAGTTGATATAGAAACAACTTTATTTCATCACGTTGCTTATGATCTATGTCATCGGTCCTTATTAAAATATAGGCATGCAACAAAAGTGTAAGATGACATGAAAAGCCATAATACAAACATTTGTTCATTGCGAAAACACTAACTCAAGGCAACATACATAATTCAATGCAATATGAGAAAGTACACAAGCTAACCTAACAGGGAAACAAGTACAAACACACATACTCAAACAAACAACGTTCTAGACGGTTGCACAAATGTTTTTGCTATCAAACTTCAATTTCGACATGTGTGAATTAATGACAAGGGTTAAGAATGACACCCCAAGCAAGGATACATGCGAGGTGAATAAGCGAAGGACATAGAAGTCCCATGAAAAAACAATTGTGCACTATAAAACTACCCCAAGTAACGTGTTCGTGCAAGGGAAGACAAATATAACAAGCAAACCAAATTTTGTTGATGGAAGGTGGATCCAAATGATCCGCAAGTCACGCACAAGAACATGTGAGAATCAAAGAAAGATGTTTTGTAGAATGATTTTTGATGTTCGAGTATGATGCATTTGACACAGGCTTTAGTTGTGTGCATGCTTGTTACCAATTTTTGAAAAAATTTGAATTTTACAATTTTTTTAGATTTTTTGAAAATTTTTAACAATTTTTGAAATTTTACAAATTTCTAGGATTTTTTTATTTTTAGGAAGAAAATTAGTTAGAAGAATGACAATATATGTGGTTATTGCCAAAAAATGTTGGGGAACAAAAATATGGCCCAGGTAGCAGAAGGGGTCGTTGGGAAGCAAAAAACATGCCCCAACGTAGCGAAAACGGGTGAAAAATGACTATTTATTAAAAATAATCATCACAACGAGTGTGAGATGAATTTAGAAGAAGCACGACGGTCATCGAGCCCGTCGAGGGAAAGAAAAACGACGCGGGGGGAAAAATGACAATAAATAACAGGGTGGGAGGGTGAAAATTCATCGCGGCGAGTTATTGTTACCCTACCCTTTTTTATTTTTGAGAGGATTTTGCTCTGATTTGCGAGAGAAATGGCATGAATTTAGAACCGTAGACACTGCACAGACAAGGTGCGAGACTACATGGGGCTTTCCGGGGAAGGCCCATAGGTATATAAAATAAAAATCTTGACTTTTGAGTGCATTTATTATGTTTTAAGGCTAGGGGAAAATGTGCGTTATGACACCAACACAGCCCCTGGGGCACACAAGTGTGAAGGGGGCATGCTAGTGTTAAACCAGGCATGTTAGTGTCAAATTAGAAATAGGGTTAGTAGGGGGGCGCCTAAGTGAAAACGCAAGGCGCTGGCTTAACTAGGAATGGAGGCGTAGGTGTAGGGGCATGCTTACGTGAAAATGGGCAAGTGCTAAAGTGTTAGAATGACAGGCGTTAGCGCTATGGCACGCTAATGCTAAAAGAGGATAGTACTAGTGTTAAAATACAAGCGTTGACATGTGAATAGTTATTTTTTGACAGACCTTAAGAATAATTTAGGAAGTTTTGTAGAAGCAACCTAGTTGATGAGTTTTAGGAAGAAAATGATGATGTGTTCTAGAAGAAATGATGCTAACGAAGTAATTTTTCC
Source organism: Taxus chinensis (assembly GCA_019776745.2). NCBI lineage: Eukaryota > Viridiplantae > Streptophyta > Pinopsida > Cupressales > Taxaceae > Taxus > Taxus chinensis. The sequence continues at coordinate 655,894,150 of CM034149.1, read as the reverse complement.
AATCTATGTAGATTAAACTTACCCATATTGGAGACACGTGAGAGTGATATGGGTCGGCTACGAGCTTATCAGGCTACCTTTTCACGATGCTAGCTGCATCTTTTTGGAGATCACACTAGATGTCATACGGGTCTTGCTCATGTGGCTCGTATGCCCCAGATTACACTAGACCACAACCTTCTCATGGCCTTAATAGAGAGATGACAAAGCCAGAGAGTCAGACCTTCAGATTTGTGACCAGCGAGATGAGCATGTTACATTAGAGGATGTTTGGCACATACTCAAGAGTTCCTATCTAGGGCCAGCTTGATCACTATACGATGGCGACTACGCGCCTGTATTCTATGCAGTGTATTATTGAGATGTTTGGCTGTAACTGACATACCTCACTAGGGCATGTAAGTGGACTAGTAAAGATTTTTTAGCTGATTGTCAGCTCTGCAAAGACGTTTAGGTGTACTTGATGGCTCTTGTCAGTGGCATCTATATTACCTGAAAAGGCTGGTGTGTGCTTTTCTCTAGGTCTGATCATGGAGTTATTCATGGTCTCATCAATGAAGAGTTTTACTGTACGAGGGCCATAGTGCTTACTATCCCACTTGTATTTAGATCTACATTTGATAGCATACCGTGGTCAGAAGACCGTGGGTCATGCGACTCTACTAAAGATATGAGCATGGGACCATATCATGATTGAGCGCCCATTAGGAGTGCTATGAGTCAGGGCTCTTGACGAGCCATCTATTATGGATTGGGCACCAGTAGGCGATGACATTCGCGGACATACTGGGGACACGACATATTATAGGTGGGCACTGGATGATATATAGCTCTGTATGGTTACATGACATCCCTAAAGATTATATCAGTGGCCGCAGGATGTCGTAGAGTTGAGTGCTACAGAGAAAGAGCACTTTATCATTGGCAACAAGGACTACCTTATTGAGTGGTACATCGTTGATTGGGTGCAGAGATAGCTTGGCCATGTAGATGGCATCCCAGGTGATGAGATGTGGTATGGTCGCCGATGTTACGCCCTTAATCATATATCTTATATTGGATGTATATAGCCGACTTGTGGCTATCATAACTTCTTATCATTATGTATCTCTTTCATATATGTTATATTTTCATTAGTGGGTCGGCCTTGGTGTTGGCTATAGCATAGGAATAGTATATATAGAGGTAAGTAGGTAGTAGTTTATCATCATTGGAGCATTTGAGTATTATTGTATGGTTTGGAGGTTGCCCCCTCGAAGTGGCGAAGCTATTCTAATTGCATATTGAGATCATTATTCTAGAATATTGTGTTATTTGGTGTTATATTTCTGCTCATGATCTAAATTATATAAGTAATTTCATTACAAGTGGTATCAGAGCTTGAACTCGGCCAACACTGCGTCAAACCCTAATTTTGACGGTTTGTCCATATCTCAACATCGGTAGCTAATTTTTCTGCAATTTTTTTTTTGGTGTGGCAAAATCAGTCAAGTAAGCTTCCCTCAAAATTTTAATAATTTTTGACTTGTTTTGTAAAAGTTATAGTGGTTTTATGTTTTTTCATAATTCGGCTACATAGGGTGCAATTTGTGGAAATTTTCAAAGTTATTTACATTTCCAAAAAGAAGATTAAAAATTAGTTTGAGTTCGTTCTTTGAGTTTTATATAATTTGGCCAAATTCCTATTGAAATCCGAAACCCTAAATTTTGACCTTGATCCTTAAATCTTACCATTTTGGGGCATCATGGTCGGGCCTTCGACAAGAGGCAAAAAGAATCCCATCACTCCGGGTAAAACCCCTGATAAGGATGAGATAATATTTAAGGAGTTAGAGTCAGAAGGGGTATCTACAGAGTCCTCAGGGTTAGGGTTTACTTCAATTGACCATAAGGTCAGCTATCTTGAGTTATAGTTGCGAAACCTCAAAGGTAGAGTGGCCAGTAAAGAAGATGTAGAAAAGATTGGACAACGATTGGAGGATTTCATTCAACAATTTAGCTACAATATCATGGGTCATCATATCATTCCTAATGAGCCACAACTCAATCATACTCATATTAACCATAGTGGATCTTTAGGTCAAAGTAATAAACAAACTAGCCATGGTAGATCTACAAACATGACCAATCCAAATACAACCACTCTACAAGCCCGTAACATGCTTCCAAAAGTGGAAATGCGTAAGTTTGATGGAAAGGATCCACTCAATTGGATTAACCAAATGGATAATTTCTTTGATCTTCATCAGATTCCATTGGGACAAAAGGTTACCATGGCATTGTTGTATCTTGAACCTGACCAATTCATTTGGTATCGATGGTTATGTGCTCAAAGGAAAAAGAGTGGCCTCAATGTTACATGGACAATATTCACCGAAGAGTTGCAATTGCACTATAGTTCTAGTGTGTTAAAGAATTATTTCAGCCAATTAGCAAAGCTTAGACAAACAGGAACAATCAAAGATTACATCCATCAATTCCAAAACCTTTCCTTACCAGTGGAAAATATTCCTGAAGATAATTTGAATGACTTATTTCTTGGGGGTCTTAAAGAACAAATTGAGACTGAGGTGCGTATGTTTAATCCTCATAAGGTTTTAGACTCTATGATCATGGCACGTAGGGCAAAGGAAAAATTTCTTTCAAGTCGGAAACAAACTGTCAGTACTATCAGAGATCGTAGCACCCTTCCACCATCATTCCCTTGGCCAGAGAGATTGACACCTCAACAAATTGAAGAAAAGAGAGCCAAAGGGTTATGTTTTAATTGTGATAACAAATTTGGACCAGGACATAAGTGTGCAGAAAAGAAGTTGTTCTACATTGAGGGACCTACTAAAGAAGAAGAAAATGAAGAAGACGAAGAGGTAGAGCCAAAGGAGGAATTAGGAGATCCCCAACCAACAATATCATGCCATGCAATTTCTGGTATTAGCACTTCCCAAACTCTCAAAGTAGTTGGATTCTTAAAAAAACAGAGGGTAACAGTGTTGATTGATTCAAGAAGTACTCACAATTTCATCAATCATAAGTTAGCGGTACGCTTGAACTGCTTTGTTTATCCAGCTCCAGAATGTCAAGTCATGATCGCTGATGGGAAAACTATTAGTTGTTCAGGAAAATGCCATAACATTAATCTCAACATGGGAGATTACTTGCTAACTAGAAATATGTATGCCATTGCCATGGGAGGAGCAGACATTGTGTTAGGAGTTCAGTGGCTTACCACCTTGGGAACCATTGAAATGAATTTCCAAGAGTTGTTCATGCAATTTCAGTCAGAAGGGAGGAATTTTAAACTAAAAGGACTAAGAGAAAAGTTCCCACAGATGGTAAGTTCTCATCAGATGCAAAAATTGCTTAGAAAGGGTGTAGAAGGGTTTGTAGCACAACTATTTTCATTGGAAGCACATCATTCCAATACATTTATACCCACAGATATGCAAGCAGTTATAGATGAGCACTCAGGGGTTTTTGGAGAAATGCCCAAGGGTTTGCCTCCGAAAAGTGACCGTGACCATGCCATCCAGCTAGTACTAGGGAGTCAACCACCCAACATCAGACCTTATAGGTACCCCTATATGCAAAAGAGTGAGATTGAGAAGATACTTCAAGAGATGTTAGAAGCAGGACTTATTCGTCATAGTCAAAGTGCTTACTCTTCTCCTGTAGTGATGGTACGGAAAAAAGATGACAATTAGCACATGTGTCCAGATTACAGGGAACTCAATAAGTACACAGTTAAAGATAAGTTTCATATTCCTGTAATTGATGATTTGCTAGATGAGTTACATGGTGTTGTTTACTTTACAAAACTTGATCTTTTTTCTGGATATCATCAGATTAGAATCAAGGATGAAGATATTCATAAAACAACCTTTAGGACACATGAAGGGACACTATGATTTCTTAGTAATGCCTTTTGGACTAACAAATGCACCCTCTACATTTCAAAGCTTGATGAATTCCATCTTTAGGCCATTTCTTTGAAAGTTTTTTTTTAGTGTTCTTTGATGATATATTAATCTATAGTAAAACATGGGAGGAACACCTGCATCATGTAAATAAGGTGTTGGAAACTCTTGAACAACATCAACTTTATGCAAAGCCTTCTAAGTGTTCTTTTGGTGTCAATGAGGTTGAATATTTGGGTCATATTGTCTCTTATGAAGGTGTTAAAGTGGATCCTAACAAGATAAAAGCCATGCTTGAATGGAAGGTTCCCAAAACCCTAAAAAATCTCTCAAGGATTTTTGGGGCTTACAGGTTATTATCGTAGATTTATAAGGAATTATGGCAGCATCGCAGCACCACTCACAACTTTATTGAAGGACTCTTTCCATTGGGTTTATTGAAGAAGGACTCTTTCCATTGGAAGGAGAAAGTTACTATGGCCTTTTAGAAGTTGAAGGAGGCCATGTGCACCACTCTAGTTCTAGCCACCCCAGATTTTTCAAAAACATTCATTGTTGAACTGTGATGCTTCAGGGTATGGTATGGGGGCAATACTCATGCAAGAAGGGTGACCCATTGCCTTCGAGAGCCACTAATTCAAAGGTAAGGATATCTCTAAACCAGTTTATGAGAAAGAAATGTTAGCAATACTTCATGCAGTGAAACAATGGAGACCATATCTAATGGGAAGACATTTCAAAGTAAAAACAGATCATGATAGTTTGAAATACTTCTTAGAGCAACGTTTATCATCAGAAGAAACAACATAAATGGGTCTAAAAAATGTTGGGGTATGATTTTGAGATAATTTACAAGAAAGGGAAAGAGAATGTAGTTGTTGATTCCTTATCTCAAAAGGATGAATCTGCCCAGGCATTGTTGTGTGCCATATTTGTATTATGGGAGGATTGGATAGAGGATGTAAGGTCTGAATGGAAAAAATGACCCAAGTACACAAAATCTCATTCAGAATCTCCAACAAGATCCAAACATGTTAGAAAAATTTTTATGGAAAGGAGATGTTTTATGGTATAAAGATAGATTATATCTATGTAAGAATTCAATCCTTAAAAATAGGGGTTCTATCTGAGCTCCATGCGTCTCCAGTAGGGGGTCATTTTGGCTTCTTAAAGACTTATCATCGAATCAAGCATGATTTTTTATGGGAAAGGGCTAAAAGGATATGTCCAAAATTTTTGTGACAGAATGCATGGTTTGTCAGCAAAATAAAGGCGAAACAATTAAGTCCCCAGGTCTTTTACAACCTCTATCTATTCCTAGCTAGAGGTGGGAAGAGGTGTCTATGGACTTCATCACAAGATTGCCTAAATCAGAAGGTAAAAATGTAATCATGGTGGTGGTGGATAGACTCATCAAATATGCCCATTTTTCTGCTTTATCACATCCATTTGTTGCGAGTACAGTAGCAACGACCTTTGGGGATACAATTCAAAAGCTACATGGGACACCAAAGATTATAGTAAGTGATCGAGACCCTATCTTTACTAGTAATTTTTGGACCGAATTGTTCTCATGCTTGGGCACACAACTAGCTCATAGTTCCTCTTATCATCCCCAGTCTGATGGGAAAACAGAGGTGGTAAACAAGTGCTTGGAGGGATATCTTCGTTGTTTTACATCAAATAAGCAAGCGAGATGGGTCCAATGGTTACCGCTGGCAGAATGGTGGTATAACACCTCCTTTCGTACTTCATCTAAAATGTCTCCTTTCTTGGCATTATATGGGTACCATCCACCATCTATCACTTCATCTTTGAGAGTGCAGCCAAAGGTTTGAGCAGTTGAAGAACATATTCAACACCAACAAGAGGTGCTTTCACCTAAAAACAACACAAAAAGGATAACAAGCTTTCACCTAAGTATTATGGTCCTTATCAAGTGTTACAGAAGATTGGCAATGTAGCATACAAACTGGAACTTCCTCCGGCTACTCAAATTCATCCAGTCTTCCATGTATGTTGCCTAAAGAAGGTTATTGGACAGACAATATCAACCCAGACAGTGTTACCCGAGCTTGATGAAGAGGGCAGAATCATCCTGGAACCAAAATGCATCCTTCAGACATGCACTAAGCGGTTGAGGACAAGGGTCATCACTGAGTATTTGATCAAGTGGAAAAATCTAGACAATGAAGACACAGTTTGGGAGGATGCAAATTTCATGCAGCAGCATCCAAATCTTCTCAACATTGGGGACAATGTTGCTTCGAAGGGGAGGGGCATGCTACGCCCTTAATCATATATCTTATATTGGATGTATATAGCCGATTTATGGCTATCATAACTTCTTATCATTATGTATCTCTTTCATATATGTTATATTTTAATTAGTGGGTCAGCCTTGGTGTTGGCCATAGCATAGGAATAGTATATATAGAGGTTAGTAGGTAGTAGTTTATCATGATTGGAGCATTTGAGTATTATTGTATGGTTTGGAGGTTGCCCCGTCGAAGTGGCGAAGCTATTCTAATTGCATATTGAGATCATTATTCTGGAATATTGTGTTATTTGGTGTTGTATTTCTGCTCATGATCTGAATTATACAAGTAATTTCATTACAACTGGTCCAAAGAGACTTTTGACATAGGCCCACGAATTATACTAAGATGGGCTTGAGACAACTTTCAAATGGTGGTTCCACAGCCTTGGATTGCATTGCCCCATGTAGTTGATCCGGGGACGACAACTAACTACGTAGCATGGTATGCTATAATGTTACCACAACGGCTTATCATACCTTAGGCTGCCATAGATGTAGTAGGTGTTGTAGCAGCAACATAGGGTTTACAAGGCAACACTCTTAGAGCACAGGCATGGGCATAAGCACAGACAGATCCGCAAGCGTAGTGCTAGGGTGCACTTGGTGGACATATACCGATGGGACAACATGGTCTTCCCTTATAACAGCTTGTACAACCACCACAATAGATACAACAATCGATACAATAGTAGGTGGTGATACAACCACCACCATCACTGCCTCACATAACAAGTACGCCTCATGATGGAGGAGCTGGAGGGGATGGAGGAGACAGAGGAGAAGGATGGGTGGAGGAGACGTAGGAGACGGATGGGGGTCCCCACCACATAGTCTATTAGGTGGGGGATGGAGACTACCTTACATATCACCACAAGGACAAAGGCCCATGGATACAGGTGCAGGTGGGCCATCCGTGGCCACATTACAGGTTCAGAGGGCCTTGGATATTACTTCCAGTATGGTTCAATCTTTGTACATGCAACTAAAGCAGACCACCGCAGAGAGGGATCAGGTCGTTGCCTCGAGATATCCGCTCGTAGGGAAGAGAGCATAGTGGGCTACCGAGAGGGTACATTTACAGGCTGAGCTAGTGAGCGTGAGAGCAGAGCGCGATGCGCTTCAACAGATAGAGGTAGTTGTAGGAGCCCAAGAGTTGGTTTATGATTTTGGATCAGCCACTAGGGAGGCCACCTATTACATGATGTTATATCACGGGGTCGTTCTAGTGGGTCAGAGGGCTATGGATTACAGTCAGCTAGTCGGCAGTTGATTGAGATCGAGGTCACATAGGCCATCTCAGTCGACAAGATCGGTACAATGGCCTTTAGCTCATGAGGTCGCTTCTACCCAGTAGATGCCACCACCCCAGGGCCCCAAGCCAGGCAGTCCAAGCATGGGCAAGAGTCGTGGTTGACTCATTTTATGATGACATATGTACAAATGTATCTATTTTTGATGTACACATTGATATGAAGACACATTTTTTAGATGATGTACATGTATTGTTTTTGGTGTATGCCTTGATATGAAAGCACTGTTTTTATCCCTGCCCATGATGGCATACATTGTATCTGATGATAATGTACTGAGACACATTGTATATGGACATTGATATTTTTGACACATATACATGATGATGATGGACTTTATTATGATATATGATTGTATCAAATGCGTTTGATGTTTATGATATAACATTAGATGATATCACATTGTTTTTTATGAGATACGTTATGATTGTCCATTTTTTAAATTTTTGATATTGGTGAGGGGGGGATAAAAGGTGATCCCTATTGCCCCATTGATGATATGGTAGGATGATAGTAGATTATTATACATGTTGGATGTTTATTTTCATGATGATGTAGCTTAGTAGTTATTGATGATATATGATATATGGGATGCTAGAAGTGGTGATATAGATGATGATGTGATAACAAACAAAAGTTAACAAATCTAACAAATATACACACTAAACAACTTGACAACACAACTATGTACAAATATAAACAAGCATGCAAAACACATTGAATAAACAAGCAAGAATGAATTTAATCAAGAAAAGAATATATCAATCCAAGAAGTATGTTAAGCAACACACTATACAAAATGTACAAGAAAGTAAACAAAACAAGAAACACATAAACAAACAAGTAACAAAAGCACTATTTTGTTTTTGTGGGACAGTTTTCGATATGTTTTACGTTGTTTTTGGGAGTTTTTGGAAAAATGTTCTATTGTTTTTTAGGTTTTCTATGAGACATTTTTCTAATCTTTAGGGATTTTCTAACATATTCGAATGTTTTTGTGATTTTCTAACATATTTGAATGTTTTTGGAATTTTCTGAAAAGCTTTCCGAAGCTATGTATAAGAAAATAGAGAAATGTGGTTGCCCCTAACATTAGATGGGAATGTACAAGGGTAGATGCCACACATATGTGCAAAATAACAAAGATGTGAAGATTCCCCCAGCGTTATATGGGAATGTACAAAGGCAAACCCTTCACATATTTACAAGAGGAGGATCAGTCGGATCAAGGCTTCGAAAGGATAGGCTCAAAAGGAATCTCAGACGCAGGTGAAAACTAGCCCTAGATAAAGCAAATGTACCCCCGAGATGTGAGATGCTTATGAACAACGAATCCTCTCGAGGCACTGGAAACTAGTTTTCACCAAAGGACTTATCTAAAGTGCCACAATTGCGTGGTTTTCACACTTGGACGAGCTGATTTCTCTTTAACTTTTTCTTTATTTTTTTGTATTTTGATATTTTTACCTTTTTTAATATCTTTTCTGCTTTTTGACAGTTGCCTCATGCCTAAGCGTAGAACCGCTTGAGATGTTTGGCATTCATAGGCTAACACAACTCATCTCCAGTAGGATGGGCAAGTTTGTAAGCTTCTGATCCATATCTTGATACCACAACATAGGGTCTTGTACGTACCTGAAATTATAGGGTACTGCACCGCCGGAACAATTTTACACATGCCCCAATGATGATACAGGTCTCCTTGCAAGGTGGTCGGAATCCAGAAAGGCTCGCCAAGTATACGCTTGCATCCCGCATGCCCCGCTCAGCCTCCACATGCTTTGTTTTCCACTTTTCTCCCTTTCTTCTTGCATTTTTGTCTTCAGTGACAAAACCGCCACCCTGCTTGGGCGACGGTCTTGTGTGCATTTTCCAGATCTTTCCGACGATCGCGTCAAACGTAAATCTTGAGTTTTACACGCTTTCTTCAACCACTTTGGCTTGCATTAATGTTTTTGGTTCCCTGGTAATAGTGTTTTTCCTTTGTTTATAGTAGAAGAGATCAAATGGGAGTTACCTTCTGGTAAATGCATTGGTTATAAATAGCCAGCTTGTTTTCAAGCAAATGGCCCCTCATCTTCTCAATTCTCTTATTCAGTTTTTCAATTTTTCAATTTCTTGCTTAGAATTCTATCAATTTCATGTTCTGCTTCCATTGTTGGTCTTTTAGAGGTCATATAGTCTTCTTGTTTCAGTCTTGTTCCATTGTTGCTTCATACAATCAGTTTAGCATAGAATAGCTTCATTTCTAAACTAGAATCCATTAAAGTTGCAAGTTTTGTTTTATCACAAGGATAGTTTCTGAAAATCTCAGTACACTTGTGTTGTATTCCCGCAGTAAATACCGCTAGGAATTGCATAGTCAAGCTTTGTTCACTTGCGCTATCCCTCTCCTACTTGCATTGTATTCGGTCTATATCGAAAGCTGCCTTTGTTCGAATACCATCTTCTGTTGATACTATCATATACATACTTTATGGATTCACGAGGACACGAAGGAACGAGGAGATCACACACAACTGGATTTACCACTATTTTGTAAACGCCAGGTTTGAGCTATAAAAGTTCTAGTTACAACATATCAAATAGAGTAGTGAATTATTTCATTTTAGTTAAAAGTTCGCTCTCGATATCACCGAGGAAGCTGTGGGGATTGATAGTTTCTGAGAAACTGTGATTCGTTCCCCACTTTTTGAGGTAGGATTGAGAGCCTTTCAATTTAATATATTTCAGTTGATTAGATATTTAGGATTGAAATCACAACTGCACAGGAAAATAGCCATACCAGGCTACTTTGCTTGTTTTTATTTTGTTACTAGATTAGTTGTCCATTTTATAAATATACTAGAGTAGTTGCTCTTCAATTTCATTGAAATACGTTATTGAAAAATACAAAAAATAGAACAATGCTTGCATAGTGTAAATACCTCTTTCGTAATCAGTTTATTAATTGTAGTTAAAAGTGAATCATTTTGTATAACAATCACAGGACCTAGAGAGCCTAGAGAGTATATATTTGAACCCATAGTGCCTCAGCCAAATCTACCCACAACATTAGTTGATATAGATCAGGACCTCAGGATAACAGGTCTTTCGAGCAACAACAAACTTACAAGCAATTAGTGAGCAACTAAGAGGATTAAACATCAAAGACAACAAAGCTTACACATTCTGGTCAAACCATCCAAACTATAGATTTCCTTGATAAAACATCTGAATGACTGTGTAAGGATTCGAACAAGAGAAAACATTTGGTTGTGATCCTTTGGTTCCACAGCCTAACGCATGAGACCTCCTCGTCGACATAGACACTAGCTTACGTATTCAAGTTGCCAGAACACCTATTAGGTACTCCGAGAAAATCATATAAACTTCTAGTTCTAAACACAAAGGGCTGAAAAAAACATACGATTACTGGATAGTTGGGAGAAGGGATTGATTCTTCACATGACCATTAATAGAGCCACAACAACCACGAACTCACGGTTGTGATCCCCAAGTCCCACAACACAACGAGCCTATAAATCAGTTAAGTATTGACACTGGCTTACGAATGCTAGTATTTAGATCCTCATCACTCCCGCCAGATATTATAGTACAATTCTCCATATTAAACATAGAAGCCAATCAATCTAATATTTTATGGGCTAGACCAGAAAACCACCCATAGTTAACTACAAACCCACTAAATCACCCATCACCATTTTATGACCTTGTCTGGAGATATATACGAAGCTCCCACATGTCACTTCCCACATATCCAACAACCAAGAAATAGGATCTTGGCAGAGCTTGACATTGATTGGAGCCTCCGAGCAACCATTATATCCGAATGAACCATTACACCAATTTAGGTTAGGAGGGCCTTCTTCGCCTTAGATTCGCAGATTCCATTATTGCATATTGAGGATATAAGATTACTCGATTAGCTTATATGTATCTATTTGCATTCAACATTCACCAGCTATCTCGACACGACCTCAGGAGGTCGGGTACGAGGAAGAGGTACTTGTAGATTCCCATGCTCGCATGTCACTTTTCCATCGTACAGGTCCCAACTAGTTTAGTTCTAGCTTACCCTTGTTTTCTCTTTCTTTGACAATATTGAAACTGGTTTTCTTTAAGAATGAGACCCCTACCTCAAATTGGCGAGGTATGATACATTTGGTGTTGCCCCGAGACAGTCGATTATGATACACTTTCAGGTGGTTGAGTGTACAAAAGCGCTTTTCATCTAACAACTCTAGCTTTGTCAATCTGGCCACACCGTAGTCTTCATCTTTGTCTAAATAATCTCTAAGAGATATTCTCAGGGAGGGAAGCTCAATTTCCAACGGGATGATGGCATCAGTGCTAAATAATAGGGAATAAGGCATAACACCAGTAGGGGTGCAAAATGGAGGTCTTGTAAGCCTAGAGGGCGGGATGGATTTGTAGATGCCACTTACGACCAGTTTTTCTTACCATTTTTTCCATATGCGAACAAGGGTTTTATTGGAGACCTCTAATTGTCCATTACCTTGGGGGTAATAGGGATTCGGCCACTTTAGGTGTATCTAAAAGCACTGACACAGTGATTTCATGGTCTTGTTCTTAAAGGACTTACCATTATCAGCTACAATGGCAAGAGGGATGCCATAACAACAGATGAGATGATTCACGATGAACTTGGAGATTTGGGCACTGGTAACATATGTAAGAGGCACAACCTCTACCCATTTTGTAAAGTACTCGGTTGCAGTATTAATATGGATGTGGTCATCTGAGGAATTTGGAGTGAGCTTCCCTATGGCATCTAATCCCCACTTGGAGAATGACCATGGTGTTGTGATCAGCTGCAAGGATTACATCGGTGCATGGATGAGATTTCCATATTTCTGACACAATGAAGATTTCTTAACATATTTGCATCAATTTGATTCCATGGTAGGCCAATAGTAAACCTACTATTAATAATTTTCTTCACTAGCACCATTCCACTCGTCTGAAATCTGCATAAACCTTCGTGCACTTCTTTGTTTGCTTGGAGATACTTAGCTGAATTAAGACAATGCAACAAGTTCTCATCATCTCCACAACAATAGAGGGTGCCTCCAAGGAGGGTGTAACGAGTTATTATTTAGATTAGGTTTCTTTAATTAGGATGGGAAATATTAGGAGGGAAGGTATTGTCTTAGAGGTAATTGAAAATGAGTTCATACCGGGGGGAAAAAGGACCAACAACTTCACAAACTAGACATGATTCTGGAATGCCATATGCAAGCATCCATAGATTTTCATTGAAGAATGGCATATCGTTGTTCCCTGGTGGAATACAAAGCAAGGATCCTATTATAGCCATAGCGTTTGCAGACTGATTTTGTGCTCTTGGGGTTTTTTTCATAAGTGATGCGCACAAAGTAATCTTTGAGAGCTTCCATCATTTTCTTATATAGGATAAGATTTTCATCCTTTATCTTATATTTGTCATTGAATTGATTTATGATTAAATTTGAATCTCCAATGACTTTGAGTTGTCTAATATTCCATTTGATAGCGAGTTTCATCCCCATAATGAGTGCCTCATACTCTGCTCTATTATTTATACACGGAAAACCCAAAAAGAAAGCTTGAGGAATGAAGTCCCTTGAAGGAGTGATGAGCACAACTCCGGCTCCAGAAAAATGGAAAGTGAATAACCCATCAAAGTGTACTTGTCATATGACATGTTCTTTGATGTATGGCATTGATGCGTCTGACAGATCCAAACTCAAAGACTATGTTCCAGGTAGAGGAGCTTCAACGAATTGGTCTGCAAGCACCTATCCTTTTATTGACTTCTGATGTACATGCTATGTACCTTGGGATATAATATTATAATGTATATGGGTTGATGGAGATGCCGACATGTGGCACACATCCCCTTAGTTATATGTATGGGTTCACATGGGATATAATATTATAATGTATATGGGTTTTTGGAGATGCCGACATGTGGCACACATCCCCATAGTTAGTTATATGGGCTCACATAGGAATGAATTATATTGGGTAACGGGTCGGCCTACATTGGGATTAGGTGTTACCCATCCTATTTAAAGGATGTGAGTATCATTATGAGCAGGGGAGGGATGTATGAGTTGATTCTTCTACTTGGTAGAGGTATATTGGAGGTGTCCCCCTCGAAGTGGATTCCCATCTTGGGAGATTTTGGAGTTACTCCTTCCTTAAGGAGCATTGTATGGTGTTGCCCTACCTTAAGGTTATTATTCTGCATATATTGATTATTTGGGAATATTGGCCCACCCATATCTCTTGTGTTGTGTTATCTTTTGCAATTTATTGATTTATTATATGCAAGGTTCTTATCAAGCGGTATCAGAGCATGATCTGGGCAATTTGTGGGATGAAACCCTAATGTTGGTGATTCGTCTATATATTGAGATTGACTTGGAATTTTTTAGATATTTTTTGTGGGGAGTGGACACATAGTTCAAGTGATCTTCCCTCCGAATTTCAAATTTTTTGGAGCTGTTTTGCAAAAGTTGTCTGTTTTAGGGTTGAAACCCTAATTCTACAGTTTAATCTATATCTTCTGAATAATGACGAATTAGGAAACAATTTTTTTGAGTTGATGGTAACATATTCAAATGTGATACCACTGAAATTTTAGAATTTTTGGATCTATTTTGTCAGATTTATTTCATTTATTTCACTATTTTACTCCACATGCCGCAATTTGAGGAATTTTCATTAATTTCTTACATTTTCATAAACCTCTCAAAAATTAAATTGGGGTTTGTGTTTTGTGATTTCTTATTTTTGGCCAACCTTTAGCCAAAAGGGTTAGAAAAAGTTTTGATCAAAAGGTTCGATTCCTAAAACCCTAGTTTTGTGGATCATGGGGATGGTAGCTTTTTTTGCAGATGGCAAGATTGATGCTAGAGAATGGTGGAACAAATTTAGGCATAAATTCTCTAAACCATCAGATATTTGGTTATTCAAGTTGTGGATTAGTGGCCCTACACATATTTGGTTTTCTGAGTTAGAAAAGGAAAAGTTTAATTGGTCTTTGGAGGAGCTGGAACAAGTTTTCATGGACAGATGGGCAACAAAAGAAGAAGAAGATGAAGCAGAAGAAGAAGAAGAAGTAGAAGTAGAAGAAGAAGAAGCAGAAGCAGAAGCAACATCAGAAGAAGAAGAAGATGTTGATGATGAAGCTGCTACATAGGATAGTGCATCTCCAAGGAAGGAAGCTTCAATATTTCAGTTTGAAGGGTGCATTCAAAGAAAAATGGTAATTGTTTCCATAAACCCTAGCAGCAAATATAACTTCATCAATATGGATGTAGCTCACAATCTACATGTGCAAACAAAGCATATCAAGGAATCTCAAATGGATGTTAAGAAAATTCAAGTTTTTGAAGATTTAAAGCTTTATATGGATAAATATGTTTTACATTCAGATTTTTATGCTTTAGATATGGATGGTATGGATATTGTTCTTGGATATCCTTGGTTAGAGACATTGGGAACAATTAATATTAATGTGCAAAAGAAATTCATGAAATTATGGTACAAGCGAAAGAAAATTACATTACAAGATATCACACTAAGCAAGGAAAAAAATAATGTAAAATTGGATCATGAAGATGGTGAAGAAGGGAATAAGGATGAATCAGAAGGAGAGGATGATGAAAAAGAAAAAAATAATTTCTCTACTCAAGAGAAAAAAGAAATAACAAACAAGTTTGAAGAGGAAAAGAAAGTAGAGGAAAAGATTGCTAAGGTTGCACATACTAAGGTTGCACCATATAGACACCCATATCATCATGAGAGGAAAACATCATGGAGACATGTTTGGACACATGAGGTCAGCAATCTATATGGATATACAGGGAATTGGAGGAGTAATAATTTTAGCTATACATGGAATCAATGGAACAATAATTGTATGACATGGAATCACAGGAATAATCATTATGGATATGCATGGATGCCGAGGAGGAACACATATGGACCAGGATGGAATCAGACAAGCACAATGGAATATGGAATCAGGTTTGGAGCAGAATCACCCACTAGGATTTCATATGGGTGGTTGGATGATCGAGCTTGGCGACAAGTGTGCAATAATTTAAAGCACACTCATTATATGGCTTTTTCTTATGTTTCGGGGACGAAACATGTCAAAGAGGGAGGCAATACTATGTACCTTGGGATATAATATTATAATGTATATGGGTTGATGGAGATGCCGACATGTGGCACACATCCCCTTAGTTATATGTATGGGTTCACATGGGATATGATAATATAATGTATATGGGTTGATGGAGATGTCGACATGTGGCACACATCCCCTTAGTTAGTTATATGGGCTCACATAGGAATTAATTATATTGGGTAATGGGTCGGCCTACATTGGGATTAGGTGTTACCCATCCTATTTAAAGGATGTGAGTATCATTATGAGGAATGTATGTATGAGTTGAGTCTTCTACTTAGTAGAGGTATATTGGAGGTGTCCCCCTCGAAGTGGATTCCCATCTTGGGAGATTGTGGAGTTACTCCTTCCTTAAGGAGCATTGTATGGTGTTGCCCTACCTTAAGGGTATTATTCTGCATATATTGATATTTGGGCATATTGGCCCACCCATATCTCTTGTGTTATGTTATCTTCTGCAATTTATTGATTTATTATATACAAGGTTCTTATCAGTACATATTTGATATCAAACTCACTGAGTAGGATGATCCAATTAGCCATCCTACCGGTAAGTGTTAGTTTAGACAAGAGGTACTTCAGCGGGTCAACCTTGGATATAAGCTTGGTCTTGTTGTTCAACAGGTAATGGTGAAGCTTTTGGAAGGAAAAGACAACAACTAGACGAGATTTTTCGATCTATGGATAATTAAGTTCATAAGCGATCAAGGTGCGGCTAAGATAATAGACCACTTTCTCTTTTTGATTGAGATCGTATTGAGCTAGGAGTGCGCCAATAGAAAATTAAGTTGCGGATATGTACAACACCAATGGCTCGCTTGGGGTTGGCAGCATAAGGACAAAGGGATTAACTTGATATTTCTTGAGAAGGTCAAAGGCTTGTTGGCATTCAGAACCCTAATGAAAGGTGACATCGTTTTTAAGCAAATGGGTAAATGGATGGCATTTATCTCAAGCTGGCATATGAATTGACAGATTGCTTGAATTTTTCCTTGCAAGTTGTGCAACTGCTTGAGGTTTTTAGGTGGAGGCATTTCTGGATACAATGAAACCTAACAACTTTCCTGATAATACACCGAAGACACATTTCTTCAGATGTATCCTGACTTTGTAATCTCAAAGGCGTTGAAAGATGCACCTCAATATGTCTGGGTGTTCTTCTCTTTTTTTGGACTTTCCTAGAATATCATCAACATAGTCCTCCATGATGCCATTTATCATATCATGGAAGATCACAGAGATAGCCCTTTGATAAGTTGCTCTGGCATTTTTAAGACCGAATGGCATAACTTGGTAACAAAATGCCCCCAAGGGGTTGTAAAGGTGGTCTTGTGTTGATCTTCTTCTGCGATTTTGATCTAGTTGTAGCCAGAAAAGCCATCCAATGAGGGACAACATTTCATAGCCCGCAGTTGAATCGACAATCATGTTGATATTGGGAAGAGGAAAATTATCTTTTGGGCATGCCTTGTTTATGTCTTTGGAATCTGTACATATTCTGATGCCAATTGGATTTTTGCGTGCACAAGTACTATGTTGGAGATCCACTACAAGTAATCAATAGATCTTATAAAACCTATTGCCAACAATTTCTCTAGTTCTTCTTTAACCAAGAGGGCAACACATGGATGCATTCTTTGAAGATTCGGTTTGATGGGCTTCGTTTTTACGTGCACCACAAGATTATGCACTGCCAATGATGGATCCAGGCCCAACATATCTGCATAAGACCAAGCAAATTTGTCAGAAAATTCTCGTAGAAGCATTACAAAAGTCTTATGTTCCTTTTCTAAGAGTTAAACTCCCAACTTGACCATTTTAGGGTTGTCTTTTGTTATGATATTAACATCAATGGTCTCTTCCACCAACATATTAGATGTATCCTCCATGCATGTAGGATCAAGGGGGAGATTGGGATCTTCTTACAAGGGCGTCTCAACAAGATTTTCACCTTGGGTGTGGTCACTTTTTATGTCCATTGATTTTTTTATTTGTTTATCCGCTAGTGCCTCAAAGAGGTTTTCACTATGTCTTGGACCTTCATTTTTGCTGAGGATTTTTATAAGAACTATTGCCCTCGCTTTCTTTTAACTTTTTCTGACCACGCATCTTAGCCTCCACCCTGAAATATGCACATGTGTCTAAGTCGATGGAGAAACCTTTCTTGTGATCACCTATTAGAATGCTATCACAGATACCCAAGAATTTAGTGATTGCCTCATCATTTTCAAAGAGTTCGATCGGTACATGAAGTTGTTGGTCCTAGTCAACACGAGTGGGATGAACAAGGTTTACTTGGGCTCGAACAAATTGTGACAAGGTAAGGACAACTGTATCAAGGAAAAGGTTTGTAGAGGCAAGATCCTCGTATTGGCTATGATAGGAATCAGTGTTGCTATCTGAATCAATAGAGTTATCCTTACATTTAGAAGAGGTAGCATCACGTTTTGGAGGATGAGATCCATAAGGTATAATGTCGATGTCGTATCTCTCCATCTTATTATGTGGGGTTGGAATGGGCTCTCTTATACCCTATTCATTTGTACCACACCTATGTCCACTCGTAACTCAGCTTCCATCACATAGCATCATTTTTTTGGGTATAGCATTTTCTTGAGCTTGGTAACAAGAAGTCATTGTGTCTTTAAGGATCCATGTTGTGGGAGAATCCAACATTTTCTCATGTACTAGGAGGCCACCAGGAAGAAATTTATCAACAATAAAATTTTCCCGTGACCATTTATATTGGTAACTTGGTGTCCCACATGTTTTGGGTGATAGGGAAAGATTAGAAACATGTAGGGCTTGCTGAAGGTCGTATTCTCTGTAGTTGTAATCAACGACCTTCATCTCTCATGAAGCAAAGGGAGAAATGAGTGTGGAAGCATCTTTATCATAGGAAGTCAATGCGTTTGGATCAACACGAGAAGTGCGAGATTTAGATTGAATTGGTACAACAATATCAACAAAAGGACATTCATAGGTTGTGCGAGAAAATCTATGCAAGGATATACAATGTGCAAATGGCTTCGGAACCCCTTGAATAATAATTGTTTGTCCATGGTTAATCAAACACGAACCACTAAGATAAAAGAATCAAACTAACCTATTAAGCCATTCCTACTCTTTAGATTGCTAACTAAACATGAACCTAGTTAGATCATTTAGCAATCAAAGTTGATTATTGTTTGCCTCAAGAGTTGAGGATGGAATCTCACCAAGAAATGGCTACAAGGCCATTTTTGGATCTTCCCATACTACTCAATTTGAGTGAATGGATGCAAGATGAAGAGGCTAATCCAAATCAATGGAGAATGCTCAAGATCAAAATGTTTATAGTTTTCACTAATGCAAATGAGGTGTAAGAAGAAAGGTAAGGATGAGGCTTCTTTATATAGCTTGTCAGTTTGGGAAAGGCTATCAATTTGATAGATGTGGGATAAACCCCAAAGAGGAAATACAAAGGATATACATTTTTAGAAGAATTAATAAAGGATGTGCACTTTATGGGAATTGAGAGGGGTCTAATAAATCAAATGTGATTAATTAATAGGTAGGGATAAGCTTGTAGAAGCTATTTAGAGGGGGTTTAGAAGAAAATTAGCATGATTCGGGGGATGCAAGAGGGGAATTTAACCAATAAAAGGGGTTTATTGATTAAAATAGAAGGCGTAATTAACTAATAATGGTTAATTAATTAGTTTGAAGTGAATTATAACTAATGAAAGGTTGTTAATTGGGATCCGGAGTTATAGGAAGGCTAATTAATTAATATAAATGAAGGGGAATGTTAGCTAATTAGCATAAAAGTGCTAATTATTACAGAAATGAGGGGAAATAGGATAATTAGTGTAATGTTAGTATTAAAATTTTGTAAACATGGATTTTAGGTATCTACAAAGTCAATACTATATTATCAAGTGATAAATTATTAAATTTAGGTGTATAAATTCCTCTCTCCTTGCCTCTCCCCCACCCTACCCTCCCCCTGACCCGACCCCCTGCCCCCACCCCCCACCACCCTCTTTATGCCAAGAAATGAAATTTGCTTGCTTAAGGGAAATATATACTTAAGTGCACACTTTGTCTTTGCTCATTACTCGATTGTTTGAGTGGTTGTAAAATCCCCAAAGTGAAACTCGCAACATAGAATGTAGTCAATGTCCATATAGAAAGAACTGAACTTAAACTCTAAATTAAAATTGAACTTGAGACATGAAAATCGAAATTGCAAGGCTGCTAAATTGAAATTGAACAAAACATGGAAGGAGTGCACCAATTGACCTTGTGAGGTTCAAAGTTTTCCAATGAAACATTGGGATATGGATTGAAACTAGATCAATGGAGGATTGAAGGTGATAAACCCCCAATTTGTAGAAGTAACATGAACAAAAATGGGTTGGTCGTCACTTGACCCAACATAAAAGTAATCCAAGGAGGTGTTTGTCACTTAACTCAATATAGAAGTAACAAAGGAGATCGAGAGTGATTTGATCTAATTTAGAATTAATCAAAAGAGGTCGGTGTCACTTAACCCAACATAGAAATAAAAAAAATTCGGGTGTCACTTAACCCAACACTTGAAGAAATTAAGGTGTTGGATCCCAAATCTACAGCCTGTGGATTTGGTGAAGGGAGATAAAAGTATATCAATTGTAGCAAACAATTCTCTTCACAAATTAGGTCAGGCTTAAGACCAACTGATGTGAGGAGGGTCACTTCTCTAATTCCTCTAGTTTTACAAAGCTAAGGAGAGAGACTCTAGCAATTCTAAGAAAATATTGAGTCAAATAATGACCAGGGGATCGTTTTTTATATCAAAAGTTCCCTAAACATCCCTAAATTCTTTCAGTGCATAAGATATTTTCGAGAGCTTTCCGAAAACTATGAGAACGCAAAAAACTGACATTGGGAGCTCTAGTTAAGTCTGATCAAAGTTCAGTTAACGAGAAAGTCAACTTTGGTCAGCAGGGCAATATTGGACCAATGGCACTGTGACACGTGGCGAAAAGGCAAAGGGAGTTGTTTGTTGGTTTTCGATCTTCGGTCTTCGACGGTCGTAAAATAATATAGCTTGTGGGAATAAGAGGCTCAACCTTTTTAACGGAGGGGAGCTCGGCCGCCGTGTGGACTAATTTGTTATCGCCGACGTGGTGGGTCCACAAGCCATAATGTGGCTTGTTACCACTCGTCAAATTCGCTCAATTTTTCTATCAAGAGACGACAAGTGGACTATGTGTTATGAATCAAGTTACACATCAAGCTAATGACTGAGTTTAATAATTTTCTATACCACAATGTATGGGTCAAATTTCTATTTTCTCGGTGAGTCCACTTACAACCCAACATACATGGCACATGTCTAAGTCAAAGTGGGCGGGCTTATTAAAGCCATGTATTATGCGAAGTGGTAAGTATTAAACCATACAAATCCTCCAAACCCCCATGTTATGCTAAATCCACGCGGTGGATAAGTGGTGAAGTGGTGGGGGGGGGCAAACTTAGGTTCAAGCGGTGGAAACTTCAATGTGAGAAGGAGGAGGGGGTGGTTAAGGCTCAAGTGGTCCTTTGACCACTATGTATTCGTGGAAAAGGCTTTAATAAAGCCTTAATCATATATCCTTTCCACCAAATGTGGGATTTAACCCACTTAAAACATGCTTCCCCTAAGGGAATTTATCCCTTTCTAAATGCAATGCACCCACCATGGGAAATTAATCCCATCCAAATGCTAGTGGTGAGGCTAATATTAGCCTTAGATAATTTTTAAATGCATTATTTTAGGGCCCCATTTGGGTATAAATAGGGGATCCATTTCTTTGTAAAGAAACACAACTTTGGAAGCTCAAAGCCATAACTTGAGGAATATCGCCTGAGCAAATGGAGAAGAGTGTTATTTTTATTTTGATAAGACCTAATTAATAGGCTTATTATAAAGTTGTGAAGACCTATTTATTTAAATAGGCATTATTTTGACTAGGAGTTATTAATACTACCTAGTCAGCCCATAGCGCCACACTAAATTATTGTGAAGACTGGAGTTTCGACTGGAGTGTCATAGGGTGTTACGAAGCGTCTTGAAGGCCAATCAAGAACCAGAGGATTCCAAACAGTGGAGATGGGTACACATAGCTTGCCGAATATGCTAGGAAAGGGGAAGTCGGGTGCTATATTTCACCCTTGTCGTTTAAAGGTCTGGATATTCTTATAAGCAAGTTCTTAGTAGTTCTCATTAGGTTTTCTTATGAAAGTACTATTATAACTTACAAGTTTTGACAAGTGGAACAGTTCGAAAGAACCCGGAGACGCAGGCAATCACCGAACTCCGTAATCAATCATTGTGAAATTTGTCATTATATGCTTGCATTAATTTTAAATTGATTACTTAAAAGGAGCAAATTATCGACAAATAAAATAAGCCTATAGGGGTCCGAGATCAGGTGAATAAAAACTTGATAATTTTTGGATCAAATACACTCAAGGGATCTGTCTACAAATGTAGCCTCCATGACTAAGCACTCAATTAAGTGTCACTTATGATATATCACAATTTACAGGAAAATGCGTAGCTCAACATTTATTTAATGTAGAAATGCAAGGATATCCATGACTTCTTGGATTTCTAATAGAGTTTTGAATAAATACAGAGCAAATCCAAACAAGTATAAATCCAAATTTATAGCAGAGATGCCTCTAAAGGTATGCAAGATGAAATAGACATCTCAAAATGTGAAATACAACAAGCTTTGATAAAAAGAGGGGGTTGATCATTCCAACTTCAACTGGTGCCTTGTCCATTGGGCCAAATCTGCAAAGTTTAGATAGAGTCAAAATGGCAATTTACACAATCAATATAACTCCTTATAATTTTGATAAACAATAAATCCCATACACGGAGATTAAATTATGTATCAAACTTTTGTAATCTATAATCTATAATCTATAATATACCATATAACAAGTTAATGAGTGCAAATGAAACTAGAGTTCTACAAGGATTTTATAAATTGTTTTTTTAGTAACTACACATCAGATCTATGCACAAAATTACCAAATAAAAATCTTGATAATCAGAGTGAATACACTTTAGATTCTAATGATAGCTTCCTTTTAAATCCATCATCTCATTTATGACTCAATTAACAAACAAAGCTTCTCTCCCATATGTGAAATTATAATATCCTTGAATTGATCACAATTATTCGTATCCTAAACACCTAAAACAAAGCTAAAATGAACATCTACATAATTAAGCAACTAGAGCGACCAAAGGTCCGACCAAAAATGGAAAGATGGAAGATGATCGATGAAGCTTACACTTCATCTATTTATATAATTGGTGATATAACTTTTCATAGTTGGATAGAAGAGAACATGGAGGGGAGTTGAGATGAGGGGAATCAATCAGAGAGTTGGAAGAAGTATGACAAAAAATAATCTATAATCCCACCAGAGATCAATTGACAATTGGCACTCCAAATGTAAAAATGTAGAAGCTCTAAGGGTCCCAATTCACTTCAGTAAGAATTAAAGAACACCTGAGGGGCCCTACACATGTAAAGAAGCGAGAAATATGGATTAGAGGAAGGAAAAATAGAAAAAATAGGTGTCACAAAGATGTCATAAACTACTTGCAAACCAAATGTTGATTTTCTCCAAAATTGATATTAAAATCTATCCCTATGAATAAGCTTTACCACGAGACCAACATCCTCAAAACAAAGCTTTCTATCATATGTTATGAGTAAAAAACCATAACTCTATTTGTATCCAACTCCATTAAAAATATACACAAAATTAACCTTTTATAATATAGTCACCTTCGGATTTTTCTCATTGGGTCACGTGTCACATTTTAACTAGGCCACATGACACCTTGTGGTTGGCTATGAGCTAGCTCTGAGCTCCTTCTCCATTTTCCACTATCCTTCTTTGTTCCCTCTTACTCAGGCTTTATGGAATATGTCATGTGTTACTATGTGATTGGATCATTATTGACCCGTGACTAGGCCATGTGACCCAATCACGTACCTCCATTTCCTAAGCTTCACTATGCTTATATTTGACTCAATCATTAAAAAACCACCCATTATTGGTCCACCTGGCCCAATCTTGGATCCTTAGTTTCTTAGTTCTAAACACTCATGATTGGGCCATGTGCCCATTCATGTGTCCCCATTTCTCAGGTTCCTCCTTGTTGCATTCATTGACTTCACCAATTGTTCCACCAACATCTAAACACATGGGATTTGGCCATGTGTTCACCTCTAACTTGTTTTTGTTGACCCATGATTAGGCCACGTGGCTTAATCACGTGCCTCAATATCTTGCACTATTACTGCCTCAATTTATTTTCTCCAATTTTAACTTGGGTAACCAAGTATTCAAAATTACAATTTCGTGTACTCCGTCACCTGGGTTTCTCAACCTTTCCTTAGCTAGATTTTCAACTTTTTAATGCATTTTGGAACTTAACTGACTTGCTAACATGCATCCCCCTCATGGCCCTCCAACTCAGTTGAACCAGTTCTTACTTGGTTAAAAGATGATATAAGTGGATCATTTGTTGCACCTTACATATGAAGCAATATAGTATAAAAACCATTTGCACACTACTTTCTCAATGGATGCGAGATAATTTTCTCAGGAAAAACATTTAGCCACTTCGAAAATGGCCTCCATGATAACTTCAAGATAAAACTAGGTGGAAAAGCAGTGACAAAGAGACACTAAAATTGTAAACGACTACGACTAGAACATCTTCCCACCATTAAAAATTCAGATTCGACTACAAGACCATAGAAGAACTTACATTTTCTCAAAAATTTGACTCCGAGCCCCCAAAGAGTAGTGAGACATTTCGGGTGATAACATTAGGAATGAGGTTGGGAATGTTGAATCCCAACTATCCTCAAAATGAGGTGGAAGGAATGATGTCCTAAGGTGTCACTAAACCTCATATGTACTACATGTATCGCAAGACCTATAATAAATCACCCATCCACGGAATCACACCACTGGATACTTGCTAACATGAATTTATGTCATTGTATGTGATTTGGCTATTTCAAGGACTCGCCCAACG
This sequence comes from Taxus chinensis, assembly GCA_019776745.2. Lineage (NCBI taxonomy): Eukaryota > Viridiplantae > Streptophyta > Pinopsida > Cupressales > Taxaceae > Taxus > Taxus chinensis. The sequence goes on along the minus strand of CM034149.1, from coordinate 655,869,315 downwards.
AAAACGACATAAAACCTGCAACACTTGAGAGATCACCTATTGACATGGTGATCATCCTTTGCATTTGTGAGGGGCATATCCCTTAGATGATGGGGACATTTTTTAATGTTTGTGTACTTTTAACTTGAAAGTATACAAAACAAAAAAAGGGGGGAAAGGGAGGAGATGTGAGAGAAAGGAAGGAAAAGGAGAAAATCGTAATAGAATAAATGCAAAGAACTACCCAGATAACTCAAGGTAAAAGAAAGTGATTGAAAGCTCTTTCTCTCAAAGGAACGAGAATACGAACAATAGATGTGTGCAAGATGATATCACTGGATATATGGAATGGAAAGATATGACACAAAGTCCACATACCAAGATACAAACACAAATTATGCACATCAAGGGATCATATACAATACATAACACTAAGTTTTTAATGGATCTCTGATAATGAACAACAAAACACATTTCTCAATAAAAAGGCATTAAAACACATGGGATGAAAATCATTTTACTTGTTTGTATTCATCATATTCGCAAAAATGGAAAAGAAAATGCACAAAAAAAGTTGCAGTAGATTTTATCTAGAGATGAGAGAAAAATAATACATTTGTACAATTAAGTTCAGGATTTATATAGGCATTTGCACCCAAAAAATAATTATATAACTACCTTAAACCAAACCTAACCTTATAATCTCAATTTGACTCAAGTTACATCATTTGTTTTGCTCATTAAAACATTTAATTAATTTAATAAATAAATAACATTTTTATATTTTGATATAAAAAAATTTAAATTCAAATTGATTTACTTTTGAAGTGGCTTGCACATTATATCATTGAATAAAACTAAAGAATTCAATAAGAATTAATATAATTTTGTTTGATTGTTGTCTCCAAAAAGCTTCACTTATGAGTTCTTGACTTGACCCAGTGTCTTTGCCTTTTGACACCATCTTGAATGTACGAGATTTGATCTCATGATTTTTTATATTTTGGGTCCTTTCTTTGGCACCAACATCTAAAAGATAAAATATGTAGAGATTTATCGTAGTTCTCCTTGACTTTCTTGGAAGGCCGTGAAAAATATGACCAGAAGAATCATGCTTTTCTAGGAACTTAATGTGCGAGATACACATGAAATATCCAAAATGTTTTCATACAAAACTTGTCATTTTGGGACTCTAAAACCTTAGAAATAGTGATCCTTGTCACAAGATTTTTCTAATGCTTCAAATAATACCTAAATCAGAGTTTGGATGTGAAAGTTATGGTTAGAACAAGATTCCAAAATTTGTGCCTTAAACCAAGGTGTGTTTGGTGCCCTTTTACAGAACTCACGAAACAAGGAATTGTTCCATTTGTTCTTCCCAGCAGCAGGCCAAAGACACTTTTCTCCTAAAGTGTCTAAAAAATAATTTTTTTTGGCAAGTGTTTATAATCGAAATTCATCTTTTGGACTTGGTCTATGCATTGGTGCATTTTTTTGGAATTTCGATGAAGTGAAAATTTGTGTGCCTCAGAAAGTTCCTCATAGAAAAAAACCTATAGAATGAATTTTGGAGCTCAAAATTAAATTTTAGGATTCTAACACCTTGAAAATAGAAATCCTCATCGTAAGAGCTTTCCAATGTTACAAACACGACCTAAATAAGAGTTCATATGTGAAATTCATGGCCCACAACATGTGTCGCCTGGGGGCCCAACAACTGGTGGGGTCCACTATTTTTAGGAGGAGGACCTAACTACCTCATCACCATAGTGACATCATAATTGGTGGGTCATATTATTGTCCAGCTCACCACATTTCCAAATAAATTGTGGAGCTAGGACCGAGCTAGGAGTCTAGTTGCAGATTGAGTTGCAAATCGAGATGGGGTGAGCCAACCAAGCTCACCATTTTTCATTTCTAAGTCATAGTGCCACATGACTAGACTAAGCCAAGAGGGCTCACCTGTCACCTAACAACTCGACACATGACTTGGTCAAGAGTCCAACTCATGGAGACCAAGTTCAATGTGAAGCCCATCTAACTTGGCTAAATAACAATGCCAACTCGTCAACTAACTTGTGAGCTAATGCAACAAACTCTCAAGATAAATTGTCGAGACTAATGCCAAACTAAGCGGCGAGCTAGGCGAGATGTTGGATTAGACATTAAAATGAAGAAAGATGTAGTCATAGCCAGGGGATGCGCGCAACAACTAAGGCTTTTTAAAGTCTTCCTCATCCTTCCATGCACCCGATGTGGGATCAAAATACCAAACATAAAAAAAGGGGTTGAGACAAAGGAGTAAGATGGAGGTGGGGGATTCAAACCCCTCACCCCACACTTTCTAATTTTAACTCCTAACAGTTGGGCCACCAAGCTACTTGGGTGGATAAGTAGAGGTTATTATTCTTAAAGTTTATTTCAGGGATAAACCAAACCAAAATACATATAGAGGAGGGCATTCTATCATTGATTGCAGCTGGTAATAAAATTATCGTTTGCTAATAGCCCGCATGGCTTTAAAAAAAAAGGCTTGAGTTTTTATATGAAGGGAGAATGTTAGAGGACTGCGTCAGGTCCTTAAGCCTATTTGGAGAGTTTTAGCCCATTTTAATGGAAAGAAGGCTTATTCTTTTAATTTTTTTGTAGGGATGATGTAGCAAAGACAAATTAGAGATATTATTATCCATGATGGAGAATTATTGTCCGTTTTAGAGAGAGAAAACCCATTTTGGATAAACAAGAGTAGACACTCGTTTGATTTTTGTAGGGAACGATATTGGAAACTTCTTAGAAGCTGAGACATAAATGCTTATTGGTCCTATTTACCGTAATAGAGACTTTGATGTAAGATTTGTATTTATTTTGCATTATTAATAGGTTTGGTTTTTCGTTATGTGAACCCGAATATGTAGTCCCTTATGGACGAACTTTGTTATCAAGTTGTGGAGTTATGTGTCTATGATTTTCCTTCATTTGTTGTTATTTTGTTCAATTTTGATATGAATTTTAAATTTATAAACCACTTTAATGTAATTTACACGTTTTATGGGAAAATGGGAAATGAAGAGAATAACTGCATAATTGGGTGTATGGATGAAATTTGATGTTTACATTACAATTTCAGAGTATTTATGTGCCAAGTTTAATGTAGTACGTTAAATTGAGAAATTTTAAGGAGTATCCATAAAAAATTATTAACTAATTCAATTGCATTTACACAATTTTTGGATAAAGTTTGTTATCAATGCAATACTGTTAAAGCATTCCTAATAGTTTTCCACTTGAAATTATTGCATTTGGTTCATTTTGCAGTTGCATATGGGTTGCAATAGGTTAACCATGAGAAAGGATCTGGAATTTAAGGAGCATGAAGCCATTAATTGCCATATTTAGGAGGAGAATTCTGAGTTGAGAAGAAGATGACATTCCTTGGAGAATGAAAACTTGAAAACTTCAAGAGAAATTGACAAGACATGGAGAAATCTTCTTGGGTGTCATTAAAACTTGTCCAATTTGAATCCTCACTAGTACATATGCCCTAGGATCTTCCTAAGGTAACCAACCTGGTGACTCCAAATGTTAGGAGACTCCCATGTATGTCAGCACCTGATCCCTGTAAGCCCTATACCACTCAGATATATGCTAGTTCCTAAGTGAACCACTATGTCTACTTTCATGCTTCCTCTCTTCACTTAGGTATTTCTTTTGGTAAAATTGAGCTCCATACCTAGAGGTCTCTTGATCAAAATTATTAAATAGAATTAGGTTTTGATTTCTCAAAGTGCCTTGGAATTAATGACCAAGGTATTAATAATCCCATACATGTAGAGGAAATAGCTCACCATGTAGGATTGGGATATGGCACTGGTAAGAGAGAAATTGGGGAACGTTATAAAATTTCCACCGACTTAATTTTTCTCTTTTAACACGCTTTTAAGTTTTAAAGTAAACCTATTCCATTTTGAAAACAATATTTGTTCCATATAAGGCACTTTTTACTTTCCTATGTTGCCTTTCTTTCAATGCATTGCGGTATGCCTAACAACCTGATTATCGCATGTTTACTGACTTCCCAAGACTGTAGTCAACCATAGCATGCACTTCCTTGTACTGCAAGCCATCTTATTTTGCACCAGTAAATCTCCTAAGTAGTATATGCAATGTTGTTATTTCAACTTTCATGTTTATACTAAATGCAAATATTATGGTTACATGAATTTCCAAATTTGTGAGAATTTATTCCCTATATTCACCATTATACCTAGATTACCTACCAGCACTTTATTCTGACCTTCACGTGTTGGAAGAGGGAATCCTTATTCACCAAACATCTGTATTTTATCAATGGTCACGTGCTCCTAAACAAGATGCAGGGAACAAAAAAAATTTATGTACTTTTTAATAGACACCTGCTTGCACCCCAGGACTAAGAAGTATGTGTGGTCATCTACAACATGAAGCTTCGTAAGAAGGATATGTAATTAAAACCAACATTCTGAGCGTATAAACACACTTATGTACAACAAAACAAGACTATGTAGTGAAACAAAACAGTGAACACGGAAATATAACCCCTAAGTGGAACCTAATGTCAGGATTACAAACGGTGAAGAAGCTTATCTTGCCATTAGTAGGGATTCAGCCTACTGTAATTAAAGTAACTAGGGAAACATAGTGCCATCAAGCACCTACAATTGGTACATGCACTTGATTCATATGTTTACTCTTGGTTACTATAAAAGGGAAACCAACTCAATGTACCTTCAATTTTCCTTGGTGGCGCGTAGAGACTCTTTCCAATATGCAAAAATGATTTGTGTTTGATGTGCCTATCAGCAAGTGATGGAAGAATTGTTTTAATGCCTTCTCAATATTCTATCTCCAACACACAATGGCATGCCACTTATCTAGTTACATCAGTTTTTTAATGCACTCTTCTATAGTTTTTTTCATCTGACAAATCCTGTGTGCATAATACACAAGGATCGTAGAAAAAAAAATTACATGTAGTACTGCCTCTGTGCTAAAAACCAACTGAATTGGTGTGGCATTGTTACAATCATTTCTATGTGGTCTGATAATCCCTAGAGTATAGTTAATACTTTATCATCCTAGTCCTTTCTGCCAACATCATAAATCTTTGTCAAAGATTTGTCCTGAAATCTTGTTGAAACCGATTCTGCAACACTATTAGCTTGAGGGTGGTAAAGGGGTTAGTTTTATAGTGTGCCACTATAAACTCTGCAAGTAGGATTCTAATTGTCTCATTCAAGAAATGAGTTCCTTTATCAATGGTCAAGCTCAATGGACATCCATACATGGTAATGATGTTTTCCCAAAAGGAACCTTTCTATTGTGGCTATAGTAAAATCCTTTGTAGGAATTGTTGGGTTGGGAAAACTAACTAAGTATCAAGGAAGCATGCCAGAATAGTGAGGCATGAAAGACTAACTAAGTATCAAGGAAGCATGTGTGAGGCATGAAAGAGGGTCATGTGATGCACACATGTTTGAATGGATAGCATGTGAAGGCTCGTGCCTAAGCAAGAAGCTTTCAAGACTTATCCTAGTTTGTGGAACATGAGCTAAAAATAGATAATGAAGAATTTAAGTACCGATCAAGCAACATTCCAGATCTAGAGAAAAGCATGGAGACTTTACGGCCAAGCAAGAGCTATTTTTGGGATAAAGAACATGCGAGGGGAAGGTGAAAGGATCATTCATGGATTGAGCTAATAATATGATTAAAGCATAATTTATTTTATAGGATTGAACTATTATTATAATTTTTAGAAAAGCATACACGCTTTTGGCTGACTTTAATTATGTGCGCATGGCTATTTTTGGTGCATGCATCCTATTTACTAGAATGCATGAAGAGAAACGACCAAAAATGAGGAAGTTGTACCTTTATTTTTTTAGAGTGGAAACTTTTGGTCGTACAAAAAAATTTAGCGAGGAGGTGCGATCCAAAGGACATTCTGGTTAAGATGTTCCTCTAACTTTCTTGAAACTAGTTTCATACGGACCATAATCTTCAAGAACTTATTGACACCTTTTAAATGAAGAAAAACAAAGTTCATATGAGGAAGATACTGTCCGCAGAAGTTCAAGTTCAACAAGGAAACATGGAGCACATGGATTCTTGTGATTGCCAAGTGGTATTTGACTGATGGTGTTCAACAAGTGGCACAAGTTTATCTTAGTGTTTAGAATGATCTATTACCTCCGGTCTTCCTTATTACGTGTGTTTCCATGTGTTTACTGTAATGAAACTAATCTTAAATGCAATGATTGGATATTGGTAATCGTGAATATGCATGCTAACAGCTTGAAAAGATAGTACAAAGGAGAGGCCTAGTATCTTCACACACTTTGGGTGAGCCTTTATATATGTCTAGATGAAGTGTAAGATGCACATAGTGGTTAGGTGAAATAAACAAGAATACATTTCGGTTCCGTTACCAGGACCTCTTTTCAAACTGTCTATCAGGATGTTGCTGTAGATGGTATCGATTGAATCTGGGAGGATTGAAAGTTGCATGTATAGGTGTATCGATTGAATCTGGGATAAAGTTGGGTAGAATATGGAGAAGATAAGTTTACGTAGAGATAGCACTGGACCTAATTTCAATGCACGTTGATGGGTGGAAGACAACCTTTATGACGTGCTTTATGATACTTTCTTTTGCAATCTTTTCGAGTAGAGGTTGTATGAATGGTTGTTAGCATATGCATTAGGAAATTCATGGATTTATAGGCTTAGGATTTGGATGCAAGAAGATTACCAGAATCTTTTATTATGTTGATGTGGACTAGATGAGATTTGTATATCATTGGTGGGCTAGATTTTTTCATAGTTATATACATTAGAGTATGTTATTTCTACCTTACATGTGCCCTAAGGAATCAGAGTTTAAGTTTTCATAGGAACCCAAAAGGATCATATTTTTGTTTTATTCCCTTGGTGATTAAGATCTTGATAGTAGTGCTAGATTTTAGAGCTCCTCCCTTTGTCTAGATAAACATCCACCGCGCGCAGGGGCAAGAGTATGTGTGGTGAAAGATGGTGGACTTGATGGTCGAAGAGATAGAGAGAGGAAATATGGATTAATTTTAATAAATCATGAGAGATGGACATGGCAAGGGAAAGGGATATTGCAGAGGAAATGGAAATGATGAGAATGATGGATCATAAAGGTTTTGAAGCTTATGTGGAAGAAGAAGATCCAAAACATCAGGTAATCCCCACATTGGGTAAGAGTGGCAGAGAATCCCCTTCGGCTTTGGATGAGAGCATGTCAGAAGAAATCATGAGGACCATTAGCATGCATTTGATCCCACTTATCCATTGCACTCAGTTTTCCAGATCCAATATTCATTGAGAGGTAGGTTAGTGTAGGTAAGCAAGCAGCGACATGTAAATATCATTTTTCCATTGAATTCAGAAAGTACATCATACAACACATACACAATATGGCAGCACAGACGGTGCCATTTTTTGGAAGTCCAATTGCAAGGTTATTTTTTCAGTGGCTTTGTCAGGACAGAAAGAGGGTGCGTAAAACACTTAGGGATACTTTGGTGATTTTTTGTGACCACACAGACCATGGGTATCCAGTTCAGTACTACAATTGGGAAACATGGAATTACATTAACTGATCTGCATCCCACAACAGGAGGTGTGGGAGGATCAGGTGGATCAGGAGGAGGAAATATTAGTGGAGGTTCTAGTTCTAGATCTGTTGGACAAGGTCCACATTCCCTAGAAACCCCCACATCAACCTCAACAAGTTTATTATGAGATTTCTATCCACTTTTCTAGAATGCGGAGGTATTTAAGATGAACAGAGCATATACACAAGTGTGAGCTACTATGGCGTGCTAAGGGGATTACAGCTTTATATAGGAAAGGTGAGTCAGTTTGTTAATACTCTTCAAGGGCACACGCATAGTTTGGTACATGAAGTATGACCCACATCAAAATGTGGTGGATTATGATGTTTTGTGCTCCACATTTTTGGAAAATGTATGCTATGTACCTTGGGATATAATATTATAATGTATATGGGTTGATGGAGATGCCGACATGTGGCACACATTCCCTTATCTTATTATATCATTCATTTATGATTTATTATGCTTAGGAGGTCAGCCTCAGTATTGGCCATAGGTTAGAATGATATATATAGGGGTTAGAAGGTTGTAGTTATGCATCATTTGAGTATTGGAGTGTTATTATATGGTTTGGAGGTTACCCCCTCGAAGTGGTATTGGAGGTTGCCCCCTCGAAGTGGAAAAGCTATTATATGAGCATATTATCATCATTTATCTATATTTTGGTGTTCTCTCATGTTATTTTGTTGTATATGTTCTGATTTATACAAGTAATATCCTTACAAGTGGTATCAGAGTAGCGATTTTGGCCAAAATTAGGGTAAAAAACCCTAATTTTTTGTTTCACATATATCTTGAAGAGGGTATCGAATTTTTTTTCCCAATTTTTGCATCATAATTTTGAAACACTCTAAGTCAGAATATTTGAAAAATTCAGCTCCATTGGATCTGTTTTGCCGATGTTATTTGTGTTTTAGGTTTTTTCATAAATTCACTTTTTAGGAAGAAAATTGTGGTATTTTTTATCAAAATTTATATTTTTGGAAAGCACTTGAAATTTCAGTTAGGGTTTGTTCTTTGTGTTTTTATCCATCTGCCGAAATAATTTTCATAATTCCTAAAACCCTAATCATGATCACGGGGATAACAAATTTTTATGGAAATGGTGAGATGGATGCTAAAGAATGGTGGATAAAATTTAAGAATATATATTTCTCATATTTCATGACAAGGAATAGGTTTTTCACATTATCTTGGTGGTCCCTGCATGGATTTGGTTTTCTAAGTTAAAAAATGACAGGAAGGATTGGTCTTGGGAGGAAATGGAACAACGTTTTATGGATAGCTGGGACCACAAAGAGGAAGAAGAGTCAAAGGAAGATGATGGGAAAGAATAAATTGAAGAATCAAAGAGAGAAAGAAGATGAAGAGGAAGGGTGAATAAGATTCAAGGGAAGATGATGGTGCAACATATATTGAAGAATCAAACGTAGAAGAAGTTGAAGAAGACTATGAAGAAGAGAGAAGAAAAACAAGATATTAATGCAGAAGAAGATATTATAGACCTCCCAAGAAGGAAGATACCATATTTCAGTTTCACGGATGCATTCAAAGGAATAAGATAATTTTTTCCATAAACCCCTAACAACAAGCATAACTTCATCAACAAGGATATGACTCAACATCTACATATTCAAGAAAGTAATATCAAAGAAGATCAAATGAATGGTAAGAAAATTCAAGTTTTTGACGTTTTAAAACTTACTATGGACAAATGTACTTTACATTCAGGTTTTTTTGCCTTATAAATGGATGGTTTGGATATTGTTCTTGGGTATCCTTGGTTAGAGACATTGGGGACAATTAATATTAATATGAAAAATAAGTTTATGAAGATTTTGGTCCAAAAAGAAGAAGGTCACTTTATAGGATACCAGGCTTAATGGAAATCAAAGAAAATCAATATAGACCATGAGGATGATTTAGACAATGGAGAAGAAGGGAATAAGGATGATTCAAAAGAGGAACATGAAGAAAAAGAAGGAAATGATGATTCATCCTACTCAAGAGAAAAAGAAAATATCAAATGCAAAGGTGGAAGAAGAAAAGAAAGTTCAGAAACAGGTTGATAAGGTTGAGGACTAACTACAACTGCAGCATATGGAAATCCACGTCAACATGAGAGAAAAAAATCATGGAGATATCCCAGAGCAAATCATATTTCCAACCAATATAGATATACAGGTAATTGGAGGAATAATCACTTTATTTATACAGGGGATCAATGGAGCAACAATTATGAAGCATGGAATCCTTATTATGGTTATACATGGAATCCTTATTATGGTTATGCATTGAATCCTTATGTTGGTTATGCATGGAATCCAAGGATGATAAACTATGGTCACGAATGGAATCAGAGTAGCACAACAAAATATGGATATTAGTTCAGATATGTATCATCTACCAAGATCACATATGGATGGATGATTGATCATGGCGCAAAGTGTGTAAAAATTTACAACACACTCATTACATGGTTTCTTCTTATGTTTTGGGGACGAAACATGTCAAGGAGGGAAGGAATGCTATGAACCTAGGGAAAGGATGTTATGATGTATATGTATTGATGGAGATGCCGACATGTGGCACACATCCCCTTATCTTATTATATCATTCATTTATGATTTATTATGCTTAGGAGGTCGGCCTCAGTATTGGCCATGAGGTTAGAATGGTATATATAGGGGTTAAAAGGTCTGTAGTTAATGATCATATTGAGTAGTAGAGTGATATTTTATGGTTTGGAGGTTACCCCCTCGAAGTGGTATTGGAGGTTGCCCCCCTCAAAGTGGCAAGGCTATTATATGAGCATATTGTCATCATTTATCTATATTTTGGTGTTCTCTCATGTTATTCTGCTGTATATGTTCTGATTTACACAAGTAATATCCTTACAAATTCTTCAACATTGTATGAGTTTTTTGAGCCGAGCTTCTTAGGATGCCTTGGAGTGGGTCTTTACTCCTCTTTACTTTGTTGTTATTGGTTTTGGGTACCCTTGCGGTGTCCCTTTTTTTTCCCAGTTATTGTACATGAGTACCTCATCAGGCCTAGTTGTTGGGACTCATACTATGGACATGTCACTTCTATTTTGGCCCCTAGCTTCACTTGAGGGGGGTGTTAGAGTAGGTATTTACCTTAGTTCATGTTCACCTAGGTATTTTATTTACCTTTATTGTATTTATCCTCACCCACTTATGTGTGTGGATATTTCTTTTTATTTATTTAAATAGTAGGAGATATTATCTAGTTGTTAGGTATAGTTCTTTTCCTTGATCTATGGTATTGACTAGTTCTTTCCTAGATCTATGGTATTGATTAGATCCTTGATGTCTAGTTCTCTCATAAATCTATAGAATTGGCTAGTTCTTTGATGACTAGTTCTTCCATGATTTGTGGCTTGATCTACGACCTTGACTGGTTCTTAGATTTTTATTCCTTGCCTATATAAGCAAGGCCCATTCTCATTGTATTTCATGGAGTTCCATAATAATATATGATATTGTTGCTCATTTGTTTGCAAAGGTTTATGTAAAGCTATTCTGGCGAATTACTTTCATCTTATTGATCGTGATGTTTGATTAACATATGTGTTTTTTGGCTTGGCACGATCTGGTTATCGTTTCTTTTATTTATTAGGAGGGTGACTCGGTCACCTTGTCACCAGAGTGATGTCATCAATTGGTGGATAATCTTATTGTCTAATTCACCACGTTTCTAAGCAGCTTGTGGAGCTAGGACTGAGCTAGGAGTTGAGTTGTAGACCAACCTACAGAGTGAGCTGGGGCGAGCTAACCAAGCTCCCCATATTTCAATGGCAAGTCATAGTGTCACATCACTAGGCCGAGCTAGGAGGGATCACTTGTCACCTAACAACTCAACACATGACTCGGTCGAGAGTCAAACTCACGAAGAGCAAGTTCAATGCACAACCTATCCAACTCATCGAGATAATAATGCCAACTTATCAACGAATATGCAAAACCAATGTAACCAAATTGTAAGATAATTGTTGATCTGGATGCCAAACTAAGTGGTACGTTAGATGAGATGTTGTCTTAGCCAACAAAACAAAACAAGATGTGGTCGTAGCCATGAGATACGCCAAACAAACTAAGGCATTTAAAAGCATTCCTCAGCCTTCCATGCGCTCGATGTGGGATCAAAATACCAAACATGGAAAAAAAGGGTTGAGTTAAAGGAGTAACATGGAGGTGGGGGGACTCGAACCCCTCACCCCATGCTTTCTAATTTTAACTCCTAACCAAATTGGGCCACCAAGCTACTCAAGTGGATAAGTGGAGGTTATTATTCTTAAAGTTTGTTTCAGGGATAAACAAATATATAAAGGATCGACTTTTTATATGAAGGGGAGAATGTTAGAGGACTGGGTTAGGTCCCCTAAGCCTATTTGGAGATTTTTTAGCCCATTTTTAATGGAGAGAAGGCTTGTTCTTTTTATTTTTTTGCATGGATGATGTAGCAAAGACAACACAGATATTATTGCCCGAGTTGGAGAATTATTACACGTTTTGGAGAGAGAAAACTGCCTTGGGAAGAGAGAGTCCATTTTGGAGAAATAAGAGAAGTACTCGTCTAATTTTTATAGAGAGTGATATTGGAAACTTTATAGAAGCTGAGGACATAATTGCTTCCAGTCCTTATTTCTCGTAATGGATACTTTGATGTAAAATTTGTATTTAGTTTGCATCATTAATGGGATAGGTTCGTCATTATGCAAACTCGAAGATGTAGTCCCTCATGGAAAACTTTGTTATCAAGTTGTGGAGTTATGTGTCCTCTGATTTTCCTTCATTTTCCTATTGTTTTATTTAGTTTTGATATGAGTTTTAAAGTTCTAAACCAATTTAATACGTAATTTGTATGTTTTATACGGGAAAATGGGAAATGAAGAGAATAATTGCGGAATTGGGTGTATGAATGAAATTTGATGTTTACACTACAATTTCAGAGTATTTAAGTGCCAAGTTTAACGTTGTATGTTAAATTAATTTTTGTAAGAAAGTATCCATAATTTAATACATTTTCAACATTTTCAGATCATTCAACTTATCAAATGTTTCCCATGAAGTATCAAACCCTTGAATGTGATGATAGACTTATGAATCATCTGAGGCCCTCATTGAGACCAATGATTACAAACACACTTTTTGATCCATCATCAGGGTGAGAACATAATAATTTTTAATTGTGAATCTATGTTCATACATAAATGATGACCTTGAATACCTATTTTTTTAGTGTAATTTCTCATATGAACAAATGAAATGAAATGAATGATATCATTAACTATTCCCAACTAATTTCAATAATTAAAAAATATTAAAGGAAGTGGTATTAAAGATTATAAAGTTATGTAGACACAAAATCACACACTTTGAGCATTTATTTAATCCTGGTCACATACTACTATTTATATGATTCATAAGTAAGAAAAGTACTAATTAACCCATGTCTTTTGGCCACCTTTCTTTGCTTTCTGTGATCACTTTTGGTCCTTACAACCCTTTTTTAGCTCAGTCCTAAACCTTTTTACACCTCGACATTTATCATCCTGGACACCAGCGCTCAGTCAGGACACCAACGCCCAGTCAGGAAGCCAACGTCAGGCGCCCTCATCTCCTCTGGGTGCCCCCTGACCTCATTATACTTTGTTCACATCTTTTGGGTCCTTTCTATCCGTTTGAACATCTTATATTTTTTAGTAGTAGACATTTTCGGTGTTAATTACAAAATTCAAGTAAAGGAATCATATAACTATAAAGTTATGTGATCATAATAAAGGACCAAACACTAAGCATTAGTTATCACCATCTAAGGTTGCATCCATCAAGCATCTAAGAACTCTATTGCATCCATCTAGTGCCATCCAAGGGACTCAAAGGCTGGTTATTTTGTATACACTTGATAGGAAGGAAGTTCATTCTATTCCATGCATACATCTATTACACTTCTTTACATCTAGCTTACTTGCTCACTATTAAGTGCGACACACACAAGAGCCACCTAGGGCACAATTTCACACACACACATAGAACTACATTGGGTTTGAGATGTAGTGCAACACTCAGTCATAAGATCACCATTGTGACAGTTGAGGACAATTCGACCCCTCATTCTGTATCTTTCTGTTTTAGGATTTGATGTCTCTTTAAGGGCTTTGTAGGTCTTTATTTCATTGCAGGTTTTTGACTTCGACGATCATTGTGTGACCTCATAGCAACTAAATCTGAATAACAATGAACACCTCGTGACCACTCAGAGGAGGTTTTCTGAGCATTTTCGGAGACCTAGGCGCCCAAAAATAGGTCTAGGGCATCCACAGGAGCTCGAATCCCTCTCCAAGTGCCCTAGTCCGGACAGATCGTTAGCTCAGACACTTTTTTGAGTCTTAGTGCGATGCTTCTCTCTCCTTGGTTAGCTGGTCAACACTTCGGCACAATCCAGATTTCACTGCAAATCAGCTAAGGCTTGTTACCCTCTTTTTGCACTTAGGCTTTCATACTTTCTAGCTTAGTTTTCTTGGCTTAATTTCTGTACTTAATTGTTATTTATTTAGTAGTTGCAATAGGAATCAGATTAGGCTTATATTTCCATATTTAGCTTGATCAAGTTAAAATCAATTAAAAAAGTATTTCAAATTAAAATAAATTGATTTAAATACTAAAAAGTAAAAAATTAATTATACTTAATCTAAGAATTAAAAAAACATAAAAATATTATGATCACTCCCCCATCACCACTCTTTGGTTGCCATTTTTTATTCATGTCAAGTTGATATAACATCAATTAAATATAATAATTTTAATTTGTTACCGATCATACCTATCTCCTTTTATGTCTTAATAACTTCAAAGTTCAAGATTAGAAAAGGAGTTGAGTATTCCTTACTGTTTTATCGTGGGATATCCCAATTATCATGTCAAAGCTTTAAAATAAAAAACATATGCACTAATATTGTAATAATTAATTAGTCTTTTTGCATATCATGTCATACATTTTTTATTTCTAAAGTTTTTCTATTTACATTTATTGATGCCAATAGGCATCCTAATTGTATCACAAAGTGGAGTAAACGAGTCCGATCCCGTGAAAGAAAAACTAGGGCCGCTCAATTTTAAGCTTTGTTATTTTAGCCACATTATATTATATATACACTTTAAATTTGTAAAAGTTTGAAAACCATAAATATTTGTGTAAATAGTAAATTTAATTCAACCATTACATTTGAACAGGGGCCTTCTTTCTTGTACACTTTTTAATGAATATATTAAATTTAATGTTTTAGGTTTTCCAATAACATACATATAAGTGAATTTGTTTTGATTATATAAATAATTCCAACTACATTATTATAATTTAACGTATTTATTTACATTTGATTTCTTACATTTATATTATATTTATTTACTTTTGATAATCCCTAAACATCTTTTATATTTATTTATCTAATATAAATATACTAATTTAAATCTAATAGAAATGAACCTATAATTAATATCCTATTGAATTCGTATGTAATGTTGGTATAGGGAGGCCCCCTATTTATATATCAACCCTGAAAGTCCATGCCTCTTCTCTGTATTTTCTTTCAAACTTTCTTTGTATTTTGCCATATGATCTCTTCCTTTAATCCCTCAATAACAAGCTAATGGTTCTTCACTCATCAAATTTTCTGTGTTTTACAATATATTCTTCCTTAAATTATTCTTACTTTCCTGCAAATTTTCAATTTGTCATTCCTTTTGCTCTGTGGCGTATCCCCTCTCCATAGCCGACTCCTCTATTAATACTACAACTTAAGCCTTAAACGCCACCTCACTTCTTTTTATATAAATAAGTATAAACTCCATTGAAAAGATTAGAGTGGGTTGTTCCAGTTTAAACTCCGTAAATGTACAAAACTCTACTTCCTTATTCACACATCTAAATATGTACAGTCTCTTTTATTTTTATTTATTTCCAATCTGGTACGTGTAAAACTATAAAACTTTCTTAATGAATAAAAGGCATACTTTTTAATTCAAAAGGCTTGGTTTAAAATGTAATTTTTGTTTTATTTTATTTTGATATTCTTATCTTTTTTATTATCCACCATTTTTTAAATTTAATCTTTTTATATTTTGAATTTGAACTCTTGTTCTAATTTCATCCAACTCTATGATATATTTGAATTTTGTTATTATTTATCTCAATGTACAATCCACATTAAAATCTAAATTTAACTTTGTGATCTCTTATTTACATTCCATGCAAAGCAAGCAAAATCACCTATGCAGATCGTCGAGTTCATGGCAAACCGAGACATGTGACGTGATGGCAAGCTCAAGTTTAGTCGTACTACATGTTTAATCTCATATTGGCGGTGGGAAAATTGTTAAAGCAGTTATTTATAAAATTGTATTGCTACACATACTATCTCTATAGTTGATTTTACCGAGTCGAGTCGAACTTGCACATCCCCGCAATGATATAGGCAGGAGAACAATGCATTGGACACTCGAGCTTGGCAAAGCTATAATAATAAGTTGGCATTGTTGGTATGCCATGTAACTTGGTTTGATAATGTGAATAAATGATAAAATCTAAATCAAATAAAAATTATAGATTCAATCCTCAAAACCCCCTTTTAAAAAAAACCCTTTTATAATGATTAACATTATTTTATTCTTCTTAATAATAACACCATTATTATTATTAGTTTTTCTTGTTATTCTTCATAACAATGTTATTGCAAACGTTATATATACTATGTATGACATACCTATGAAGCGCAAGCGAGCCATTGTCGTAAAGAGACAATTTGTCGCTTTGCTAATACATATAGTGACGGTACATTCCTCGTTGAACGTGCAAAAATATTCGTCGTTGCAATGTGACCAGCTAACTTGTTGCACATGGAGACATAAAAACAAGACTGAATCACATAGGAAGGGAATCTATGACTTTACTCTATGAATGTTAAGACCGTTTCACATGTATTGAATCACACATGGCACCTCTTTATCCATACTCATTATCCACATCTTCTACTCTTTCCTCGATGATACCCTTTCTCGCTCCGGAGAACAGTTGTACACATGCACACAACAATACTTAGTGCATTATCCATTTCATAAAAAACAAATCAATTGATTTCAATTAAAACAACATATATATAAATAGTAATTCGCACTGTACTATAAATCCACATTATTAGTTATTGAAAACAAATAAATTATTATGATGTTTTATCCCAAAAACATATCATAATACTAACTAAATAAATCGAAGTAATTAATTATGTTATATCAAATACAATCGCCACCTAAGCATCTAAATGTTTCCAGAACTTGGGTCTAATATTTAGGGATGTGACATAATCATGTTTGCATCTTTGGTGTCTAAGCTTGCACTAGCCATGTCAAGGGAAGAGAATGTGTGACCGGCATGGGTAAGATCTACAACTTTATATCAATACTATGTCCCAAAGTAGGGACAAAGCAGGAGCTTCTTTCATCTTACAATACATGTGGACCGCATATTGTTTAGTACATCAATGACAAAAGCCTTCTCCATCATATTGATGTATTGATACTATCAACAACCACCACCTTTGTCCCATTTACAAAAACATCCCAAAAGTTTCCACCATTGAGATGGTCATTGATGCAAAGATTATGCACTATCGAATGTTACCAGATACGGCAACCCAATTTACATTTAAACGCATATTAGCATAAAAATCTAACACTTGAAATACAAAGCTATTATAAAGCAATTGATCAATTTACATAATAACACTTTCATCACACATATGGATGGATTGATCTAAGCCATTTAGACAACACATTAAGATTTGTAATCTCAACATTTGCAAAAATTTAAAAAGTTAAGATTACATTGTTTAAACATTTAAAATAACATGAGTGTAACCTAGGTTACCTCAACATGGTGGAGGAGATAAGTTGAAGAGGAGGCAAAGAAGGTGAAAGAGTGGGAGGAGAAGTTGAAACCCTCACTTGGTGTAGAATGCCTCCCTTCTTCTACATCAAGACATGTGGAAACATGAATAATTGGAATAACACACATACGATAGGAAATAGTACTAGATCAAAATTAAGAAAACATAAATAATGAAGTGTCAATGCAAACTACAAGGTACCTACAATTTTAGGAGTAGCAAGTTCCTCTTATAGACATCTCTTGATAAATTTATGATCTTCTCACAATTGTTGACAACTATAAACATCAAGACTACTATAAACATTAAGACTACCCACAATAGGATAAAAGGGCATCTCATATAGAATCGCATGAGTCAAAGAATTCATCAATAAGAATTAAAAAAACAATTAAAAGTAATAATGAATATGAAGATGGCTATGACAAAGACTCCAAATCTTAGGCTATTGGTGAATTGCAAGTAGTTTGAAATCATCAACCCGAGTTCCATTCTGATTGAGTTCATTGGACACTTTCTACAAGTGGTCATGAGGACACCTTAAGGTAGAGATCAAACTTCTCCATGTGGACCACGCAGAACACAACAGGGCAATCCAAATGTGGATCATTCTGCAGACATTATAGACTGAAACTCATTTGTGTCCCCCACTCAGAGAAAGTACTCATCTCCTCCACCACTCCAATTTATAGTTGTGATATAATAAAAACATTCACTATCCAAAACAATTTAGCATAAGGTTGTGGCCTAATGGTGGGCCCTGGTTGCTTGTCAACCACTCACCCAAGTTCTAATCCCCCATGCCCCAAGGGACAGATTACCCTTGCATTTACACAACTAATTGGGAGGACTTGCTCTACATTAGCACGCTAAGAAGTGTGTCAAGTCATTGAATCATTGACTCCTATAATATTTTTAAAAAGATGGCTATGACAACAAAAATAATAGTTTTTAAAAAAGTTAATTAAAACTTATCAACCAATCTCATCCCATCTTCATGTCCACTCTTACAAAATTTCTTCATCTCCTTCACCGTTAGAGTTCATAACTCTTGATAAAAACACTTACCATCCAAAAACTTTGAATGCAAGAGCATGGACCTAAGTGTTCCCCAGATACCTACCCAAGTTCTAATCCCCTAGGCAAGGGTTAAATTTGACGATCGTTTAGACGTTTTTTTGTGATTTTAGACGTAAAATACTTGTAAATTTCTGATCTAACTATCACACGCAACTTGTATATTAACAACGTGACCATCATTTTTAATATAGATTTGTATAAATATTATAAAAATATATATAAATTTATACGATAAAAGATATAATGAATTTAGAATAATTAGTAAAAATAATATTACTATGTGTATTTGAAAGGTAGTACTGAAAAATTACCATCACTCAAAAATTGTATGATAGACATAGGTGGGCATCAAATTTATCCCTTACCCCCCGGCCTCAAGATATTGGTTACCCTTGCATTTACACAACCGGTGGGAAAACTCGTCTTGCGTTAATGCACCAAAAAATGTGTTAAGTCATTGACTCCTATAGTATCTAAAATAAGATGGCTATGATAACCAAGAGGACAATTTTCAACAAAGTTAAGTTTAATTAAGACCTATCAACCAATAAAAAAACCAAAAAAAAAAGAAACATCACAACCAATTAGAGTCTACCCTAAATCTTAAAAAAGATATGACAACCAAGGTCAATTTTCAACAAAGGTAACTTAATTAAGACCTATCAACCAAAAAAAAAAGAAACATCACAACCAATAGAGTCTACCCTAAACAACTAATTGACAACCAACCAAAACAATAACTCATTATCATCAATGTAATATTTAAATTATATGTTGTAGAAGAATTTTAAAAATCAAAAGATTCCTCGTTAAAATTGAAAATAATAAAGAATATGATTTGACAACAATTTTTCAAAAAAATTAATAAAAATATATAGATAAATAGGATAATAAAGAAGGGTAAACCTGCCAGCCAATATTGATTGACAACCAAAACTAGGAACTGTCAAGAAACTAAGAAAAAAATAGGAAAAATTACCATTATTGACAATCAAAACGGGGAACTGCCGTGAACCCAAGGGAACAAAAAGAAAACTTACTAGCCAGTCAATACTCTAATCTAGACGCGTAATTGACCCAGCGAATAAAATTATTTCAAATTATAATAAGAAAAAATTATATGGATTGAATCAACTTATTTCTCAAAGTATTGCAACTAGATGATGAAACAATAATGTTGCATGATTGGATGATGAACAATTGGAAAGTGAATTATTGATTTCTAATGGTGCTCGGGTGATGCTTACTAAAAAATTGTGGTTGGAATTAGGTCTTGTCAATGGCGCACTCGGATATGTTTAAAACAATATCTACAAACAAGCATTGCCACCACACGAACCACCTACATTTGTAATGGTTGAAGTTGATAACAATATAGGAATTCCTTTTATTGATGTAACTCCAAATAAAATTCCAATCAACTCTATAAAAATGGGACACATTTTTCAATTCACTTTAAAATTGACATGGAGATTGACAATCCACAAATCATAGGGCTTAACACTTAACAAAGTGACAATTGATATGAGGCTTATAAAATGACAAGGTTTGACATTTGTTAGTATAACACATGTCAAATCATTACATGGAATGAGGATCTCACCTTCTTTCACATATGACCGGTTTGAGAGATTGAAGAGTAGTGAAAAGAGAGGAGGAATAATAAAGATTTTAATCGTTAGAGGAACAAATGTATACATGAGAATGAATATCCAAAACTTATTGTTCTATTACAAATGTATCATATAATACATTCATGCTTCAATATATTAATTTATTAATTATCATTTAATATTTTATAAATTACATATTTAGATGAATACATTATGGTACAAGTTTCAAATAAACAAAAAAATGTTTGTAGGATTTACACCCACAATATTTGATTCAGAATTAACATTTTATACGTAACATCAACTAAAAACTACTAGCACAAATATGTTAAATACACATATCTAAAATATGCCTAGAGATATCAATCTCAAGGTGCATATCTAACCTCAAATCTAATATTTGTATTTGGAGTTTGATATCCTTCGACGCATTTTAGAAGATGTATTTAAGATATCTATTTATGCTAGTTCTATAATAATACTTTATATTCAAAAAATTACTTTTTATATGAAAATACATCACATTTATTAACAAATTCACTTCCCTCACAAAAAAATCACATCCCCTAGAACATATTTATGCTGAAGGCATTCCCCATATGGGAAAGGACTTTGTGGACATTGACAGGACTATGTCAAATTTGACGGCCTAAATGATGGTTTTAACTTTTTATAGTGGTCTATTTTTGCAGATTTGCTATTTTTAACAATTTTGCTTTTTTTTTACAGATTTGTTATTTTTAACAATTTTACTTTTCCTATTTTACATGCTGCGGGCAATTTGTTTAATTGCTTTCTTTTGGAGAGCTTGAGTTACAACCCATTGAATCATTCTGCATCATGAGTTTGCATGGGAGCATAAAATTTATTAATGAATTCTTACACCATTTATTTCCTGTTTGCAAATAAATTCTTTGATGACCTAAATGACAGTTTAAACTTTTTACAGTTGTCTATTTTTGCATGTGTTATTTTTAACAATTTTGCTTTTTTTACAGATTTGTTATTTGTAACAATTTTATTTTTCCTATTTTACATGCCGCGGGCAATTTTTTTAATTGCTTTCTCTTGGAGAGCTTGAGTTACAACCCATTGAATCATTCCGCATCATGAGTTTGCATGGGAGCATAAAATTTATTAATGAATTCTTCCACCATTTATTTCCTGTTTGTAAATAAATTTTGGTGATGTGCTCAAACTCTCCTTGCATTCACAAATTGTTTTCCACGTGTACTGGTTAGTGTTTGAGTGCAAATAAGAAGCTTTTTGTTTTCACGCCAACAAGTACCGATTCTTTCCAGCATGCAAAAGAAAGATTTTCTTTTGATTAAATTAAAACTTTACCAGTTTTATTATTTTTTAAAAACGATCTCGCTTCGAGTTAGGATGTCTTCCTTGCGTGATAACATAATTTCTTCTATCAGACATTGCCAATTTTTTTCCACAACTCCTGCACATAAAACACATGATTTATTTTATCTAAATGCAGGCCGTATTTTATTTTAATCTTGAATTTAACCAGTTGGGCGCTTGCTTGGACTGAGTATTCTACTTGGGAATATGTAAAATTTTCTTGCACGATGCATTTCCTCTCTCCTTACTAGTTGGGCGCCTATTTTTCCTCTTCTAATTTCAACGTGGGCTCTAATTTGTTGTCCTTGCTTCAGGCACCAAATACGACATATTTGCAGACATGGTTAAAAAACAATAAAATAAAAAGGTAAACTTGTTTTATAAGCCAACCTGTCTATTTTCTAGGTGCCCATATGCCAATGATTTGGCTTGCTTCTCTCTTCCATTTTCAACGTTGGGTCTTTAACAATGCTTTCTCTCTTTAGGCGCCAAGTATGCAGTCTTCATGTGAGCTCTTTTATCAAGAATGCAGATTAATTATTTTCCCCTTCTCCAATGCGTAGACCTGCTGAACATGTAGGTTTTATAAATATTTTAATTCATTTAAGCAACAACAACAATGTTTAAAAAAATGATTTTGTTCCTCCTTGCATGAAAAAAATCCTTTGACCAGGCGTTTGATGCCAAATCTCCCCAATTTGGTGATTCACCACATATTTACTTTGATTCCAACTTCTATTTCATCTCTGGAATGTGTTTGAAATGCAAAAAGATTCTTCAATGTGCTGCTTTCACGAGAAGTTTGAGTCACGTGCTCTAGGAAAATTTGATTCCTGTACACGAGAGGAAGAAAGAGGTTGAAACTAATTAGAAAGCAATGGTCAATTGATTTTATGTATAACTATTTTTGGAATTTTGGGAAGTAAGAATTATTCATATTTTTTGCCTCTTACTAAACTAATTTGAGAACCTAAGCAAATATTTTAATCTCACAGTAAACTAATATGGAAAGCAAAGATCTAGGAGCTTTAGCATCCATTGCAGTCATCTCTTTAAGTTAAGAAAAATGTATCAATTTAGCCAGTCAACAAACAACTTGAGATTGCGAGTTGTTATACAAAGAGTGGAGAAAGATATTCATTACTTGATCAAGCTTGACACTAGTTAGTTCAAAATGTGCATTATTCAAAAGGGCTATCTGAGAGAACTTGATTTGAAGCCATGATAATCCTCTTTTATGTGTTAAAAGACAAGTAATCTTTATGAAATAGTATAGAATTTCTCAATCTGCAACAAAATTAACAGGAAATGGGGGCTTCAAGATGAGGAATACAAAAGTAATAAGACTCATGTCACATGAAATAGGGAAACTACAATGGTTTCCTAAACATGCACAAATTATTAAAGGTCCATTTATATTCATGCCTCCATCGTATTGTAATAAAGAAAAACTCAGTCCCCAAGGTCTAATCCTGGGCATCTCAAACCTACTCTAGAAGGATAATACAAGTTGAAGGAATTTTATCATTCAGTCTCACACAGTTAAAAGCTCTGTTATGATTTGATCATTTTACGAGCATACAACTAATCAATGGAATTTTATTAGTATTACCATAAGATTACCCATCTTCCCAGGTAGCCAACAACTTAGGGTGGGCTAGACGGGACTCATGTAGGATTTTATGCTTACATATCAAAATGGCTTCTATTATAATTGTTATTATATTTTATAGCAGGTATGCAGTAGGCTCTTCTATTTTTATGTACGAGAAGTGATTGCTTTGACTGCTGGTTAAGGGATTGCTTTGATTGTCGGTTAATGTCTTCTGATTTTTCTGTAGAAGATGTGTGCTAAATGTGTCTTTGATCTCATTGATTTCTTCCTTTCACTCATCGCATGTGCTCTTAGAGTAGGGGTTGATGAGAGCATGTGAGTCAAGATAAAGTTCATGCCGAGTATTAATTGTAGAATGACATATATCTACTTGAACTATATGCTTGTGTAAAATCTACAAATGTATGAAACTCTTCATGTATTCTTGTTTACTTCAAATCTCATAATATAAGATTTGCAAATGTATATGTATAGATTTGTAAGAAATTTGAAATGTACACATAGATCCTTTTAATGTAATGTTTCATCTATATTCCTATAAATACAAAATCAATCACACCTCTTATCAACATCAACTATAGAAGTAATAACTATCCCTCTAAATTAAATAACATCTAACATTCAACGTTCACATTACATTGTGCACATGCAATTCCTAATTAACATCTTTAAGATAATTACTCGTTTAGTGTCTATTACTTACAATATCATTTGATAACAACAAATAATATGTCTATGTCAAATAAGCTTAAACCTTCACTTAAAAAAACTACTAACAAATAAAAATCTTGTAAATACTTTAAGAACGTTAATTGACCTTCCTATGTTTTGACTGGAATTTACTTTAATTAAAGTAATATTGTCTTGAGATGACTTAAATACACCAAAGTAAATTCCATTCAAAACTAAATGAATTAATTTAAAACCTCTCTTAAAAGGAGAAACATGCCAAATAAAGGCATGGAAGAAGCAGAATGATATAAAGCACTGCGTTTGGTTCATTAGTAGTTTTTGGATTTTGAAGAAAAACAAGAACAAGAGGAGCACAAGATTGACAAGAATGGCAAGCTTGGAGGGTCGTGAAAACAATGGCTCTGCGAAGCATAAGCCCGAAAAAACCAGTCATAAATCTAAAGCCATTACTCTCGACCAGTTTTGTTCCATAACCATGCCTCTTATAGAGTTAGAAAAGGCAAGTATTTCAGTCATTTCTTCTTCTTTATTCTCCCTCATGTTTTATGCTTCCACAATTATATAGCAACGGGGTCGATTCCAATGGACTCTTCACTTACAAGCAATATAATTTTAACCTTAACTGGAAAATGAAAGAGTCCTTTTGTAACTGGATATATTTAGATGGTTTCGTCTTAGCATTTGCGATAAATGGCCGCGTTTATACACGTGGATGTATTAGGAAGAGATCCGACAGTCACAAGGTGCTTTTTACTCTCTGTCAGGTTATTCTGTTAATGAATTATGCTTGACGTTGTTATGTTTAGGGCCTGTTTGTTACTAACCCTGAATCCGGATGGAAACTAAGTTTGAGTCGCTCTCATTTCACACATAATTTGGTTGAAGAGAATGTCAACTGGAATTACTAACTTCAAGAGAATTTAGTCTAGCACGGGGATTTGTTAAGGTGTTTTGTTAATGCTAGAGTTGAAGGAAATGAGTGACTAGGACAGGTTAATTTCTGACAGACATGTATAAACGCCAAAGTAGAAAACATTGAGTAACTAGGATAGATTTTAATTTCCTAAAGACATCTGTTAAGGCATTCTGTTAATTCTGAAGTTGAAAACATTGACTAACCATGACAAATTTTAGTTCCGCACTATCATCTACTAAGGTATTCTGATAATGCTAAAGTTGAAAACAGTGAATAATGCAGTGTTCCACGGAGTCTGGGAACAGGGGGACGGGGGACCGAGGGCTCAGGTTTGGGGACGGCAGCGGGATGGTGATGCAAATATATATAGTACTTCAAAAATTAGTTATAAAAAAATGTTTAAGGAACAACAAATGAAACTTTGAAATACTAAACACATTGCATTGAACAATGAAAATATCAAATATCAATATATTAATATTTATATTCAAAATGATGATTACATTCAAAATGAAAATACAGTTGGCTAGTGGCTCAAAGCAATGAAAATTTGGCATTTTGCTCTAACTCTTGCTATTACTTATTGCTAATGTTATCCCTCTTCCTTGCTAATGCCCTCACTCTTGCTTGTTGATGGTATTGCCTCTCACTCTTGCTTGCTAATGCTTTCACCCTCTCACTCTTGCTCACTAATCGCTTTCACTCTTGCTTTGATTTTTTGATTTGTGATTTGGAGTGAGGGTGTAACTCATTATTTAGAGTTTGTTCTTTGGAGTGCCTTAGGGGGTGGGTGGGGCCCATTAAGTATTATTAGGTTTAGGGTTGGGCATCCAAAATTCTTAAAACAAATTGAATTAAAAAAAAAAACCTTTAAGGCAGACTTATGCCGCCGGGGATGCGTCTGGGAGTCTCTGGGATGGCCTTAAGAGACTTCTAGAAGTTTTTCCGGGGTGTCCCAGGGACAATCCAGAGTCCCAAAAAAATGGGGACATCTCAGAAACGTCCCCTCTTTGAGGAAAATGTTTCGGGGATGTCCCCAAGGTGTTGGTGGCAATGGTGGGACAGGATGGTGGGGGGACATCCCCCTGGAGTCTCCGAGTCTCCAGAACGTCCCCCTAGAGTCTCCAGAACATCCCGAGTCTCCAGGACGACAGATTTTGGGGGGAGATCCGTCTCCGTGGAACACTGGAATAATGGCAAACTTTAGTTCTACATAAAATTTTTTCAATGTACTCTGTAAACATAAGGTCAACTAAAGTTGAGAAAGGATTTTTACTCACTATGTTATGCCAGATTATTTTAAGGTCAAATATTTTTTGCAATATACATTTTTAAGTAGGATTTTTGAAGTCTCTATACCCTTTAAAGTTTCTATTGTTCAACTTGTTATGCACTGTTTGTTTAAAATCGTCCAGACTTATCCATAGCAAAACCACTAACATAGCAATATGAAACTCTTCTTTTTTGAAAGGGTATCTTTGAAGTAGTATATCAAAGCATATAACTGTTGGGGCAGTGGAACTGCAGAGTTAGACCAAGTTCCAAGGCAAAATCTGCAATTTTTTCCCAACATTTTAAAGGAAACTGCAAACTGATAGCAATCCAAATTACTTCAAATTACTTATTTCTATATAGTAGTTGTAATTCAAATTATTTCCTTAAAAAATAAAATGCTAGTTGCTGCATCCTTTTGACTGGATCAGCAGGTTGAATGGTTGCATGGCATCCTATTACTTAGACAAATTTAATAAATATAGAGGGCAAAGCAGTCTCCTCTGAAGTGCGGAGGTACTCTAATTTTCTTTGTAAAACAAACTCCATAAGAAACATGTCCAAAATAAAATCAATGAGAGGGAGGATCATATCTTAGAACATGATACCAACTGAATGAAGGAAGGCTCTTACTTGAATTTGCAGCACCATCGTCATTGTTCTCTTCTTTCTCTGACATATCCTATATCAACTTTAACATTTTTTGTAAAGAATTGTGGATTGCTTCTCATTTAATCTGTTATGAACCCAACTCCAAACATGCTAAAGTGCCGTTTAACCTGGTGCATAAAACCTAGTCCTGAAAACTGAGGAAACATAAGTCTGAATGCTCACACTATTTAGTTTTGCTTATAAAGGCTCGAAAAAATAGGTTTTTGTGACAGATGCTAGTATTTGAAAATTAGAAAGGGAACAAAATTGCAGTATTTTTGAATTTTCATTTCCGAAGGAAATAAAGGATAAAATAACTCTTTTAAGGAGGGTATGGCCCATGGGTGCCAACTCGATCAAATATGACTCTGGGCATGGTATGGTCATTGCACTTGGCCAAGGCACATCTCCATAGACCTGTTAACGAAAACACTTCAACCAAAAACATGCCCTCTACAACATCTAGGAGCCTATTTGTACCTAATCTCCTGCTTTATCTCTTTTTTCTTTTACATGTGGGATATTTAGGCTTT
The DNA here is from genome assembly GCA_019776745.2 of Taxus chinensis. Classification (NCBI taxonomy): domain Eukaryota; kingdom Viridiplantae; phylum Streptophyta; class Pinopsida; order Cupressales; family Taxaceae; genus Taxus; species Taxus chinensis. Next base: position 655,841,964 of record CM034149.1, on the reverse strand, counting down.
TAATAAAAATTACGTTAACTGAGAAAAATACAACTGACTGACATAAATGTAAAAGCCATTAATTAACACAAAAATAATTGACTATCAGAATTCCTACTGACCAACACAAATACCAACATGGCAACAACTAATACCGGAGTGCATTTTCTTCAGGGGTTGTAACAGCCCCCCTTCCTCGAATGGTTTGCCTCAAAGCAATTGTTGTGCTGGATGTTGCAGTATTTTAGGGTCTTTCCTTGTAACATCCTGGATCGGCTAATCCTTGCACTGAATAAGATACTTTTTAGCAATGCCATGATCCTTAATTTGTTCTATCTAGTGGCTAAAATGCATTCTTCCAATAGCGCAAGAATCATTTTGTTAATTGAGGCATATTTTTATATTTTTAAACGACCTGCATAGTTTGGTTCGATAGTTCCTTCCACAAGACTTGTTACATTTCTGAATTCCCTACACGCTGCCTCAAAACATTAATGCAATGCTACCCTCACATTTTCTTATCATGGCTGAAAACCTATAAGGCAGCATACCCCCATCAATCAAATCACTGCACACTTTTGGTGGGACGACATCCATGGTTGAGATTGCAGCTCTGTTTACGAAGGCTTCAATTAGAGCAAGATACACCAATTCAATTGAAACCAATGGAAAAAGCATTGCTGATATAAAGTTGCATTACTCTAAAACAGGGACATTAGTCTTTTGTTTTTTTTACCTAAATAAAATATATATTTAAGTGGATAGTATTACTTTTATTAAGTTATATTTTGGATGTTTAGAGTTAGTGAAGGATTAAGCCATGAGTTGTCCATCTGTTCTAGCAGTTGAATACAAGAAGGGAAAAACCCTAAAGAATGTATCATTTGCTATAATTAAAAAACTTAATACAAGAGATAGCCGTTATTGTGTGAGAGCTCTTTTTTTATAGTTGGATTTGTAGGTGCAATCCACCCTTGGGGAAGCAGGTGCCCCCATCAATCTGTTTTTAGTATTTTAATTTATATTTTGCAGTTCTGTTTTCTGTTGGTATTGTAATGCAGCAAGTGGTATTTGAGCTTCATTTGTTTTTCTTAGCCGTTGCCAAAATGCCAAGGTAAGTTTATCCTAGAAATGACTCAAACTTTGTGACCAAGGATGAGATGAAGGATTTATTTTTTGATTTCGCCAAGGAGGTTTGAAGGGAGATTTGTTCTTTTGGGAAATAGCCAGAGTGGACAAATCTTAAATATCCAAACCCTTTGGACAGCCATTGAGGATGAGGAAGAGGACTATATCAAATCTCGGGGGGATATTGATCAGGACCCATCAAACGATGAAGAAGAAGAGGCATATACCTCGCATTGTCCCTCTTTTAACATACAAATGAAGATCCCACAATATGATGGAGGGGGTATGGACGTCCACACTTGGCTATGCAAGCTCAAACTGGCTTTTAGGATACAAAATATTAGAAGGAAAGATGACAAGTTGAATATATCCCTACTACATTCGAAAGGTGCTGCCCACACATTGGGGGAGAGAGATTTATAGATTTTGCTGATGTTTTGACTCAGAGAGCAAATCACAACTAGGATGTGCCGTATGATACCCAGTTGATGCACTTCTTTTAGAGAGAAATGTCTGTGGAGTACACAGAAAAATTCCAAGTTTTGGAGTCCAATGCAAAGCATTATTTGAAGCCGGTGTGAAAGATCAATATTTCCAACCCGTGGGCTGATATTGGAACAAAAATAAGGATGTTTGAACCTGAATCTTTTGAAAGGGCCGTTCTTGTAGCTAGAAGAGCAAAACAACATATTTGATGCCCTCAAATGAAAATGATAAGAAATATGCTCCGAAAACCATTTACCTTTGATAGGAAACTTAAAGATGAGGGAAGATCCGAGTCTTCGTTGTTTAGAACCCTTGGTTGTTAGTCTGCTCCTATTTCTACCATTGTAAACCCATGTCGTAGGTGTTCCAAACCATGGAGCAAGGGCCATGTATGTGACACAAAAAGATTCTATATGGAAAAAGATGTGTGCCCATCTAAGCTAGAGTTGGACTCTAATAATGAGGATACCCTTGATCAAGATAATGTAGAGGGGGAACTTGAGACTATGTCTCCCTCCACAGTAGAAACCAACGAACCATTAGTATCACTTTTTGCAAAGATAGGGTTGAACCGTCTAGACACCTTCAAGTTTTTTTGCCAATATCAAGAAATTCCGACTTTTGGTAATGGTTGATCTAAGAAGCACGCTTGATATTCTAGATAAGAAACAAGTCCACAAGCTAGGTCTCTGTTTAGACACTTCTGAAAGTTATCCAATTCAGGCTCTAGGTCATTGAAATATTGAATGCATAGGAGTAGTCCATAATGTTCAACTTTCAGTGGTATATAATATCCTTAAAGACAAATTCTATATGGTTGACATTGGGGGTGTGGATGTTGTTTTAGGGGTTCAATGATTATACCCACTTGGAACATAGTTCAATCCTCAAGAGTGATTCTTCACATTTAAGAAAGGGTAATGTGAGTATAATATCATGTCCTTGCCCCCGAGGGAAATAAAAACTGTTGATTCTAGTCAGATGAAGAAAATTTTGAAGGGGCATTTTGGCCTTATGGCTCACCTATATAGTATGGATGTAGAATCCACTATCCCATATGAACGTGCTCTAGGAATTTTAGAGCTGCTATCCAAATATAGGGTATGTTTCCAAGACCTACCAAAGAGCCTTCTGCCAGACATGGAATTAGAGCACATTATTGAGCTTGATCCTATAAAGGCGCCAACAATGGTACACCCCTATAGACATGGGGATTTTAATAGGCCAGAGATATGGGGATTTTAATAGGCCAGAGATAGAAAATTTGATAAGTGAACTCTTGGAGGTTGGCATCATCATCCCTAGTAAGAGTCCATATGTGGCTTCAATGGTATTGAATAGGAAGAAGGATGGGTCTTATAGACTATGTATTGATTACATGGCCTGACCTTAAGAAAATCACAATCAAAAATAAATTTCCAATGCCGAAGATTGATAATTTGCTAGATGAGTTGTATGGGGTGAACTATTCTCAAAGATAGATCTCAAATTTGGATATTATCAGATACCAATTTGGGTTCAAGACGAAGACAAGGAGGCATTCACAATGCATTAGGGCCACTTCCAATTTAGGGTCACGCTCTTTGGTCTTTGCAATGCTCCAACCACTTTTTAGGTATTGATGAATAAGGCACTTAATAAATTCTTACGTAAGTCTATTCTAGTATTTTTTGATGGCATCCTTATTTATAACAAGTCATTGACACCCCATCTTGAGCATTTGGATGTTGTGTTGGATATACCATCGAAGGAGTTGTACGCCAAGGCCTCTGTGTAAATTTGTAAAGGCATCTTTGGAATACCTTGGTCACAATATTTCTATTGAGGGGGTTTGCTCTGATCCGCAAAGGTTAAGGCAATATGTGATTGGCCTGTGCCCAAGACTTTTAAGGAACTTCGTAGGTCTTAGCTTGGTAGGATTCGATAAAAAATTTGTAAGGAACATCTCAACAATAACACTTCCCCTGACCAACCTTACTAGGAATGATTCCTTCAAGTGGTCCATTGAGGCACAAAAATTCTTCAAGGATCTCAAGCGAGCCCCAATCTCTACTCTAGTTTTAGCAATGTCTGATTTCTTAAAGTCTTTTATCATTGATTGTGATGCTTTCGGGTTTGGATTGGGTGCAGTTCTCTCTGGACGACCATCCCACTACATTTGAGTAGGAAATTGAATAACAGGAACGAAAGATGTCCGTTTAAACTTTATAGTAAGGATATGTTTGCCATCTTACATGTAATGGCCAAATGGCGTCAATTTTTGTTAGGGAGCAAGTTCTTTATTAAGATTGACCACCTTAGCGTTCAACACTTGTCATCTCAGGGGACATCAACAAAGGAGCAACAAAAATGGTTTGATTGCCATAAGGCTATAGGTGTATGGCTTTGAGATCCTTTACAAGAAAGGGAAGGAGAACGTGGTGTTAGATGCATTGTCCCCCCGAGAGAAGCACCCCCAGTATTTTTGGCCATGTCCATTAGCCAACCTGCATGGTTACATGACCTTGCATGAGACTACTCAACTCACCCTACATTCGCCAAACTCATGAAAGAAATTGAAGATGGGGGAAAGGGGAATGCTTGGTTAGTTTGTAATGGCATTATATATTTCCAAGGATGCATTTACTTGAGAGGCGACTCTCCCTTTGTTTAAAAGGCATTAGAGGACTGACATGAGTCTCCATGTTGGATTTCACAAAACGCATAGAAATATCAACGGTATTTTTTTCTAGAAGGGAATGAAGTCAGCCATTCTACAATTTGTAGCTGAATGTGACATCTGCCAACAAAATAAGGTTGAGAGTGCCCCTTCCTTGGGCCTTCTACAACAAAATTTGGACCCACAACAAATGTGAGAAATTGTAACATTCCCATTTAAGACTTTAGAAACAAGGGAATTTTTTTTTAATATAATGTTCACTGTTCTAAATAAAACATTATTTAGAACAAACATTCCATGCCAATCGAATTCAAATAGATAACCATATGCAGCTGTAATGACTCGGTGATCTACTGATCTATTCATTCCATAACTCGGTAAGCTACCAATCTATTTATGTTATCTTAAGTATTGAATACATATTGTATACTTCGTATACTTTGTTTTCCTACCCTACACCGGGTACTGAGTGATCTGTTTTAAGAACATACTTGAATACTTGAATATTTGTTACCAATATTCATCTGATATCACGTTGTTTTAAACTTGGTGACATAGGACAACACAACCAGCAGCTTGCGATACTTTGGCCAAAGTTTTACAACATACTGTGTATGTCATTATTCCTAGACGACATACTCGTCATATTGGAATACGTCCTTCACCTCACTTCCTCTATTATCAGGATTGGTCTTTACTGACTACCGTCAGTCCACTTGTCCCAGGTTTAACCCTAGCCCTAGTTAGAAACATAACTTATTATAGGAAGACGCTCACAATGGCTTAGGGTAAATGGGCATACTTGGTTGACCTAAGTCAACCGGATGTGCCAAGGTATCCTGAGCCATTGGAAGCTACTTCCTATCCTAACTATGCCACTAACCTGACCTAGAGAGAAACTAAGTTCAAGTCCAAGTTCTTATTGTGTGTAGATCTGGATGATGAATGCGGAAGGGTGATGCCACTTGTCAACTACAACGTTGTATTCTTGAGAAGATCCAAGTCTTCTCGAAAGTACAAGCCCTGTAGTTGGTGTGTGCCAACATCCTACAAAAACTGCCTCATTGAGATGTACATACCCCAAGGAGATTGTTAATACATTGTTAATTTGGATTATGTCTTGATTATAGCAACCCTGCTAAACCCTAATCCAACACTCCATAAGTTCTTATTGTATACTTGTATCAATCGAGTATTAAAGAACTTAGTTAAACTTATGGTTGCTTTTAATGTTCGTTTTCCCAGTTTAACCAGCAGTTAACCAAAACAAGACAGCGTTATCATAAGTATCATTTAAAAAGTACTTTAACTTTTAGGAAGGTTTAACATCCGCATATATCCAATTAAAGTAGACTTCATACAAAATGAAGTCTAATAATTAGTAATCATATCTCTAACCCTTTTAGGTTTATATTCAATTGAGAGAGAGAACGAGTCTTCCTCTAAATGGTTAAGTATTAGGGTATATCATTCCCAATATCCATAGTTCCTATTTCATGTTTATTACGCAACACATTACTATGTTAAATTGTTTAGATAAAACACATCGTATTATGCAACTCAACAAGTTGCTTCATTATAAGGGAAATTGAACTAATTCCCATTATCCATCTTATTAAAGATAACAAGATAAGCATAACATAATATAAAGAATATCAACAAGATGGAACTTTCATCTTCTTTATAAAAGTACGAGATAATTTACACAACCAATGCAAATAAATCACAACTCGCAATTCATCATTACAACTTATTCAATTTACAAGACTATGCTCTTTAGGCAAACTGCATAACAACAACCCTCATTCTATACTGTATACAACTTTTCTTTAACAATTGTGATGTCCCGTGGACATCCGCCAGTCCCAGTGCAAGGTAGGGAGATGTGCCCCGTAATTCCCTTGGTCACGTTGCCCTGACTCGAGCGGTCCTCCGGTGGACGGAAGGTCCACCCTTAAGTGCCACAGTTGTATCGGGCACTGTCAGGCCGGTCTTTTGGTGCAATGGCAACCGCTCTTTGGTATCAGAGCAGAGGTCTCGAGGTCGAGACTCGAGGAGCGTGGTGGGCTGTGATGTCCCGTGGACATCCGCCAGTCCCAGTGCAAGGTAGGGAGATGTGCCCCGTAATTCCCTTGGTCACGTTGCCACCCGACTCGAGCGGTCCTCTGGTGGACGGAAGGTCCACCCTTAAGTGCCACAGTTGTATCGGGCACTGTCAGGCCGGTCTTTTGGTGCAACGGCAACCTCTCTCTGAAATATCCCTTGTTGGGATCTTACCACAAAAAATGACAAAACACAGAAATTTGCAGCAATATACTAAATCTGATTTTTGCAGATTTTATACAGAAAAGTACAGCTAGGGCAGCGAACAGAAAAATGTGAATAACTCTTAAAATACCCGTCCAAAATACTTGAAATTTTAACTGGAACAAGATAATAATATGTAGAACACAAGGGAAATATTTTTGGAATTTTTCAGATAACAGAATGCTGCCAGAAATTTACAGCGTGCCTAGAATAGCCTGAAAACTTCGAAAATTAATATCTTTTCGAATACAAATGCAATAAAGATGAAACTTTGGAAATAATATATATAAAAATAGTAGATAACTCTCCAACCTTCAGATCTGAAAAAGGACTGCTGGAAACCCTAGAAATTAGGGCTGCAAATTCCCAAACAAGTCGCCCCCTTTGGAAAACAGCCAAAACCCTTGTGAAACCCTCTGTAGATGATGCCGAATCCTTCTTCTATGGCTGCCGTAGGTCTGATCCGAAAACCGGCTGAAAATCTCCACAAAAACTCTCAAAACCCTTCAAACCCTAATTCTGAAAATCCTGAAAATACCTCTGTAAAACAGCCCTGAAATCCACTCCAAATGACAAGCTAGGGTAGATCTTTCACTACCGAAGAATGCCCTGCTAGCTAGGGTTGGATCTTTCACCACCGAAGCTAGGGTTCCCGTGGGATCTTACTCCACAAGCTAAAAGTTGCAAACAGCAGTTGCACCATGAAAAGAAAATATGAGTGTATGTATGAATGATTATCCTTTCACCCCTCACCTCCTTTTATAACCTTTTCATGCCAAAGAAACCCTAAAACCACTCAAGGCGCACTTTCCCAAAAAAAAGGGCCTTATTAAAAATAACTTGAAGTTGCTTTTCCCTTCCTAGGCGCCTAGGCCCATAAAGTAACCTCAATGAAGAAATATAACATTTAATGCCATGCATGTCCTCTCAAGTCGCCAAAAAGGTACTTTAAGTGGCCCCAATGATGAAACATAACATCTAGTCCCTTTTTAAAAGTACTTTATGACCCAGTCAATAAAAAAATAATAACTGGACTAGATGCCCATACCCAATAGCAAAATAGTGTCTATAACCCCTTGGGCATGACTAGGGTTAGGGCACGCATTGGCCCTTAGGCCATGGGCGAGGGAAAAGGGACATTACAGTCCTCCCTTCCCAAAATTTGCTTGTCCCCAAGCAAATGTAGACTAGGATGCCGTAGAATCTGTTCTCCCTCCCAAGTAGCATCCTCAAGAGGCAAACCCTTCCATCGCACCAAATATTCTGTGATATCTCTGTTCCTGAGCTTCCTCTGTCTGACCTCAATAATAGAATCCGGTTCTAAAACCAGCTTCCCCTCCTCATCCAGTGGTGGCAACTCTGTAGAAGGTACAATGTGCTGTCCTAAGGCCTTCTTAAGGCATGATACATGGAAGACATTATGTATCTTGCTGTGCTCTGGAAGATCCAACTCATATGCAACCGCACCCACTCGCCTGACTATCCTGTATGGACCATAAAACCGGGGCTTCAGCTTTTCCGCCCCCTTCTGCTTGAGTGATGACTGTCTGTACGGCTGTAGACGCAAGAACACCAAGTCTCCTACCTCGAAGGACCTCTCTACCCTGTGTCGATCCGCATAAACCTTCTGCTGATTCTGCGCCTTCTGGAGATTCTCCTTAAGAGCTCGTAGGATATCTTGGTTCTCCTGTAACCAATCCCGAGCTTTGGGAGCTCGACTATCTGATAATACTAAGTCAGCAAATGACATGGCATCGTATCCATACAAAGCTCTGAAAGGCGTCATGCCAATACTCATCTGATATGTGGTATTGTAGCAATACTCACCCATATGCAACCATCTGATCCATGCCTGCTGATGTCCGGTCACATAACTCCGCAAATAGCCCTCTATCCATTTGTTGACAATCTCCGTCTGCCCGTCAGTCTGAGGGTGGTAGCTCGTGCTAGGAGTCAACTCGGTACCAGCAAGTCTGAAAATCTCTTGCCAAAAGTGCTCATGAAGATCTTGTCCCTGTCGCTGATAATATTTTTAGGCAACCCATGTAGCCTAAAAATCCCTGTATAAAATACCTGAGCCACATCAGCTGCCTCATGCTTCTTGGGTAGAGAAAAGAAGTGCGCATACTTGGTCAATCGATCAACTACCACATAAATGCAATTGTGCCCATGCACCAGAGGGAGTCCTGTGATGAAGTCCATCGATATGCTCTCCCACTTTTGCTCAGGGATGGGAAGAGGCTGAAGTAAACCTGCAGGAAAAGAATGCTCTGATTTGGTTTGCTGGCAAACCATACACTCTCTGACATGATTAAGGACATCATCCTTCATCCCCTTCCAAGCGAATCTCTCCCTGATATACCTATATGTTTTGAAATATCCGGGGTGTCCAGCTAGTGGTGTGTCATGTACTGCACGAAGGATCTTGTCCTTCATCTTAGACCCCTGTACAAGGAAAATCCGATCCTTATAAAAAATGAGATCATCTACCACCCTGTATCGGTCATCCTTGATAATACCATCCATGATCTCGCATGCAAACTGATTCTTGGAGTACTCAACCAGTATGTGAGCCTTCCAATCTGCTGAAATCTCGGACATAGAACTCAACATAGTAGTAAGGTAAGGCTTCCTAGATAAAGCATCAGCAACAACATTATTCTTACCTCTAGTGTATTCTATATCAAAGTCATACGTTTGTACCTTGTTCACCCATCTCTGCTGGCGGTCGTTGAGATCCTTCTGTCCCAAAAAGAACCTCAAACTATTGTGATCTGTACGTACCACGAACCTGCTGCCCACAAGGTACTGTCTGAATTTGGCCAAAGCATGCATGATGGCCAACATCTCCTTGTCGTAGATTGAATACCCCCTCTCCACGGGGCTCAATTTCCGACTCTCGTAAGCAATGGGGTGCCTATCCTGCATAAGCACTGCTCCAATCCCCTCACCTGATGCATCACACTCTAGAACAAATGGACGAGCAAAATCTGGTAATGCCAAGACGGGGCATGAGCTCATCACCTCCTTGAGATGATCAAAAGTCTGTTGTGCCGCTTCTGACCAAGCGAAGGCTCCCTTCTTGGTCAAGTCTGTCAGTGGGGCAGTCAATCGTGAGAAATTCTTCACGAACCTCCTGTAATAGGTGCATAGTCCTAAGAATCCCCTCAAATGTGTCAACGTCCTGGGTGGAGGCCAATCCAAAATTGCCTGTATCTTCACTCTGTCCACCTTGACTCCCCCTCCGCCAATCACATATCCCAAGTACAACAACTCTGTCATGCCAAACTCACATTTAGAAGCCTTTGCATATAGCAAATTAGCTCCTAGTATTCCCAATATCTCGTCAAGGTGGCGGATATGACTCTCCCAAGTCCTGCTGTAAACCAATATATCATCAAAGAAGACTAAAACAAACTTCCGCAAGTGGCGGTTGAACACGTGGTTCATGCAAGACTGGAATGTGGCTGGTGCATTAGACAAACCGAAGGGCATCACCAAAAACTCAAAATGTCCATAATGACATCTGAAAGCGGTCTTATGCACATCCTGCTCCCTAACCTTGATCTGGTGATATCCCGATCGCAAATCTATTTTAGAAAAATAGATTGCTCCCTGTAGCTCATCTAGTAGCTCATCAATACGCGGCACTGGATATTTGTTCTTGATTGTCTTCTTATTCAATGCCCGATAATCAATGCACATCCGCATGGTCCCATCCTTCTTCTTCACCAACACTACTGAAGAAGCGAAAGGACTAGAACTTGGCCTAATGTGTCCCATGTCAATAAGCTCATGGATGGTCCTCTCAATCTCGTCCTTAAACCGTTTGGGGTGACGGTAAGGAGTAGTAACCACTGGTCTAGTGTCCTCGAGCTCAATCACATGCTCAAATCCCCTCTCTGGCAGTACACCAGGTGGTATGTCGCTAAAAACTGTACTGTGCTTGTCCAATAGCCCCTGTATATCTACATGATACTCTGGCTGTCCATCCTCTGAGTTCTTGGTAGAAACCAAGCACTGTACTGCCCAATCAACCCCATTGTGTCTATGAATCCTCTCGATCCTCTTTGCTGAAACAACTCTGGGTGCTTCTGAAGATAAACCTCTTAAGGTTACATTCTTTCCCTCGGACTTGAACTTGAGTTCCATGGTCTGAAAGTTAGTCCGAAATTCTCCAAGAGAATGGAGCCACTGTACACCCAGCACAAGGTTGGTCTCTCCAATACCAACCACATAGAAGTCATCGGTGACTGTATGGTTACCCATGGTGATACTCAACTGCGGAACTCGCTGCATGCATCTCATGGACTCACCATTGGCTACCACTACATTGAAACCCTCAAAGTCTTCTGCCTGCAGTCCCCGCTTCTCTACCAAAGATGCATCAATGAAATTGTGGGTGGCCCCACTATCAATGAGCACTACAACTCTCTGGCCCTGTAATGTTCCCCTAATTCTGAATGCCTTGTACCTCGGGGTACTCGACAAAGTAGCAATAGTCTCCTGGTGAAAAGTCTCCTCCTCCTGTTCAATCCCTGCGCTATCCAATGCCTCCTCATCTTCATCTTCTAACTCCTGATGGTACCGCTCCTCCTCGTTCTCACTCTCCTCAAAGACCTCTATGAATTGGGCCCTTCCTTTCCCTCTACAATCATGTCCTGGAACCCATGGTGTGCGGCAATCGAAACAGAGTTTCTTTCGCCTCAACTCCTCCCGATCCTCTCTCGATACAAATGGTCTCCTTGTGGTATCCTGCCTGGGTGGGGGCCCCTTTGGCTGTGAACCCTCAGTTTTCGAAGGAAAACCCTTAGGCTGATTTCGAGGGGGAAACCTCGATTTTGGAGTGGACAACTCCAAATCTCGTGCTCGCCTAATCGCCTCATGTAGGGAGGAAGGCTCAAATGCCTTCACAAATCCTGCTAAAGCGTCTGTCAAACCTGCCATGAAGAGTGAAGTCAACCTCATCTCTGAAACATCAGATACCATCACTGACAACCTCTGAAAATCTGCAATGTATTGATCCAGAGAACCTGTCTGCCTCAAGTGGGTCAATTCCCTGAAGTGCCTATCTGGGTCCCTCCTGTCAAACCTGCTCATCAATCTCTGTGTAAAATCTGCATATGTAGTGATATGCATGTGCCCCTGTGTGATCAATCCATGATGCCACCAGTCATGGGCATCTCCCTCGAGGTGTAGGATAGCAAACTTAATTGCATCTTCTTCGCGCATGGGATTCAAGTCGAAGTAAGTCTTCAACTTCTGAATCCAAGACTGGGCGGTACACTTCCTAGAGCCATCGAAGTGTGGAATAGAGATCTGTCCTAACCTCTTCTGAAACTCACGTACCTGTGGCTGGTAATCTCTCCTAGGCTTGCTGCCAATCTTCATTTTGCAATACTCCTGAAATGGCATGTTGTCTCGGAAACCCTCGCTCAAAGTCCGGTACTTCTCCCAGCAAGATTCTTCATCCACAATGTCTGCAGGCTGTCGTGTCTGCGAAACTTCCGGATCCTTTAAGAATGAAGGCTCGTGGAGTCCCAATGGCCTGGTAGATGCATGAGGGGACCCTTGTCCCGAATGTTGACTCTCACTTCTATTACCATGTTGACCCATATTGCTGGCCTCTCCCTTCTCTGCATGAGTCTCGATCCTACCCTGTGCTAACCTCTCAGTAAGCTGGCTCAAATAGAGGTTGGTAGTCTCCCATCTTTCAACCCTAACAGGCTAGAGGAACAACCGCTCTGATACCATTGAAATATCCCTTGTTGGGATCTTACCACAAAAAGTGACAAAACACAGAAATTTGCAGCAATATACTAAATCTGATTTTTGCAGATTTTATATAGAAAAGTACAGCTAGGGCAGCGAACAGAAAAATGTGAATAACTCTTAAAATACCCGTCCAAAATACTTGAAATTTTAACTGGAACAAGATAATAATATGTAGAACACAAGGGAAATATTTTTGGAATTTTTCAGATAACAGAATGCTGCCAGAAATTTACAGCGTGCCTAGAATAGTCGGAAAACTTCGAAAATTAATATCTTTTCGAATACAAATGCAATAAAGATGAAACTTTGGAAATAATATATATAAAAATAGTAGATAACTCTCCAACCTTCAGATCTGAAAAAGGACTGCTGGAAACCCTAGAAATTAGGGCTGCAAATTCCCAAACAAGTCGCCGCCTTTGGAAAACAGCCAAAACCCTTGTGAAACTCTCTGTAGATGATGCCGAATCCTTCTTCTATGGCTGCCGTAGGTCTGATCCGAAAACCGACTGAAAATCTCCACAAAAACTCTCAAAACCCTTCAAACCCTAATTCTGAAAATCCTGAAAATACCTCTGTAAAACAGCCCTGAAATCCACTCCAAATGACAAGCTAGGGTAGATCTTTCACTACCGAAGAATGCCCTGCTAGCTAGGGTTGGATCTTTCACCACCGAAGCTAGGGTTCCCGTGGGATCTTACTCCACAAGCTAAAAGTTGCAAACAACAGTTGCACCATGAAAAGAAAATATGAGTGTATGTATGAATGATTATCCTTTCACCCCTCACCTCCTTTTATAACCTTTTCATGCCAAAGAAACCCTAAAACCACTCAAGGCGCACTTTCCCAAAAAAAGGGCCTTATTAAAAATAACTTGAAGTTGCTTTTCCCTTCCTGGGCGCCTAGGCCCATAAAGTAACCTCAATGAAGAAATATAACATTTAATGCCATGCATGTCCTCTCAAGTCGCCAAAAAGGTACTTTAAGTGGCCCCAATGATGAAACATAACATCTAGTCCCTTTTTAAAAGTACTTTATGACCCAGTCAATAAAAAAATAATAACTGGACTAGATGCCCATACCCAATAGCAAAATAGTGTCTGTAACCCCTTGGGCATGACTAGGGTTAGGGCACGCATTGGCCCTTAGGCCATGGGCGAGGGAAAAGGGACATTACAACAATACAACAAAATGATGAATCAAAATTCTTTACTAAGAATTAGACATATATCAACCAATGCATCATATAAGTTTTTGCTTTCTTTTACCACTTAAGTCGTCCATCTGCAAAAATAGCTAGCATAGGTCAGTTCAATGAACTGAGCATGATAAGCACTGATCATTAAAACGAAGTGCATTCCACTAATTGTTTCATTAAAGCAACACTGCTTTAATGAAATAATTAAAACATCATACAATCAACCTAAGTGATAACAAACAGAAAGGAAGTACATTAATAAATCTAGATCAACTTTTAAGAGAAGAGCATAATATAATAAACAATAGTTGCCTAAGACCTTAAAGTTCTATTAATCCTATCATTGGCTTGTAAACAACAATACATCTTGCCATCCCATTGTCTCATAATTCTATCCTAATAGAATACCATATTTATCTTCTCTATGATACAAAAGAAGTGTAAACAACATGGTTCATTCTAGGATTATTCATCTGTAACCTAAGCAAGAATAAGAAGAACTATTTTGTACCATGCCCAAACCTATAACATCAGAAAGACAGACCAGGTTCATAACATAAATTACCTATTCCTTTCCGGATAACAATCTTGCACATCCAACATTAGAATATACATCAAAACAGAGTTCCATAATAATACAAGAAGGTATAGGAGATCGGAACAGACCAACTGCAAGTCCAATTCCAACTCTACATGCTAGAAGCTATCAATCAAAGATCAGAAATCAATATCCACAAACAAAGTAGCCCCGAAGAGGAGTTAATCTCTACTCAAGTTCTTCACAAAGATAAAGAGTACAAGAGACAAACCTACTCCTTTCCACATAAACTAGGCAAGATTAGTCAACAACAGTCGAACCCATAAGTATCAATTTACTTATCAGCAGAACCCTCTTGGCTACTAGCTTTCTACATTATTTCAACAACGATTCGAACAAGGTAGACCAACAGGTCAAAGAAATCACCATCTCGAAAGAGAATTGAGTACTAAGGAGTTCAAACAATGAGCTTATCCAAAGACAGAGGAATGGTAACTCAAATAAGGAAAAAACCAATGATAAATTGTTCGTTCAACTGAACAAGAAGTTCCAGATTCCAACCAATTCAGGATGAAAGCATACTGCAGACCCAAAACAATATACTAATCACAAAAGAAATACATATATATATATATATATATATATATATATATATATTTCTTTCTCAAAGAGAAACCAAGGTCTTATTCACTGTATCAATTGAGAATAACATTCCAAAACAGTAAACGATAAAGTTCAGAATTACCTACGAACCCAAAACTGCAGACTCATAAGGCTTCAACCATTTAATACGAAGAGTAAATAGTTCGTATTTCAAAGAACTAAGCACAAAACAACAGAACGGAGAAAGTATCTTTCCCGTATAGATCCAGTGTCCACGGTAATGACTCATCCATCCACCGAAACCCAAAATTGCCTTAAAGAAACAAAAGAGAGAGTAAAGAACCATAAACGTTTAAGTTAGAAGATGTCTCGATCATAATTCCCAAGCAATAGGAACAAAATTGAAAAAAAAACTCTCACATCCACAAAATCGTGTCAGAGGTGACTTAGCTTCAACAAAGCAGTCAACCCAGAACGTGGGTTTCCTCAAGACAGAGGGGAAAGAACATCCCATTCTATTCTCACACCAATACCATCTCAAGGGAGTCGTTACATTTATAAAACAGAAGTTCCACGTTCCTTTAAGCAAGACGTTTAAAGTTCCAAATCTCAAAGAGATTTTAAACGACTCAAACAAGCTTTCACGCAGTTCTCTGGTGAGTAGTCGCTCAAATAAAGAGTTAAAAGCTTAGTAATTTAATAAAAGAATAACCCAATACAAAATACCAGAACCGAATCGAATGAATTGACCCAAATACGAGCTCATAACACTCAAGTGTTAAATAAGAGTACAGTGACGAACTCGAGCTTCTCACACAACGTTCAGAACTTAGCAAAATAATGCGAGTACAGTGCCCAAATACGAACTCCAAGCAATAGTACAGCAATGCATAAGATTTCCAAACACTGGTTCTGATCAAAACAAAGCTCCAACACAGATTTAATCAAAACACAAAGTACTAACACAAATCTACCTCTAAATTCACAACACAGAAGCAAAATCAAACAGAACTCAAGTTTCCCCTAAGCTCATATCCATATATTTTCACGACAGTCAGTTCAAAGCTCCATAACTTCGAATACAAGATCAAAAGTGCAAAAACAGAGATACATAACAAGTTTCGCATACCATTTTCACTTGCATGCAGGTCATAAAACTAGCATAGAAAGCCAGTTTCCAAAACAACTCTATTTAGCCATAGTCTCATAACAAACACACAAGGATTTGTAAAACCCAGCAAGCTAAATAACCAGACATGCATGAAAACATGAATCTGATGAGAGCAGAGTTGTTCTAATGAATCATTTAGAAGAACGCAAAGAATTTTAATAGTTAGAGCCTATCATGCCTGATAGTGCTTCCACCAAATCGAAGGAGACTTCCAGCTGAGCTTCCAACTCTTTTTCTCCTCCACGAAGGATCAACAATCAAACATCTCTTCCTCCTACGCCTCAAATACTTTCCTTCGATCAAAAATAGACCAAAGAAACCAAAAATAACTTTGAAGTGAAGGTCGAACTGCTGGTTCGAAGAACCAGTTAGCTCCATGCAGACCAAAATCCGCCATGCATGCAAAACCAAATGACCTCCTACAAACCCACCTTCCAAGTTTCCAAGATGGTTCGCACACAAAGACTGAGGCTCATAAATGCCATTAATGCCATTCAATCCAAAATTCCCGCTTATCTTTCCTTACCACCGCCTCCTAAATCTGTCGAATGCCAATTCAATACAAAAATACAATTCCATCCTTTTGTGGAGCTTCCACGTAAGCCTCCACCAAGTCTACTAGCCCCTGCCAAATCTGGCAGTACTTTCATCATTTAAACCCCTTTCAACTCATTTAAATGCCATTGGAACCGTCGCCCTTGTGACATGCGACCCCTTAGGTTCCCTTAATAGTTTAGGATGGATTCAAATAGAACTTAGGTTAGTTTAACAATTACCAACATATGTCTTAAAGCATTTGCCATTAGAATTCCCCACCTTAGGTTAGGTTCAATTCATAACCCTTTAGTATTAGGTATTACTTAAAATCGCCTAGTATCCCTTTAGTAACCCTTCCCTTATTCATTTAGCATAATGCTTAGGTTAGGTCGCCAACCCAACTAATAGAATAAGAGGCTCAGGTTAGAACAAAATTCAAATAAGTAAACGTAGCTAGAACATAGGTGTTCTTACCTAGCTTAGGCTACCGTTAGGGTAATCCATAGGTTCTTAGGACCCCAAACTCATCCTCAGAGAATTGAATTTTGTTTAAGTCCTTATAGTCCTGCCAAGGTCAATCACCAAAGACCCGAGCATAAACATACAATTGAACGAAAATACGTTCAAATAAGACCAAGAATTAGTATCTTACAAAGTTGAGTCTTCTATGTCCCTTAAACTATTGAATGTCAATTTACCATTTAGTCTATGAAGAAGACTTGAAACATTCCTTGGATCACTGAAATTGACCCAAGGATGAGTTAGAAGAAAAAATAAGTCTGCAACTCTTAAAGCCAGATTGCAGCTCATCTTTCCAAAGTGAAAATGAATTCTTGATAACCATATAATTTTAGTCTACTGATTTTCAAGAACAAAAAAGATTTATCCTTATCAAGCATGATCTTCAACAGTCAAAAGAACACTTCTTTATCCCGAAAATCACATGTCAACACTTGAATGCAAAAGAGGAATATATCAGTTGTCGAGGGTGTTACAGAAATTGTGTCAATGGATTTTATCTTAGGTCTTTCCAGCTCAGAGGG
This sequence comes from Taxus chinensis, assembly GCA_019776745.2. NCBI lineage: Eukaryota > Viridiplantae > Streptophyta > Pinopsida > Cupressales > Taxaceae > Taxus > Taxus chinensis. Next base: position 655,824,540 of record CM034149.1, on the reverse strand, counting down.
TAGGGATGAAATTTTTGTGGTGGTAAATAGATTAAAAAAGTATGCCCATTTCATTCCCACAAGAAAGACATGCAACAATGGTCCTAAGGTTGGAAAATTGTATTTCCAACATGCGTTTAAGCTACATGGGATGCCTAAACAGATCATCTATGATCAGGATTGGGTTTGTAAAGTCATTTATTGCAAGAGATGTCTTGAAAAACATTCGTTACCTTTAACATGAGCACTGCATTACCGTCCTCAAGTGGATAGGCAAACAAAGGTGGTGGAAAATGCTTGGAAGGGTATCTGAGAATGTATGTAGGGGATAAGCAAAGCAAGTGGGTTGAATGGTTACATTTGGTTGAGTATTGGTCAACACTACATACAGCCACAAAAACAGCACTATTTAAAGCATTATATGGGTATGAGCCACTGTCGTTATTGGATTGGGTAATTTAGAGAGGGGAAGGTCCCGGCAGCAGAGGAAGTGGTGCAAGAGATGCAAAACATTCAACTTTTGAGAGACAACTTAGTAGTGATGCCAATAGGATGAAGCAACAAGTGGATCAACATAGGGCAAAGAAGAGTTTTGAGATTGGTAACATGGTGCTCGTGCGGCTGCAACCATATAAACATAAGTTGTTAAAGCAAGTAGGGAAGCAAAAACAAGTAGGGCTTGATCCCTGGCATTTCCAATCAGACCACTACAACAAACTTTTCCAGAAATTTTCTTTTGAAGCCCTATCAAAATTTAATTTAACCTTGCCTTCTGAAGGTGGATTTTACAGTGGGTCCTTGAACTAGCCCATAAACATTGAGTATGAATGACCTGCATTGCCAAAAGGCCTATTAGGCTATTACCAATTTGACCACTTTCCATTTGTGGATTATTTGTATCATTTAATTTGAAATATATTTACTTGTAAATCAATGCGTAGCTGAGCAGGCCTAGGGTTTGCATTCATGCTCTCTTGCATGAGCAAATGCAGCTATCTCTATCTAAGATTTTGAATTTTCTCTATTTTCGTTTGATCAAAGAAGTGTCCAATAGACAATTCCTCTCTAACGATAATCAAGCGTGACATACCGAATGAGCAATTACAACCTGACACGTGTAATTAGTAAATGCGAGAATGCAGAGGCCAAATGTTGTAGAAATTTGAATACTTGTGTACCAATTTTCTTGATCTGCTGTGTAAAGGTTCCTCAACCATTGTTATTTTGTTACTCTAGAGAATGGTAAGACACACCTCTTTACAAATTTATTTTGTCGCATTGTTTATGCAAACATCACATGAATCATTATGTGGAATACATAATAATCAAGATTTCACTTGTAAATTGTTGTAAATTGAGGTCATAACTGAAATAAGTAGATTCATTTACCATTGAGTCTTGATTGGATGTAAAGGAAGTTTGTTGGTGCCCTTCATTTTAATTTGTTAGCAAAAGGATGGCCTGTTTGCAGCAAGATGTTTTGCTAATCAAATTTGATAATGCAAATTAAAGAAGACTGAATTTGTAATAGTTCTAAGAAGACATTCTGCATTTGGCTATGTGGAATGTTGACAAAATTCCATTGTTTTTCTTTCCACTGTAAGGAAGCGGAAATATCAGCATCAATGGACTCAATTGCAACACGGAAGCTAGATATTTCTCAGAAACGTGGTTCAGCAATCCTTAATCTGAAATGTTCAGATGTCCAGGTGTGTTAGGGTCTCTTTTACTACTTTTGTATCTGGTGGCTTTTGTATAGAAAGGGATTTCTTATTCTAGGAATCACTCACTTGCACTAAATGTTTTCTGGATATTAGACAGGGCTAATGGGTAAGGCGCTTTTGGAATTGCAGTCAAATAAAGGCGACCTTCTTCCCTCACACAAAGTGAGTTCTAGCTACAAATATCTTCCATTTATGTATCTACCATTTTTTAACATTTCATATCCTCACAGGATTAAACTTTAGAGGTTTAAGAAATGACAAGCACATGCTTGGCATGTGCCTTGTTTTCTTCTATACTTGGAATCACTTCGAATTGCATGGTATGATGGTTAACTCTGGGTGGAATCATAGAAAAATAAACTCCATCATGGTTATTTCATCATTTTATGTTTATGTTTACTAGTTTTATTTTTATCACAAAGAAAGCTATATAATGGTATTTAAGGGGATTTATTCATTCCTTTGTTAGAAGAATCTATGCTTACCTAATATTCTTGTGTGTGTGCAGTTTTCTCCTCACGATGTGGTTATTCTAAAGCCAAATAAGGCAGAGCTCGGGAGTGCTCCCCTGGGGCAAGGAGTAGTATACAGGATAAAGGTTATAATTTGCTTCGTTTATTCTGAAAATGTAAATTATAGCTATGGTTCAGTCCAAACAGCTGCATTCAAATGTAATAGAACATTTCAAAACAAGTCTTTCAATGGAATCAAGGATTAATAGTAGCTCTGTCTGGCAGGACTCTTCACTTATCGTAGCATTTGGTGATATACCAGAAGATGGTTTGAATGCACCCCTTCGTCTAGAAAAAGTTGCAAATGAGGTAAGATAGCTTCTTCTGTATCAGCACATTTGTCTCTGAGTAAAAAAAAAAATCATATGCATATACAAAGTCACGTGGTTGTTTGGCTAATCATCTGGGACTGCATAGATGTGACAGATGTATTTACCAAAAGATATTGTTGATAGAATGAGATTTTGAGATGCTGAACGTCACTATAGATGAGAAGTGCTAGCGGTGAGATGAGATGGCAAGTGGTATATTTTGCAAGGTGCCAACTGGAATATTTGTTTAGATAAAACACTTGATGTTGCAAACCCATATAAAATTTCATAGTGAGAGAATTGGCAGTGAAAGCATCAGCTTCTGAAAGATTTTGTGAACCAAGCGACGGAAATGTACAAGACAGTAGAACAGAAGGAGAATATGTGATGATGTTGTTGCTTGAATGGGAGCACAACCTTCTGTGGAGGAGCATAACACTTGCGAGGATGGCTCAAATGCACCTAGGTTAGATGGTGCTTTGTTGCTAGATGGAGAAGTAATCAATGCTAATTCATTGGATTTATTTTCAAATCACAGAAAAAGAGTTGTCTTGGCTTAACCGAGGAACATTATGGTAAGACTGAAAACTAGGTCTAGGATAAAGGAAAACAGTGATTCCTTGAAGGAAGGGTCCTCCACAATAGATGAGGCAACAAATGTTGGTGCATCTGAAATGCCAAAATGATGATGGTACCATGAAGATTGAGAATGCAATGATGTCATAGGAGCCATTTTACCTTCTTGACATCGCTACAACAAAAAGCGATTGATATAGAAAGAGTCAGCGTGCAAATACAATCTCTATATACAGACATTAGGGACATGCAATCATTTGGCGGTCATGCCTCCAAGACAACCCTATCAGGGAAAGAATTATGCCCATCGCAAAATGTCCAAGGAGAGCCTCCTTCATTTTGGTGCCATTTAAGTTCACTTCCCTCTTAGCTAGCACTGAGCAGTGGCTTACAAGTGGCTCTGATCCCCATAATCCTGGCATACACAGGCTGCCTTTAGATTATATCCTCATTACAAACTGTGCCATTAGGACACTGAAAATCTGTCTTACGCCAAAAGGGAAAAGGCTTGCTTCTACCACCACTAGTTGGATTGTACCACAGATGGTGCAACCCTCCTTGCAACTCCTACTTTATACCAAAGCTTCTTTACCAATATACCAGTGAATTCATGCGAATCCAAATGTATGTGGAAGCAAGTCTAATTTCATGCAACCAATCAAAAATACATCATGCTATTGCTACTGTTGGAGGACTAAATACTAGGGTCAACAACAGCTAGAGGGCAGTTCCTTGTGTGACTAGCACAAGGCAATTCCCTCCTGTGGACTTGTTAAATTTCCTCATCGCCTCCTTGTCCCTTTTCCCAAGCTACTGCTAGCTTAGGATTTAACAGGAACTCTAGGGCTTTTATGTTCACACCATTATGGAGGAAAAAATTCATAACAACCATTCATATTTTGGGAAGCGGAAGATAAGTATTTCAAACTTCTCTAATTTTTCAACATATCCAATGCATAAGTAAGGAGATACAAAGCTGTAGATTTTTCTTACATATTTTGGCCTCTATGTGGCGGATTGCCATAGGAAGAAGAGTGAAATTGAGGTTCTAGAAGCTACTTAAGTGGATATCTAACTTCTACTGACATTTTCCTAACTCGTAAACTTCTATAGGTGCTTTGGTGTCTTAGGTTGACTCTTAACAACTTCCCAGAATTTGCTGGAATCAGGTATAGATGCTTTGGTGTCTTAACAACTTCCCAAAATTTGCTGGAATCGGGTATGCAACGCCCATAACTTTTCAACTTCCTTGAGAGCCACTCGGAGTGCCTTCTCTATGATATCTGACTCAGTTTCTGTTATCCGCTGCAATCAAATGCATATGCAAATCTGATATATGGAAATTCAATGTTTTCAGCATGCCTCACATTATCACCATTCTGCTACAACAATGGAGCGTGTCTCACATGCTAACACAACATACTATTGCATCACACCCTCTCTTGAAAACTTTTGTTTTTCCTTTGTTCGTTATATGGATTATTAACGTTCCAAACATATGTTTCATTTACCATTTCTTCTTTATGACCCCCTCTAGGCCTAAGGAGGATTGATTTTTTAATTGCACAGCTTATTGCTGATGCAAATCACTAATATAAATGTCAATTGTTAATTGCCGATTTCAATGTTATTGCTACTGAAATCAACATCTCTACGAGTTATTGGAAAAATACGGCTATTTTCTGATATTGACATTCCCATATCTGAAATCTGTTAAACTTAGCTATACGTTGCTGGAAAACAATATTAACATGATTGAAATGCATATAGTCACAGTTAGGAATACTAAAAATGAGTGCTCAATTGACAACTTTTTACTTCCATGCAGCAAACAATGGAAATGCTATGCTAGGAAAGAGGAACACAATAAAACATATGAAAGCCCAGATCCTATGCAGGGAAAACTTTGGGTAGAAACATTCCACTTCCAAAATATCAGCTTATTTCTTTATTCACTTTGGAACAAATTACAACTTTTTAAAGAATCCATTCCTTTTAGAATGTGCAATTTGCAACTCCCCAAATTCTACAGCAATGCCATCATTCAGAAATTGCACCAGGGCTAGAAAGAGTAGTCTGAACTACAGAGATGCCCTTTGGGGAACAACTTGGTATCGTGACTCCGTATTGAATGCTACCACACACTCACCTATGCCCATTTGGGATGGAAATAGATGTTTTTATTCTCTTATGGACAAAGCTTATGATGGCTTCAATATCCGAGGATTACGATTCCTCAACCTAATTTGCCTGGAGACTCTTGATATCTCGAGTGTCAGTTCAACTTTCCCATTGATGTGGAAGCTTCATGTTGTGTAGTTTTGTTTGAAATGATATATTACCACTGAAACTCTAAACATTCCCTCTTGGCAGAGTTGTAAAAGTCAGTGTTGTCAATTTTCAATTATGGGTTTGAGAAAACACTTTATAGTTTCTTCAGGTAATTGACACCTAGAATATCTTTTTTTTTTTTTTGATTGATAAGGTGGGTTGAAGGGACCCGTTCCCTATTTAAAGCAGGGTCTAAAACCCAAGAAGATAAACAAGATCAGCCGGGCTAGGCTCCTGGAAAACAGGCCTACATTACTTAACAAAGGCAAAAACAGCCAATAGATTGCTATTTCCCAATCTGGGATGGGAAGAAGTCTTCAATATTACCCATTCGACCTTTTTTACTTTTCCTGTTCTTTACTTCATGCCAAATGCCTGTGTCAGATGGAACAATAATCATAAGATCATTGTGATTTCCTGGGACAAGCGCTTAAGTCAGGCAAAGACTCCTGATCCGAATCTGATTTGTCAGATACGTGTCCTCTTTTCATTCCTCCCATTAACTCTACGTTCTCCCCGATTTCCTACTTCTGAAACTTGCTGCTTATGGTCTGTTGTTTGTGTTGTCTGATACTCTGAGCTCCCCTTGAAAGTCGAAGTAGATGCCAGATCCGGATTCACACTTCCCCAACCGCTAGGAGTTGTCGAACTTCGCTTTTTAGCTCCTTTTTTATTTAAAGGACAAGAAGCTTGCAAATTTCCCGGTTTTTTGTGGACTCTGCATCTAAAGGTGGTGTTCTCATAATCCAAAACTTGTGAATACTGACTTTTTCCAAATTTCAATAAAATACGATCTGGTAGTCCTTTACTTAGATCAATATCAACACAGATACGAGCATACGTGCACAATCCAGAGTGAGTTCTATCCAAATCTTCTTTAATAAACTTGCCCAGACAATTACCAATATTATCTAGGGCATACCATAGATGCAAAGGGAGATTTGGAAGCCTTACCCAAATAGGCGTTTTGGTAACAGAATGAGAATTCGGATCAAATTTTGGAAACCAGGGAGTCAAATATAGACCGGCATTACCCCAAAACCATGGTCCTCCTAATCGGCAGCGCTGATAATCCTCAGTTTCTTTGAAATGCACTATAAAGAAGCCCCTGGAATAGAGTGAAATTTCACACTTGTTGGTCCAGTTTTCAAATATCCATTTATATAAATCGGTAGAGGAAGGACAAAGGCCATTGAAGCGCCCGATCACGGCATCACGAACCAGTGTCTGAAAGTATTCTTCCACCTCGGGGTTTTTGATCTCTAGAGCAGGGATCTCTTCTACCATGTTGACCAGATAAGCCTGGTTTCTAGGAGTATAACCACCTCTAGCTCCAAGGATATCTTTGAACGATGTCGACTTAGAAGCAGCAGCAAAGGGTTTTGTTTTACCGTGCAGCTCAGGTCTTTTCCTTCCCGTTGCAGCCCCGGACGCATCCCTGATGAATTTGGAAGGATTCGGATTAGGGGTTAAAAGGGCTCCTTTCTTTCTCCCTGTCGCCGCTTCCCTGCAGCCCACTATTCTGCCCTATTCCCGCGGGCCCCAAGGTGATACCTCCACGCTGAACCGCTGTTACCACAGCCACGAATCCAATTCCCTCACCCGGTCTAAGGCCGTTCCTTCTCGAATTCGCCTGGTCGGATCTAATCTCTGCCATTGCTTGCCGTCAAGGGTCACCTAGAATATCTTGTTGATGCCATCCTGAAAGTGAAAATACGATGATGAATTTCAGATCATTGATTTATAATTTGGTGCCTTTGTTTCTTATACAAACTCTTATTATGACCCCAAATATATGGGATATTAAATAACTTATAAGCTCAGGGAAGTGAGACTTAACTTGTTGATGCTAAAGTTTGAGATTGTAACATCTTTCCTCCCTCAAAAATCTTATTACCCTTAATGAGAACATGATCTCCCCTCGCTTAGGTTACAGATTTGTAGGTTGCCTCTTGTGAGGGTTTATTTGACTATTCAACCAAATGCCATTTTATTTCCCTTTTCAAAGTTTTCTGACTCTGTCATCTTTATCTCATCTGTTCATATAATTCTGCTTCAACTTCATAGGCTTCCACATATGCTGAGAAAATGTTATTTATATGGGAGCACATTTTTACATGATGTATTTTAAATTTTTTACATTTGCTGGTAGCTTAAATTATAAGCAGATGGCACAGTCATTTGTCTTTTCCACAACTTGAAATTTCCCAGTGTACCTGGGTGACAGTTTTCTACACCTTGTTGGAGAGAACTATTAGGCTTGATGACTGACCCTAAAATCTTGTGAGGTCCAGTACTGTTCTTCATACAACCAACAATTGGCCTAGGGTGACTCCATATTCTTTGTACAATAATTCAGTTTATCCTGCAACTTCTGGGCCATCTCCAAAGAAACCTGACCGTGCCCCTCAAAATTCAACATTATTTATCTCGATGGAAATAAGTTGATCATGCCCATACATAGCCCCAGATAAAGTCATACCTACAGTCACATGCTTGTGATTTTTTGTAAGCAATTTCCACAAATGGAAGTTGTTTTAACCCTACAAAGTTTGCCTGGCAGTCACGTGTGCTTTGAGCATGCCTTCCATCACAACGTTGACTCTGTCTACCTTTTCAGCCTTTGTCAGGCAGATATTTTTCAATCTCTGCAGCAGTAACCTCTTTGTCCTTTTGTTATGAATGATTTTTCATAGTGTGCAAAAATAAAAATCCCAGGTTTATAAGGTGTTTTGTAAAGGTTATAATTAGGCCTGAAACAGTTTCTTGTTGAGAACAAATTGTCACTATCTCCACTTTCCCTCTTAGGACCCTGCATGGACTTCATTTTAGTCAAATATTCACTAACCTTTGTTAATGATGGTTAATTGGTCCCTCTGATGAAGAGTACAACTGAAGATTAATTTGAGAGGATCGGAAACTTGTTTGTTAGGATATCCTATGGGCTAAAGAAATTGGATGTTCTCTTATTATTAGTTTATTGTCATGTTTTTTCTGCACATCATTTTGGAGAATTCATTTAGTTTTTTTAGAACAACTCTTTGCCAATAAGATGTAACCCTGATACTAAATCGATGCCTTTGCAGGTGACATACAGAAGACTTAAGGATACTCTTATTGAGTTGAGCAAGGGTGTGCAGAAGGGGCCAGCAGCAGAACTAGTTCCTGTATTATTTGGGGAGAAGCCACCCCACATTTTCCAAGAAGCCTATTTCCTTTAGTCCCTTCAACTCTGGACTTGATCATTCCACAAGTTTGTATATTAACTAAATGTGCTGTTTATGTGTATTGGTTCCCTGTTCTCAGATTTTCTTTAAAGAGAGTGACAGCCTTTTGAATTGGATAAGTCTTAGCTTTTATTTTTCCAAAACATGGCCTAGAAAGGATTTAGACACATTAAGTATTATATTGCATCATTTATACAATACAATTTGGGATTCTCAAAGGCCCTCATATTTTTATCACTAACTATGGTATGCATTTATGATGTATAATAATTTTAGCGATAATGCTTGTTAGGATGTGTATGAGGGAAGTAAAGCACCAGTGAGCATAATATATGTATGTGTTCATATGTTGGGATAAGTGTAATAGGTAAAACGGCTTAAATATATGTTTTTATGTAGTTTAAGTATGATGAATGAGATTATAGTGCCTACACATGTTCCTAGTCCTTGAGCCATTAAAGTTATGAATACATTTCAATATGGCAATAACGTGTGTAATGCAAATGAATGGAAAAAATATTTAAATAACAAGGATTCGTGCATATGAAATTCCAAATCCGCAAGGAAAGTTTTGGAGTATGACCATCACCAAAACCTATCATAGATGGGTGTCCCTAGACATCCATTGCCATCCTTCCATCAAGATTTGGGTTCTCTAATTTAGGAATTTGATACACAACACGAGAGTGAATCTAATGGAGTGTAAGAGATAGACAAGAAGACCAGATTTAAGACCTTGATTGTAGGAATCCTAGTGGAGTTACGTCTAGTAAGGATAAAAGATGGAAACTGCTGAGGTGATTAGATTCAGAGACGACAATTGCTATGCTCTGATACAAAATGATATAAATTAAGGAACACAAGGGCAACTAGATGAGAGAGAGAAGACATTTCGACAACTGTACTTGATGTAAACTCCTTTAGATTACAAAGGATATACAAAGAAGCTTCTAAATGAAGAGATGTACAGAGATATATGTACATCATTTAAGAATATACAACAAATCCTTGTGACTATCTGTAAATCTTTTAATAAAGTGCACTAGCCCCATGTGACTACATTTAATAATATACACTTAGCCCATGTGATTGTCTCATTAGATTTCAACTAATTTCATCACTCACGACCTTCCTTATTCATGTAATTATCTCCCACAGAATTAATAATTAACAACAGATTTATCTTAGCTTGCCAAGGTTATCTACCAGAGTTACTCAATAATCAGTTCAAAATGTAAAAGTATTAATATCATCTATGGAGTTACTCAACAAGAGAAGATGTTGTGGCTGTGGAGTTACTTAACCTTGGGTAGGTAAGCTAATAGAGTCAGTCAACATTTAGTTTAGATATAGAAACATGTAATAACATCTTCTACGGAGTTGCTTAGCATTGGAAGTTTGGATTTAATTTAAGCGAGTCAGCTTGTAGAGTTATTCAATGTCTCGGTCAAGGAAATAAAGAACAACAAGGATTTATAGGTCCTCCATGTGCCACCACTTTTATCTAGATTTGAGCATAACATTATTGCATGAATAACATGAAAATTCAATGAAATAACTTAGAAGTAAGGCTTTCATATTATGTAGTTTCTGATAGTACATAGTTATTCGATTAAGTGATAACAACTTCTGCAAGAAAGATACCTTACACCTTAAGTGCTGGTTTCAATCCTCAAGACCACAGTCAAACTCCTATATGTTCTATAGTGTCAGACTGCTGCGTACTATTAGATTCTCTCCTAAGTTGCAGTCCTCTTTCCTATATAATACACTTCCTTAGTGCTACATCCTTATTTTATTGGTTGTATTGAGACGTGTGGCTGACCTATGTCACGCATAGTCATTTGATAATCTCTATATTGCATATAAGGAGTAGTCGGTCTAATTGGATCATGGAGTCCCCATCACTTAATTATAGTATATATAGGAGGTACTGTTGAGTATTGCATCATCATATTACAAATTCTATTCTTATTGTAAGGATTGTGGAGGTTGCCCCCTCGAAGTGGCTCAGTCATATATTCCAATATTTTGCTCTTTATTTCACTTATATTGAGCGGATCTATTCTATTATCCTCTTATTTGTGAGTGACAGATGTTGATCTACTCACATGATCTGTACAATTTTGATCTATTGTTGTGAATCTTCCCTTGCTATATAGTGAGTTCATTACACGTGGAATCAGAGTTTGATTTGGGGAATTTTTTTGCGGCAAATTGAGGATTTGGAGAGAAGCAAAAATCAATGCTCTCAGTAAATCAGTTCTTTTTCTTGCAATTTTTCGTCTATTCTTGCAGATCTTTTTTTGTTCAGCAGGGAATTTATGTCACTTTGTGTGTTTGGTTCTACTTGTGGGTCAAAATCAAAAAGTTTTGATTTAGGGTGAATTTAGGGTTTTCGTTTGCACTAGGGAGTTTGGAGCCAGAAAACCTAAAAAATGTGGAATCAGTTTTAAAAATTTGCACGCCTTGAATATTAGTTGTTGGATTTATCTTTTTGTAGTGATCGCAACAGTATTGGTCTTCGATAACCCTAAGTTTTGGCCGATTTTCAGGTTTTCTGTGTTTTTTCCACCCTTAAAAATCACATAGTAGTCAATATATTTTGTTTCAAAAGGCAATTGCAACGGTAGAGGTTTTACTACAGGCGAAAGTGCAACCACTCAAGGGAAGACTACTAACAAAGAAGATACAAATTCAGAGATGGGATCTAGTGAGAGACTTGGGAAGAGAGTTTAAACGATTTTGAGCCACGATTGAGCCGACTCGAAACATGCTTCTTGAAAACTTCCGTTGAGCTGGAAGTAATGGAGATCAAGATGGCCTTAAAGGTGGATATTGCACCAATTGATGCTGAACTGGATTTGATGGCTAAAAGAGAGGATACTAACTAGGATCCAAGAATCAAGCATGGAAACACAATGAAAAATGGTTGAGCTCATAGAAAATATCAACAAATTGTTGCAAATGTCAGGCTTCCAAAGATAATTGACTCACTATATCCTAGGAGATTGATGGACTCACGCACTGTTGATACATTTCAAATAGAGTGCCACATCAATCCCATTGCAAATACCCTCCTAATAGAGTTGGATCCACACACTTAGACACACATACCAACGGCCTAACCAATTGAAATTGCTGAAGTTGGACATGCACAAATTTGATGGTAAAGACCCCGCTCAATTGGATCATCCAAATGGAGCATTTTTTTATCTACAACTAATCCCCACATGCTCAAAAGGTTGCAATGGCTTCCTTATATTTGGAGTTGGATCAATTCATTTGGTATGTTGGCTTTGTGATCAAAAGATAAAGAAGAATCGCAGGGTGACATGGTCTGTTTTTATGGAAGCCAGCTGGCTCACACAGTATAATAGCAGTTTGGTGGGCAACTACATCAGTGAATTGGCCAAGCTCCAACAAACTGGTATGGCCAAGGATTATATTCAAAAATTTCAGACCCTATCCTTGAGAGTGGAGAATGTTACGGAGAACTTGAAGGATCTGTTTCTGGGCAAGGTATGAAGGACCACATTCAACATGAGGTACACTTGTTTGTTCCATCTTCTTTATCTAAAGCTATTACTAGGGTCATGAAGAGTAGAGGAAAAGGTTTTGGCAACTAGGAGAAAAGCATTCACTAGCATCAAAGATTGTAGCAAAACCCCAAACATGGTCCTTTCCTCAACCAACCATATTAACATCTCAACAAATTGAAGAAAAAAGGGCAAAAGGATTATTTTTTATTGTGACAGCAAATACAGTGGAGAACATAAATGTGTCAGAGAAGAAACTATTCTACATTGAAGGAGCAACTAAAGAGGAGGAAGAAGAAGAAATTGAAGTTGAAGCGGAATAGGAACTAGAAGAAGCACCAGAGGATCCACAACCAACCATCTCTTGTTATGCGTTGTTGCACTATCAGGGATTAGTAACCCCCAAACACTCAAGGTTGCGGGATTTTTGAAGAAGCAACGAGGAACATTTTTAATTGACACAAGAAGCACTCACGAGGATTTCATCACTTACCAAGTTCCATCTCTTGCCATTGCATTGTCATGGATCTAGTAACCAATTCAAGACCCTCGAGGTTGTGGGATTTTTGAAGAAGCAAAGAGGGACAATATTAATTGATTGAAGGATACTGCACAATTAGTCATCAAGACAGCAAGTTGGCCACTAACAGTTGAACTAAGTCCTATCTTTGCCATCTCCAAAAGTTCAGAGTCAGATGACTCGTGACTGATGAGTCCAGTGGCTTACAACTTAGTTCACAATAAAGATGCCTTCCAGGAGCTATTCAGGCTATTTTGCTTTGATAGGAGAATACCTTTTGAATAGTAGGGACCTGTCAAGCAACTGTGGGTGGAAAGCTGGATATAGCTCTCATCAAATGCAGAAGCTGCTAAAAAAAGGCTTAGGTGGACTTTGTGGTACAGTAGAGATGAACTTTCCCTTGGAGCTCTTCAATAAGCGCTGTTCATTCTAATGGTAAGATCATTTGAAGTTGCAGAGTATCATTGACAAGCACTCGGTGGCAGGGTATCATTGACACACACTCAGTAAGTTCTTAGAGAGATGCCAGAAAGGATTGCGACTCAGAGAAGAGATCATGACCATGCCATTGGCAACTAGTATTGTGCAGTCATGTACCCAACATAAGACCGTATAGATGACCCATTGGGCAAAAGATATGAGGCATTGATCAAAATGGCATGCGAGACACTGATAGCACGGAATCTTATTCGGCATACTTCAAAGGGAACATTCTAAGCACATCAGATAAATTATGTAGGCATAAGATGGATGCCCTTTGGTACAAGGGTCTGGACTATAGCAAGCTCAAGAAGCCCACTATTAATTGATCCTTGAGCATTGAGGATTTGCTAAATGAGTTCCATGCTTCAGTCCGTTGGGGGACATTTGTAGATTGCAGATGAACTGTATCATCAGATCCACACAAAGAGGAGGATCTCCCTGAAACAACAATCAGGACACATGAGTGGCATTGTGAGTTTCTTTTTATGCCAAATGGTCTCACAACATGCAACTACTATATTATATGGATGTTGATGGCAATTACCCTAATGCAGATCTGAATTTAATTTGAGAAAATGCGACTAGGTGTTCTTTGATGACATATTGATCTCAATGCAAATAACACTAAAAAGATTATACTGTCAATCCCAAATGATTGAAAAGGTATTACAAACTCTTAGGGAGCATCAAATTTATGCAAAGCACTTCAAAATTTGCATTTGCAGCCAAAACAACCCAGAAATGGAGTACTCTGGGAAACATTGTCTCTGATTATTAAGTCAAGCCTGAAACCCTCATAAGATGAACACCATGGTGGAGAGGGAAGTGCCTAAAACCCTTATAGCGATCTTTGATGATTCTTACAACTAATATGGAGAATATTGTTGATTTTCAGATATTATTGAAGGATAGCATCACCTCTTGACAACTGTATTGCCAAAACCATCCTTTTGAGTGGAGTCAGACAACAACTAGCTGTCATTTGAGAACCACTAAAAAAGCACCTGTGCACAAACCCATGCTGAAATTCCACTCTGGAAGTCTACAAAAAGAACGTTGGAAATTTCTGGAATGTGAAATCCCCTTTAGGACATCCCTATGGGTGCATTTCGTCACACAAGACGGTTTAGGATTCACAAGGGTTTTCGTCCTTGGAAGTTGTCTGATAAAAGATAAGAGCTCTTAACAATAGCAAAATCTGATAATAAGGAAATCTTGGCTATGTCATCTAAGCAAGTCAAGACTTGGAAGCCATATTTAATGGGAAGACACTTCAAAGTAAATACAGACCACCGTGGTCTAAACCTAGCCAATCAAATTCTTTCTTTTCCCTATGTTGAGTCAGCATTTTTCCCTCATTAAGAAGCTGGGATGACACATTTCCCTATTTATGACTCCCATAAAGGCAAGTCGCACTTGTAGTGGCTAACACTCTAACTAGGAGGGATTAAAGCACAACTGACATTGTTGATATTGACATTTCCATATTGCAGGTGAATAAGGCTTTATTATTTATGGCATATGTGACATACTTATACATGAATCTCATTTTAACTTCAGCATGTTCCCAGCACATCGGATATAATAAAATGGATAAAAACTTAGTCACCCTAGAAAGGCTCTATGTTGCAAAACGTCGGGTCAGACAATTATAGGGCCAAAGGAGCTTCATCCAAACTCATTCGGAAAGAGGGGATTCAGGATTACATGAAGACTTTATCATAGGATCATTCTTGATGTTTTTTGGGAAGGGCTTAAAGGTGATGTATCAGAAATTTGTGGCGGAATGTCTAGTCTGATAGGAAAAACAATGGTGAGACTATTAAGACTCTAAATCTTTCGCAGCCTTTAGTCCATTCCTAGCCATCGATGGGAGGAGATCTCAATGAATTTCATCATAGAACTACTAAAATCTAGAAGGGCAAAACGTTGATCATGGTAGTGGTGGATAAACTCACAAACTATGCCCATTTTCCTGCACCTTATGCATCCCTTGGCAGGAAATACAATGGCTGCCACATGTATGGAAACAATTTAGAAGCCACATGATACCCCCAAAGATTACAGTGAGTGAGCGTGATCCCATATTTACTAGTAATTTTTGAATTAATTTATAATCTCTTGTTTGGGTACTCAGTTGGCTCATAGTTTTTCATATCACCCCCAATCTGGATGGGCAAGCTGAGATTGGTCAACAAGTTCTTAGAAGGGGTATCTACGGTTGATTTAACTTTTGGTAAGCAAGCGCAGTGAGTTAACTAACTGCCACTAGTAGAAAATGGTGGTATAACACCTGTTTCTGTACTTCTTCCAAAATGTCCCCATTTATGGCATTGTATATATATATATATATATATATACCACCCACCATCCATCACATCTTCATTGAAAGTACAGCCAAGAGGTCTATGCTGTAGAAAAGAGCACATTCGACACCAACAAGAGGTGCTTTCTAGTTCTTGGGAGGAGCCTCACCAATGGCACAAAACATGAATGAAACAACAGCTGGACCATAACATTGAAGTGAAAAGACATTTTGAAGTTGGAGATTGGATTTTTTTGAGGTTGCAGCCAGTAAAAGCAAATGACCTTGAAGCAGCAAAAGAATGATAACAAAACTGTCACCCAAGTATTATGGCCCTTACTCAGAGCTTCTGAAGAAGATTGGCAACATGGTACACAAATCAGAGTTAACTCTAGTCAACAAAAATACATAAAATGTTTCATGTTTCCTAATTGCATAAAATCATTGGCCAGAAGTATTTTAGATCCAGACATTGAGTCACCAGAGCTTCATGGAGAGAGGAAGAATTATCTTTGAACCCTGAACCAATTCTTCAGACACGCACGAAGAGGGTCGCAAACTGGGGTAATCACAAAGTATCTTATCAAGTGGAAGAATGTTTCTAGAGAAGATGCGATGTGGGAAGGTGAATTTCTCACTTAGAAGCATCCACAAAAATCAAGGGGGGCATATTCTTATCCTATTGGTTTTATTAGTATATGTGTGGCTGACATATGGCATGAATATGAAAAATCTGGTTCAGATTAAGCACACTAAATTGCTTCATTCGAATTATTCAATAATAGAGGTTACATGCTTATGTTATTAATCTACTCAAATGGAGGAGTCAAACCTTATCACTTTGTAACAATACAATCTCCTAAAATCACTCACACTCAAGTCTATCTAGTATGAGTTGTTTTATAACAACTCATATGTACACTTATCTAATATTCTAAGTACATTTCACACTCACACATAATATCTATACGTACTAACAAATATCTCCACCATACCCCCCTTAGTGTGGACATAAGGAGAATAACCACATTGCACTAACCGAAAATAAAATCATATGTCAATACATATTCTAGGTATGTTTCATGCTACTCATGATGTTTGTTGCTTGTGATCACCTACATATGTGAACACAATTGTTTGTGCTTTCACTTCCATTGAGTGTTGGGCTTCTCACTGGAAAATCACTACTTCTAGTGATAACCTACATACATGAACACAATTGTTCATGCTTTCACTTCTAGTGAGTGTTGGTCTTCTCACCGGAAAACCACTTAAGAAGTATGCAACAAAATAATATACAATATAAATTCATTCTCTTATTCATTTGTTTACAACAATTATATCTTTACATACCATACAAAAAAATAGAAAAATTGAAATTGAGGACTGGGTCCTTATTGTCTTCTTGTTTGCAGCCTTTGTTCTTGATCGTTGCCACCTGATTGTGAACAATTTAACTTGTGCCCACTGCCATTGGTTTCTAATCTCGACATTAGTTGGTTTGGCCTTGGTTTTGCCACATTTGTGGTACACAACCTTTGAGTTATTGACTAACTCGAGGTTGTTGGTGGACATCCTTCCTTCATTGCCTTTGACCTCCAACTTGACTTAGCTTTACAAACTAGGTAAGATTGCATGTTTCCAAATTGTGCCTTTATAAGAAAAATTTACACATGAACTAGGACGTCGGGTTTGCCTTGAAAATGTGTCCTTTACAAACAAATGTATTTGATTTTCACAATTATGACACACAAGACACTAATCAACTTTTACTAATTTAGTTCATTTAAATTTCCTAAAACACTATAAACTTACAACTATATGAAAGATCCCCAAATGGATCTATCTTGTTCTCCAATGCAATTTAGATCAATTAAGACACTAAAAGCTGATTCATGACCTTTTAAAGCATTCACACTAATACAGATCTAAATTTATGAAAGAAATGTGACTAGGGTTTTGGATAGAAACTTAGCCTAAACTGAACCAGAGCTGTTTTGAAGACTGTACAGCAATCAATACAGCAGTTTCAGCTATATCCTAGCAAAGGCGACTAGTATAGATGATGAAAGTCAACACAAAACTACTACCAACATTATCCATTATTGCCATAACAAGTTCAGAACTGTAACAATTTATTATAAAGCAAAAATTGACCTTTCTGAACATATAAACAGGTTGGGACTGTACGCAGAAATCTGCAGATTTGAATGACTGCGAACAGCACTTAAAAACCTTCCAAAATCACGGGAAAACTATTATTTGGACTCCCAGAATTTAGTACAATTAATAATAAAGAAATTCAGACCTGAGATGCGTCCAAGACATTGAAAACCAGCCACATACTGGGTCTCTTCATACACAGAAAATAGACTGACACTGCTGCGATGAATTCTTCAATCCTTTATTGCCAAAAACTCCTTAACTGCTGCTGGAAAATACTAAGACTCTTATAAGCTCTATGGAAGATCCAGTGTAGAAATTCCTCCTAATCTCCAAGAGGGTTTTCGTCCTCTAGAGGCAATATACTAAGGGTTTCCGTCCTTAGAATATTTTATACAAAAGCACCTGGCTTAAGATCAGATTTAGAAATGATAAATGATTACAATGCTTCTCTACCCAAGCTGTCCCTCTCCTTTTTATAGGAAAAATATTACAAAATGACCTTTTCATCATCCAATGAGAAAAGAGTGCCAAAATACCCTAAAAGTATACCCAAACCTAGGCGCACTTCCTCCTTGGGTAAATAAACATTAAATAATGTTTTATTATTTTCCCTAAGGTCTATTTGGCCTCCCATGCCCAGTCGCACTTTTCTTGGGAAGAGTGATAACTTTTATCCTTTCTAAACTTACTTTCCTTCCTTTGTCCAAGTCGCATTTTCTTGCCTAGGGATGACAAACATAGCATGGGTCTCTTTCTACTCTCCCTAGAAAGGATACAACATAATATTAGACCCAATGCTCCTCTTTAGAGATTATCAATTTATTATTAAGTCACATAAATTAATACAAGTGCTTTATTAATAATTTTTTGCACTTTGTAATAACTCATTGTGACTTAAGTCACCCTTATATTTTTCCTTTGGCCGTCGGGTTGACGAAATGGGCCAAAGGTCTTCGATTGGAAAAGGGGACATTACAGTCCTCCCTTCCCAAAATTGCTTGCCCTCAAGCAATTCTGATCTTGTTTTGTCCAAGTGTCATGCACAAGAGACAAAACATGCTGAAGTGATCCGCAACCCTGGCACCTGTTCCTGTCAAGTGAACTAAAACTTGCCACCATATATCATCCACAAGATGCTCACATATATATACTTGGAGAAATGGTTCAACAAACTCCAAAATGAAGACTTCATCTTCTACCATATCATGCATCTCATGATGAAAATAGATTGGGCTAGGCAACAATAAATAAGATGTATTATTATGTTCATCATACCTTGGAGTATCGCCAACATCGACGTCAATCTTGGTCTTCAAAATGTCTTGACTTTGCTGCCCCAAAATCTGAGTATTAGTGTCTACAATGGGCTGAAATTTCTCATAAATCAGCTGCTGTGATAAATGAGATGGCATACTTTCTTCCACACCATCTTTAATATGTGCAATCAATCCTCCTTTGAGAGGTATTTCCATGCTCCCGGCTGCCCTCTCTTGAGGAATGACATTCCTCATACCTTGCTGCCCACTAAGCGAAGACATCTTTTCCTTGAACTCTTATAGGTGTTGTCTTGCTTGAGCAACTACCAACCTAGAAGCTCTAGCTCTGCTATTCCATTCCTCACACCTCTTAAGAGTTTCCATTACATCATCCTTGCTTGCATATACAAATTTAATCTCCTGAGATGGAATAATTTCTCTAGCAAGCAAAGTTCTACTAACACAATTATTTTGTTCAATGGAAATCATCCCTTTTGAAGCTGCTTCTTCTTCCTTTGGTTGCAGATCTAATTTATCTTCATGTGTTAAACCAACATGTCTATCAAATTCATCACATAAATTTTTGCATACCTCATTAGAATTTGAAGACACCAAAGCGCTCTCATGAAGAGTTGTATCATCCATCTGTGAAGATTCTCTGTTCCTTCCACGTATCAACCATTCGGAAGTTATAGTGTGATATTCCTCTTTTGCCTGCTCAGTCTTGTAGCCAATCTTCGGGTGCATGTCCATGTAGTCCATGAAAGGAAAATTCTCCTTAACATCTTGAGGAAGAATGCTATACTCCTCAAATATGCTAATCACTTCAGCTTCCTTGTCTTGAGGTGTTAGAACTTTGTGAATAGAAAATGATGATGATGATCTAGGCCTCCGATCTTGTTTGGCTCTCAAACTGTCTCTCCTATCTCTTGGCCTATCCAAATCCATCCTCTGCATCAACTGTTGCATGCTCCGTATCATCTGCTGATGGGTGTCTACCATTTCCCTAAGAAGATTGCTATCCATATTCCATGGAAAACTTTTCTGTCTAACTCCCATGATTCAGCTCTATCACCAACCTCTTGTGGCTACATCAAATCATAAACCCTCCAGGTGGGAGGAACATTGCTCTGATACCACTGAAAGATCCCCAAATGGATCTATCTTGTTCTCCAATGCAATTTAGATCAATTAAGACACTAAAAGCTGATTCATGACCTTTTAAAGCATTCACACTAATACAGATCTGAATTTATGAAAGAAATGTGACTAGGGTTTTGCATAGAAACTTAGCCTAAACTGAACCAGAGCTGTTTTGAAGACTGTACAACAATCAATACAGCAGTTTCAGCTGTATCCTAGCAAAGGCGACTAGTATAGATGATGAAAGTCCACACAAAACTACTACCAACAGTATCCATTATTGCCATAACAAGTTCAGAACTGTAACAGTTTATTATAAAGCAAAAATTGACCTTTCTGAACATATAAACAGGCTGGGACTGTACGCAGAAATTTGCAGATTTGAATGACTGCGAACAACACTTAAAAACCTTCCAAAATCATGGGAAAACTATTATTTGGACTCCCAGAATTTAGTACAATTAATAATAAAGAAATTCAGACCTGAGATGCGTCCAAGACATTGAAAACCAGCCACATACTGGGTCTCTTCATACACAGAAAATACACTGACACTGCTGCGATGAATTCTTCAATCCTTTATTGCCAAAAACTCCTTAACTGCTGCTGGAAAATACTGAGACTCTTATAAGCATAGTTACCTAGGACGGGGGACGGGGGACGGCTGATTAAAAAATATATAAATATTTAAAATAAAAAGATATAGTGACTAAATTATATAAATAAGCTGAAATAAAACCATTTGAGATTTAAATAAGGTGAAACTTGAACTCATAAACATCAAATACACTATAATATCAATATGTTAATGTCATAAATTGAAAATTCATAATACATATTTGAATTTTGATTCTTGAATATGAGACCAGCTGAAATTTGAAATTTGAAATATATTAATATTACAAAATATAAAAGTAAAACCATTCTAAAATACGATTGATCAAGTGACAATAGCTAATATTCATATCATTAATCTCATAGCCAAATACACCAACAATTGTCTATTGTCAATATTACAAAAAAAGAGGACAACTACAAGTATCAGCCTAAAAATCAGAATCTCCATCTGAAGCAATATCCATGAACTCCTCCTCGCTGTTACTAGCATCCTCGTCCTCAAAGGTAAGCCCAATCAATCCTCGCTGCACAGTGTTGTCCTCTTCAACCTGCCTCGGCTCCTCGGGATCTACATCCCACCGTAATGCTGGAGTCTGTTTGTACTCAGGTGTCTTGCGATCTATAAGACGCAAAACACTGTGTACAACTACAAGCTTCTCCGCTCTCGCAGAGGTAAGCCTATTCCTCTTAACATAGTGTATCCAACCATACATAGACCAGTTCCTCTCAGAGGCAGAGGAGCTAGAAACCTGGGAAAGGAGGCGAATGGCAAGTGGTCGCAGCAATCCTGGAAGCCAATACAGTCACCACCAACTCACTGGTTTCTCCTGTGCTAATGTTACCCTGTCTGTCTTTGCTGATGTTTTGTACCCATCGAGTTCAGTGAAGTCAAGCCACTCCATTCTGATCTGTGAAGCCTCTTGTGGAGTGTAAATTTTTTTAAAAGCCTTCATAAGGCCCTTCTTCACCTCATCATCATCTAATGGGACAACTCTGCCTGGCCTCTCCACATACCATTTGGGATTTAGTGCATACGCAGCCATATGAAGAGGAGTGTTCAACTTCTCCCATCTCCGCTGAATAATGGGCTGTATATGTTCAGTATAGAACTCCAAAGTGGGGTCCCTCACCCGAATAGCTGCCTTCATTTGCCCAAGCATGCTATCAATGCACTTGTAGATCTCACCAAGATTGGGGCTGTTAGAATCCCCATATTTGATGACACTAAAAACTGGAGCTATAATTGATATGATGTATTTCATATCAACCCAAAATGTTTCCCGCAACACCACTTCCTTCACTCTTTCCCCTTGATCTGTCTTGGACTCACGCCACCTAGTCCAATCCTGTGTCATAATCATAATTTGCAGGGGTTCCTGCAACTCAGACATCCTCTCCAACAAAATAAATAGGATGCAAAGCGGGTGTCAACTGGTTTCAAAAATTCCTTCTTTGAAAAATTTCGAAAAAGTGCCAATGATGTGTGGTGATTGCATATGAACTTCTGCACATCTCTGGCATCAGTCACTATCTGGTTAACCCACTGAATCTTCCCTATGTCTTTTAGTGCATTGTTCATGGCATGCACACAACATGGAGTCCAATAAATATGCCTATATTCCCGCTCCACTAGCTTGCCTGCTGCTCTGCACACATAAGCTGCATCTGTGATAACCTGTACAACATTTGAAGGTCCAACCTCCTCAATGGCATCCTTCAAAATTTGAAACTGAAACTCAGCATCTTTTCGCTTCCCAGAACAATCAATTGCTCTCAAGAAGTACGGTCCATTTTTGCAAGAGACAATGATATTGATGAGAGGACGGTGTCTAATATCCGTCCACCCATCCATGATAATGCTGCATCCATGTGACACCCATGTCACCTTCATCTCCTCCATCAATACATTAACCTTGGAATAGTTTCTATCCAAGATTGTTGACTTGAGTTTTGTGTCTCCAGGAGGCACATAACTTGTACCTGCTTTTGCAACCTTAGCCATAGCCTCCTTGTAATAAGGAGAGCGAGCAACATTAAATGGAATTCCAGCAGCATAGAAAAATTTCCCAATAGCATCATCTGCCTCTTCCCTTGCCTTTGAATCAAACATGTCAATAACTGAATTTGGGGCTGCCCCCACGGCCTTTCTCTTCCCTCTGCTTTCCACTTCTGACACTTCAAAACTAGAACCAGCCAGAGTATTAGTAAGTTTGCCAGTCCTATGAGCGCTCAATGGAGTATTAGCCATAGAACCACGAACTTCTGGCACTTTGTCCGTGGTATTTCCATTGAAGATTCTCACCATCTCAGCTCTCTGCTCTAGTGAAAGACGCTTACAAGTGCCAACCCCCCTTCCTGTAAGATGCAACAAGTGTGCATTGGTCCTAGTGATACTACCATGCCAAGTCAGTGCACATATGTTGCACTGGAGCTGAATTTGGTGGTTCAAGACCTGTTCACGAATGTAGTGACATTCGACCTCAATATGCTTTGTTCATTCATGGAAAAACCGGATTCTTCACAAGCTTCAACACACCCTGATTGTCGCAGTGAATGATGGGAGGTTTCTCTTCAGGAATCCCTATATCTGCAAGAATGCCCACTACATTTTGTTGTCCAAATTACTTCACACACAGCTCCATCGTGGGCAGCGCCAACTATTCCACGGCCTCCTATCTGGACTGAGAGAGCAACAACAGTTTGCTTCTTACTGATCCATGACTCATAGGTCCAGATCTCGAGTATGAAAAACATCATCCTGAAGTGGATTTCTGCAATGAATCATCAACGGATCCATAACTATATGATCCGAGTCTGTATATCCCTGTAAGAAGAACTGAGTGTTCTTCTGATACGTCCAGACCAAAGTCAATTATACCTCGGACATATCTACAACACATGCTTTGCTGCCTATCCAAGATGACATTTCTTTTAAATCCTGCATAAATCTGGATGCATGATAGCATCACCGCAAAGCAAAGATCTGGTCTGGTATAATGCTCAAGTAAATGAGACTCCCCTACAAGCTGCAAAAAATAGTGAGTGCCATCTTAAACTAGTGGTGAATCCTGGAATCTAGATAGTTACAAAACTTTTTCCATAGGTGTGGACATTGTAGTTTGTACAATCTGACATCCCATACTTTTCCAGGAGTGTCATTGGCATAAAATCATCTGGGAGACGATATGATATGATTACATTCTGAATCTACCATATCTCTAATGCCAAGACAATAGTGAAGTAGCCCCCTAATCAGTCATGTCGAAGGATTTCTTCATATCATTCTTTACATCATCTACAAGAAAAACAAGAACTTCCTGTGATCACAAGATCATCTACGTAAGCAAATACCAGAAATGATAAATACCTCTTGTTCCTACCTTCTTGATATACAAATTTGTATCTGAGGGGCTCACGAGTGCTCTTCCATGCTTGCAATAGGTGATCACTCAATTTTTCTATACTCATGCCCTAGGTGCTTGTTCTAAGTCTTGCATTCTTGCTCTTGACTTGGTATCAATATATGACAATGAGCCCCATGTGTGGTTGATGCTCGTAACATACAAATACCACTTTTAGGGTTTAGGGGTTATGTTTATGACTTCTTACTTGTTATGCTATCAGTCGTATACAATAGAAAAGCAAGTCTTGACATCCATCTGCTGAAGTATGTCCATCCATTTTGTGCTGCCAAGTGCACATACAACTCGTGATGGTTTTGATCTTTTGCAGTGGGACGTGCTGGAGGTCTCATCATAGTCAAGTTCCTTCTTGGGACGTCCCAGATGTCCCTCTGCCGTAACCCCATGTGCAACCAACGTCCCCGTGACTTTGTGTTCTGTCCCCCCTGAACCATCTGTCCTTATATTTTGTTTCCGAAAATCCATTTGTAGCCAATGGATTTCTTACCTGTGTGGCAGATCGGGACAACGTTTCCCCCACGTCCCCGCATTCCTAGAACGTTCAGGGACGTCATGGATTCAGCATCCAAAAACGGGGGGGGACTGCATGCCCGCGAAAATACTGAAATCCTGTGTAAGCTCTGTGGAAAATCCTAGTGTAGAAATTCCTCTTAATCTCCAAGAGAGTTTTCGTCCTCTAGAGGCAATATACTAAGGGTTTTCGTGCTTAGAATACTTTAATACAAAAGCACCTAGCTTAAGATCAGATTCAGAAATTGATAAAATGATTTTAATGGTGCTCTACCCAAGCCGCTCCTCTCCTTTTTATAGGAAAAAATATTACAAAATGACCTTTTCATCTTCCAATTAGAAGAAGAGTGCCAAAATAGCCTAGAAAGTAGGCCCAAACCAAATTGCACTTCCTCCTAGGATAAATAAACATTAAATAATGTTTTATTATTTTCCCCTAAGGTCTATTTGGCCTCCCGATGCCCAGTCGCACTTTCCTTGGGAAGAGCAATAATTTTTATCCTTTCCTAGACTTCCACTTTACCTTCCTTTGTCCAAGTCACATTTTCTTGCCTAGGGATGACAAAACACATCATGGGCCTCTTTTCTATTTTCCCTAGAAAGGATACAACATAATATTACACCCAATGCTCCTCTTTAGAGATTACCAATTTATTATTAAGTCAGCATAAATTAATACAAGTGTTTTATTAATATATTTTTTTGCACTTTTTAATAACTCATTGTGACTTAAGTCACCCTTATATTTTTCCTTTGACCGTCAAGTTGACGAAATGGGCCAAAGGTCTTCGATTGGAAAAGGGGACATTACACTATATAATAAACAATAGTCTAAACACTCACTAATATCTTAGACGTCAAAATACATAAAAACATTGAAGCCTACAGACTTTAGCTTACTATTAAAAAACAAATCTTTGAACTCATTAATCTATATACTTTATAGATGATTATTTAATTAACAATAATATAATTTAAACAAATTAAAAACATATTATACTCATCTTAAAAAAACTAACACTTATGACTCACATACAACAATTATGCCGAAGTCGAGGCTTAAATGAGAATGGGGTTGCAAAGTCTGACAACATTTGGTGGTCAAAAATCTCTACATCAACGACCATATCCAATGGTTTCCATTTACGATCCGTATGTAGGGATTTTATGAAAGTTCTAATTGATGTTGGTACATCATCCATCCTACCTTTCTTTTGCAGCCTTGTATGCTTCAACTGAATAAACACCGCAAACAACAAAGGCAAAACAACAACGAAAGCAAGTAAAATGGATTAGGCGTGAATCCTATATCTTCTTTTTGTTTGAGGACCGTGACAACTTAGAAGTAGCCAATTGAGATGAACAATGGCTGGTCGTTTGATGAATCGCGCATGCTTAACAAATCCATCAAATCACAATCTACGAACGAGAGGACTAGAATTGGTGATATAAAGGGTTGTGGAAGAGAAACTGTTGAGACACACAATTTTTGCACACCTTTAGAGTTAAGTCATGGCTTGTACTGAACAACTTGTTCATCAGACAGGGGATTTTCCACTTAGGCGGAGGAAACCACCTGTGGGTACCATTGGTGGCAGAGCATTGCATGGACGACATGGAACACAACAACTTGATCACCCATTGACGATCATCTCTCGGGTTAAAAGGGCACACAATTGCAGGATTGATTATTATCATTGGTGTTGCACACTCCATATACCCTGCATGAACCGTAAATGCCGCATATATATGACTAGGTTCTGAATACACAACACTCCGTTTACTATTATTAATCCATAAGTACATTGTTAGTTTGTCGTTTTTGTGAATTTTCCGCACCATGAAAATTTGTGTTTTCCATTTTTGGTAATACATGAAGTACATGCTTGAAGGAGAGATCTATTGGGATTTGTTTACGATTTGCATCGACTTCTTTTGTTGTTTTTAGTTTGCATGCAATGGTTAAACATTGCATTCGTCTACTCTCCAAACAACTAAATCATGTGTAGTTTGCATGTGTCCCATGCATCGACATACGAGCTGACATCTCTTCCAACTGTCCTTGACCAACATCTATTCATTCAACAGATTCCATGGATTCAAATTTGTTGGCATTGATGTCTCTTCTCCACCTTGCATTCATCCTTATCAATTTTGCTTCATGGTTCAACTAAATCATTAAAAGGTCAAAACCGTGAATATTAAATTTATTTTATGTCCTGTAGGTCAATTAGGTCTATGCGTAATTTGTTACTTGTGTCTTTTAAAGTGGCAAAATAATGTGTATTAAGTCTTTAGTTTTTTATTTCCTTATTTAAGTGTATTTAGGTTTTATATTTATGCCGATAGGTGTTTTTCCAAACTAAAGGCTATTTTTTAACAATTTTCAAAGACGTCAACGATGGTGACACATTTGGTCGTTGGTGTACGACCTTATCACATGTCCATATTGGTCGTTGATTTTTTTGGTCTTTGATGGCGTATTCTTGGCAACTTGTGACGTTTCTTGAAGAAGCAAAACCTACGACATTTGGCCATGCTCAATAGCTCTTCCAAAGTTGACCACAACTATTCAAAGCTTATCCAAAATTGTCATCACAATGGGATGCAGTTCGGGCCTTTGCCTTCTATGTGCTTCTGTGTAGTCCATGGTGAGATAAGTAAGATAAATAGCCCACTGGAAGGGCCATTCCTCAACGGAAGAATCCACCAAATCGTCGAATTTTGCATTGTCCAGTGCCTGTTCCACTATGATGATGAATCAAAGAGCTGGTTTCCTCATGAGAAGCTGAAGAATAACGATTCCAAGGCTATAAATGTCTAACTTATGATTGAAATCACCTATTCTCAGGTTGTTTGGATTAATACAGGAAAACATGCCTTTCATCTCTATTTCTTTGAGCAAATATTCAGGAAGAAGTCGACCCAACCCAAAGTCGCTTATCTTGCATCTTGCATAGATTTCGTCTAGTAGAATGTTGTCTGCCTAGAATTTAGATGACATGAATGTTGTCAACTTCTTTGGTTGTGCAGGATATGTTTTGCTAAAGCCATCCTCTACTTGGCATAGTTTTGCTAAAGCCATCGATGAAAGAAGAGGCACCTTATCAAGGGATATGTCATCGAATGGGAAAAAAGTCGACAGTCAAATGCTTGAGAATTCACATCGTGGATTATATTTCCAACAAAGCCTCCTTGACCCTTCGTCTCCTTGAAGAGTGTCATTTGCAATTAGAGAGACACTCCCATTTGGAAAGGCCTTTTTTGCATAAAAAAATAAAATTGATTTTTATAATTTTTTTTAAAAATGTATTGTCACAATGAGAAGCTTCATAACTAATCTACTCTTTAAACGAATTGTAACAACTTTAGCCGGTTTGCCACTTTAGACAAATTGAAAATAGACAATAACATGATGGCAGTGGGCATGTAGATTCGTCATTAAAGGAAAAACAAGGGACAAAAATGACACGCAAAATAGTGCCACATAGACAACATTTGTCAAAAAACATGTCATATGATTTGAGGTCTTGCATCGAACTAACAACTCCATTAAATTTCAAGTCCTATATCGATAAAAACTCCATAGGATTTTAGGTCCCATATTTGAAGGACAATTTGTATCATGAATAACTACATTAATGACCCCAAATTTATCATTTGTTGTTGGCAGGAAGAATGACGGTGTAACAGATATGAACCATTGATATCAAGGGAACTGACTTTTTCCATATGCCCTTCACTGTAGATGCTGTCTATGCCTTTGTCATTTGCCATTTTCCTGTGCAAACAATCCCTCATTATGGTTGCGCCTTAAATGAGAGTACTTAAAACAACGTTAAATCGAAGAACAATATAAATCTTTCTTCTATATCTTCTTATTCTTCTGTCTCTTTATGGTGGTTTAAGTTTACAGATAAAAAGCCCATTCAAGAGGAAGGTGAACAAATGCACGAGTGTGACTGAGTAACGAGAAAATTATAAGAGCGATGGTAGGTCATGTGTTCAAACAAATTTGTATATTTCCGTAAAGTTTGAAAGAACTCCACCGTAAATGTATTCTCTTGAGGATTATGTGCTTACATGGTTTGACTTCACATGTTGGATCCTCTATGAATCCACACATGTTCAAACGGGTGTTAGGTCCCCTCAATGATAGTGTATCCTGCGGCACAGTTTTCACATACGTTACCCCCAATATTTTTCCCGCCCCTGGACTTCTTCCTCAATCACCTTCTTCACCACCCCTCTTACTCCTGCAATGTTTCACTCCTTCAAGTTTAACTTCTTTGACACATCCCCTTTGGCGTCTCCATTGCACTGCTTGTGTGTGATTGCTAGTAAAATATCAAACTATGACTTGATGACTATTCTCCGTGAGAAATTAAAGAAAACAAACTTGGTGAAAGTGACGTGCATGGGGTGCATGCGAATGGACAACACATGAGATCTAATGGCTTTAGACTGTTGGGAATGTTGCTGCGTAAACGCCTCTTATGCGCTGTGCCACACACCTTTACTTCTCTTCTCCAACTGCTTTAACCAAGCAATCCACTAATTACATTGCACTTTTTTGACCAGCTTTAGATTTGCTTCATGCCTTAGAAAAACCTCTATTCATAGGCACAAGTTCCACACTTGTCTCACAACAATCACAGACCAAACAAACAATTGCAAATTTGGATCAGAGGAGAACAATTATACAGGAGGAGGCAAAATAGTAGATAAGATAAGATAAGATAAATATATTAATGTCCAACGAATGACCACAAAGTAGGTCAATGGGACTGCAGCCCAAACAATATACAAAGTGCGAGCGGGGGCAACTCAAAACGAGTTCCCAAAAACAGAAGAAAGGAAAAGAGACGGAGCAGAAAGGAGACGGAGCTTAGAGACGTCCAACTAACCTCAACAATAGAGTTGAATAAGCTTGTTATGGGCTCCTTCAATAAATAACCACAATCTTCATAGTTCTACAAGCTCATTCGTTGATAACCACCATGCAATAGGTGGACGAATGTTGACAAAACTATATTACGGTGCAAATGCTGAAGAGGATGATTGCAATGATTGCAAAAAACTGACTGAAACTGCATGAGGATGGAATTCCCAGGGGCACGGCGATTGACTAACAATAAATCGCAGTGATATCACGAGCATGGATCTGATAACGCATACAATGAATTTGATATGGTGATGACAAATTGGCAATCGTGCATGGAGCTAAGAAATTGACCAAATTGCATGAAAATTCAATTGACAGAGAATGTGCATTTCACAGGTTCAATACATGTAGTGGACGAAATATTGCTTTGATCTTCGATGAGTGTCCGCAGAGCTGCAGCTGCAACATGAAAGAGTGTAGCAAAAAACCTTAAAATACACAAACAAGAAAATCACACAAACCCCAAACTAAATGCAATCTGTTTTTTATAACAGCATATCCAATATACCAATGCTTCTCCAACACCCATCAAACCCTAGCAGCGAACTGAAATTTGCATGTTAGGGCATCAAACACCCATCAAACAAGCTGAAATTAAATATACCAATGCTTCTCCAAGTTATATATAATTAATGGAACCATTACCAAGACAAAACATGTGCCAAATCTGAAATAACACCCAACTGCAATTTTTTTTAGGACAGCAGAAGTGCAGTCCACAAAAATAGCTAAAAATGAGGTCTCCAAACCCCAGCAATTACAAAATATGGAAGATACCAGCCTTATAAATTATGACAAATCTGAATATCAAATAATAATGAAGTTCCATGCCCTAGAAGGCACCCAAAAACACTAACCCTAGTCGCTCCCTAGGAGAGGGGCTCCAAACAATGCAAAAACTCTTGAAATGACTTCTCCTTGATGCCCTATTTGCAAACCAGCAAGATGGTCTTCAATATTTGCCTTCACACCATCAATTTGGAGAGTTTTTGTTCTCCAATATGCCACAAGGAAGGTTTTTTGTCCTCCTTGGATGCCACACTAATGAATTTTTGCCCTTTAGTGGAGTTGGATTAGAGCAATCAGCCCTAGAACCAAGTAGAAAAGTATGTCTGCCAAAATTGATGATGAAAATGAGCCTATGCAACTCCTCTTATACCCATTTGGTGGCGCCAAAGGTCTAAGGGGTGAATTACCCCAAGATTGAGCTTTTAGGAAGCTTGCTTTATCTTCTATTTTCATTTTTAAAGCTCTCCAACCCAAACGATCTGTCTTAGGGAGGAAAATACAAAAGAAAAACATTAATAGCAATGAAAGAAAACAGAAATGAAACCCAAGGACTTCCTTTGTTCAATTTCTTCTTGGCCACGGGAAGACAAATGGCAAGAAGTCTTCAATTGGACCTAATTTGAAAAAGGGGACATTACAGTTCAATACATATAGTGCGAGAAATATTTCTTTGACCTTCAATGAGTGTCCGCAGAGCTGCAGCTGCAACATTAAAGAGTGTAGCAAAAAACCTTAAAATACAGAAAAACTCCAAAAGTATCTTAAGTATTACAAAAACTTAATATATGCAGAATTTCTTCAAATAATAATGTAGTTCATACTTGAGCAACCACGAATACCAATGGAGTTGCCCTTATCCAAAATTCAGGACCACAGCATGCTCTGATACATATAGAAAATTAGGTTCAGATTAATCACATTAAATTGCTTCGTTCAAATTATTCAATAATAAAGGTTACATATATAGGTTTGATATCTCCTGAAATGGAAGAGCCAAATCCTATCTATTTGCAACAATACAATCCCTAAAATCACTCTCACTCAAGCCTATGTAGTATGAGTTGTTTCATAACAACTCATACACACATATCTAATATTTTAAATACATTTCACACACACAATATATATGTACATACTAACAAATATCTCCAATAGAATAAAATTTGAATTAGTCATCTGATAATCTTTATATTGCTAGGTTTCCAAGAAACCGGTATGGGATCGAAATGTGGAAACACCAATTTTCACAAAACCCTTAGGTGCAAAATGGCACGGAAACTTCTGCACAATATATTATTAAAAAAAAATATATATATATATATATATATATATAAAGCAACTCATTTTTAGTCCATAAAAGATAAAACATGTAAAATACTTTTTATTCATGAAAGTTCAAAACATTCAACATGCTTGACTTTTCATATGTACATCTTTGTATTCATGAAAGTTCAAAACATTCAACATGCTCGACTTTTCATATGTACATGATTATAATCTAGATCCTAGAATATATCATCTAGATTTTTCTCAATCACTGCTGAAACAGAAGTATCTAGTGTTTTTTTTTTTTGGCATTTAAAAATAGAAGAACCACAGAAAACGTGCAGAACCTCACCCCGGATTGTTTTGGCATTTTGAAAGCATTTCGGGCGTGTACTAGGACCCGAACCCATACCCGGTACGTCCGTATGTGGGTACGCTGCCCTGGTTGGTGTTTCTGGGTATCACAGCTATATTGTGTATTGGCAGGTGTAATCAGCCTAATTGGATTATGGATTCACCATAGCCTAATTATGGTTTATATAGGAGGTAGTGTTGGGTATTGAATCATCATTTTATGAATTATGAATGGTTTAAGGATTGTGGAGGTTTCCCCCTTGAAGTGGCTCAGTCTTGTATATCAATATTCTGCTCTTCATTTCAAGTATAGTGTGTGAATCTATTCTCTTCTGCTGTTATTTGCGAGCGGTGGGTGTTAATCTGCTCATGTGATCTGTAGACCTGTGCTCTATTGTTGTGAATCTGCCGTTGCTCTATGGTAAGTTCATTACACTTAGAAGCTCCAATGATGCCATTTGATCCAGACAAGATGGCTGATTTGATGCTTTAACCTTCTATAGATTTCCACTATATGCAATTTTCTAGCAGTGGGTCTACAAATATGTGTTGCCATTGAAAAATATTTCTTGAACTGTCCCCAGATATTCATGCTATAAATTGAAAATATGGGTATATAAAACAATTTATTATTAAACTTCTTCTGTAATTGAAACACATGTCTGACTGATATTTGATAATCTTATTCCTTAGTAGAAGTATATGTTAGCAGAAATAGGTGTAAATGTGTTAGTGGAAGTTTTATTGGCTAGGCAATGACCTAATATTCAGGATTTTGCATAATGACTGTTTTGCATAATTGTTGGGATACCTAATCATAGATTTTCTATAAAACGATGATATTGAACATAAATTTAAATTTAGAAAATTATTTTTGAAAATTGATATGTTAATGTTTTTGGCGATTTCCAAGATCCTTGAAATTTTGTCTTAAGAAATCTCTCACAAGAAGGTCTTTCTCCATCATTTTTTGAGCAGAAGGCAGCTGTTTCAAGGGCTTTAGGTTCAGGCAATATATTTCTGTTACATGGGCCACCAGGAACTGGGAAGACCACTGCTGTGGTGGAAGTCATCTTACAAGAAGTGAAACGTGGATCAAAGGTTCTTGCGTGTGCTGCCTCAAATATTGCTGTTGACAATATTGTAGAGAGACTTGTGAGTTATAGGTAATTTCCATATTTCAAAAATTTCACTTTTGACAATGGTATGCTTTGAAGTTTGGTGCGACTTGTTGCACTAGTCTGATTATCCGATTTGCAGTAATATCTTTAATCATTTTTTCACTATGGTTCACAATGCCACTTCTTCTGCAGATGTAGATTATCTGTAATAGCAGGGGAGACTGGGTTTGGTGTAAGGGAATGAAATATTAGACATACTTGCTATATTTTCTTGTTATTCTCCCCTTGGATGTTTACATCACCCCCTAGACTTATTTGAACTGAATTCTTCAAGATTTCCATTTTAGTGTTTTTTTCTGTAAACATGAATTTAGTGAACTAACATTTGAGCTTCATGTAAAATATTTGTTTTTCTTGTTCACAGCTTACGGGATCTTTCATTACCGTGCCAACTGCCATTCTATAAATTACGTTCTCAATGGATCCACTCCATTGAATAAATGGTTTGATGATGATTATGATAAAATGGAAAAATGAAATGAAACATAGCTGGTATGAACAAGGGAGTGCTTCACATGACTCAAGTACAAAATTTATAGAGAAATATAATAGATAAGCAAACAAAAGGTGAACATTGAAGGAACTTCAAAAATTTCCATTTCTAAGTGGAGATGGAACCACAGATGCAATTAGAAGAATGCGGAAGGCACTGTGAGAATGTTCAACAAGGATCAATACGGAACCTCGTGCACATCGAAGAGGTTTCACTCCAACGGTGATGTAAACGCTCCAAGTAATCAACAAGAAATCAAACACAAAGGAAAATCATGCATGAAAGAATAGGTCTACTCATTCTCCTAGATCAAATAGAAAGGGTACATATATAGGAGTGTTGTGTAACTCTCGTGCATGACACATGAAACCCTAATTACACCTAATGACCTATGATCATGGGTACCACCAACTGTTGATAATGGGTACCATCAAGCATAGGAATAGAGCAATCAGAAACTAACTTAACCCTGGAAAGGAAAGGAGTAGGAAAAGGCTTACGATCGGACATATGAAACCGAGCTAGCAAATCAAGGGAGTACTTAGGCTGCGAAATCACAATTCCCGAGTCAGATTGCGAAATCTGAATCCCAAGAAAGTAATGGAGCAATCCTAATTCAGAGATGGAGAACTTGTTGGCCAAGGCAATCTTCACAGAATCAATGATAGAGGAAGAGATGCCCATGATCAACAAGTCATCAACATACAAAATGAGGATGAACATGGAGTCATCTTGCCGCAGAATGTAAACATTAGGGCTAGAGTGACACCAAGTGAACCCTGATGCAAGTAGAAAAGAGTCCATCTTGGCATACCAAGCTCGAGGGGCTTCTTTAAGGCCTAGAGAGACTTGTTTAATTTGCAAACGAGGAAGGGATCATGGACATAACCTGGAGGTTGTTCTATGTAGATTTCTTCCTCGAGGTCCCCATGAAGGAAGGCACTCTTAACGTCCATTTGGTGAACTTCCCATCTATTTGTGACAGCGATGGCGAGGGTCAGTTGAATGGAACTCATCTTCACAACTGGGGCAAAGGTTTCCGAGTAGTCGACCCCAACTATTTGGAAGAAACCCTTAGCTACAAATCGTGCTTTAAAATTTTCGACTTCTCCATCAACATGATACTTTGTTTGGAACACCAACTTACATCGAACGATTTTTCTTCCTTTCGAAAGAGGGGCGGGATCCCAAGTATCGTTCTTCATGAGTGAGGAATACCCCTTATCCAATGCAGAATCCCACTTAGGAATCTCAGAAGCCTCCCGAAAAGACTGAGGGTCGGAAGCAGAGGTGAAGGATTGAGGTCCAGTGAACTCTGAGTGAGTCTGTCTCTTGTCTGAAGGATCTCCCATCCATTCTCCAACACTTTGCAAAGTTTGCCTAGCCCAACGAGGACCAGGAGGTGAGTCAGGCTTAGAGTCTGTAGATTCTTCACTCGAGTGAGAAGGGACAAAGTCCTCATCATCACCGATGTCAGAATCGAAGGAATCCAAAGCATGAGGGTTGGGAGGAATAGGAGGATCAGGCGGAGGAGGACCATGCTCAATAACATCATCATCTGAAGAGTTAGAATCATAATTAGAGAGCATAAGGAGGTTAGAGGGTGGAGAAGTAGAAGTCGAAGATGACTCATCTAATTTCACACTTCTCTCGATATAAAGCTGATGAGTAGTTGGATTCAACAATCTATACCCCTTCACGCCGTCAGGATACCCTACAAAAATACAAGGTTTGAATTGTGGTTTCAAAGCCTTGCATTTCTTTCTGGGAATCTAGGCCATAACATTGGATTCAAAGACGCGAAAGTGCTCGACATCAGGTTTGCGTCCAAACTAGGCTTCAAAGGGTGTCATCCCTCTTACTGCCTTCTGTGGAACATAGTTCTAAATGTAGCAAGCATAGTTTGCTGCTTTGACCCTAATATTGTGAAGGGATTTTGAGTGAACCATACAAGTGGCCATCTCCTTAAGCGTTCGGTTCTTTCTTTCCGTAACTCCATTTTGCGAAGGGCTGTAAGCAGCTATACGTTACAAAGCAATCCCTTCGGAGGTACAAAAATCTTTGAACCTATTGCTCACATACTCGCCTCCATTGTCAGTTCGACGAACCTTGATAGACCTTTCAACTTGTTTCTCAACAAGAGCCTTATAGTTTCGAAAGTGATCGAAAACTTCAAACTTTTGCTTAATAAAATACACCCAACTGTAACGCGAAAAGTCATCAATGAAGGTAAGAATGTAGAGAGCTCTAGTAAATGAAGGAGATGGGAATGGGCTAGAAATTTCACTATGAACAAGATCCAAAAGATGAGTACTCTAGGATGTTCCTTTGCCAAAGCTTTCTTCGGGGTGCTTCCCGAGGGCACAACCCTCACAAAGACCCTTAGAAAATCTGACTCGGGGTAACTCGTTGACCATTTCGTTTAGATTAATTGTTCAAGGTAACGATAGTTAAGATGCCCAAAACGCTCATGCCATAACTTACTAACCTCATTTGCATGAGTGAGAAAGGCAGTGGGTGTTGAATCAAAAGTAAAGTGGGAGAAGGTATATAACCTTAAATAGTGATATGCCTTTCTCTCAACCACAATAGTGTCGGAGTGAAGCTCACGAATAATCACCGAGTTAGGACCAAATTCCACTCGCATTCCTTCACCAAGGTGAGTGATTTGGTAAACCGATAGGAGATTGGGAACACTCAACACTTGGTTAAATGATCCACCATCCATCTTTACTGATCCACTACAGGAAACCAACACCGTAGTGTCATCACCCAATGTGATTTGGGACATGCCACATGGTTCGGTGTTGGAAAACTCAACATGTGCAGAGGCCATGTGGTGCGAGGCACCGGAATCGATAATACACGTTGACGAAGGAACAACTCTAGCTACTAGGGCCTTTCCATTCTTCTTCTCAGATTTAGATTCCATTGCTTTGGAAGACAACTTTCGGAGCATTTTGTTTCATAGACTCAGGAACACCTATGTTATTCTTCTCAAGTAAATGAATTAGGTGGTTGATTTGTTTTCTCATACACTGATGCTCTCCATGCTAGTCTTCTTACAATAGGAACACTTACACTTTTCCTTCTTCGTTTTGGGCTTAGAAGTAAAAGCGCTTGTGTTAGGTTTGGTTTGGGCTTGGTTGGTCTTGGTTTCCTTCTTCGGTTGGTCATTTTTCTCTTTCTTCTTTTCAGTTTTCTTTCCCTTACCAGTACTTGATACAAGGGCATGCGACTTGGATTTGAGAGTCCCCATTTGAATGAGTGTAATATCCTCTTCTCATTCGAAGACCTTTGGCCTATTTTGTCAACCCGACGGCCAAAGGAAAAAATATAAGGGTGGCTTAAGTTATATTTAATTATTATAAAGTGCCATTAATAAAAGAAAAAAATATATAAAGCACTTATAATAATTTATATGACTTAATAATTATTAAATCAAGGATGGAAAAGGCCCAAATATAAATTGTTATCCATCCTAGGTGAAAAGGCGACTTGCCTTAGAAGGGGGAATGGGAACATAGAAAGGATAAATGCCCATTTTACTATGTATTTCCCCTAGAAAAATGTGACTTGCATTAAGAGAGAAAAAGTTGTTGGAAAAAACATTTAATATGGGAAAATATTAAATGCTTGCATAGGGAAAATCCTTGGGAACTAATTGGATACTGTAAAGGTTGTTTTGGGTCTCTTCTTCCTTTATAAGGAGAAGTCGACTTGAAGGGAAGGATATTCCATACCATTTGATATTTTCTAATTTGTGTCTTAAGCTTGTAGCTTATGCATATTCTTT
This sequence comes from Taxus chinensis, assembly GCA_019776745.2. NCBI lineage: Eukaryota > Viridiplantae > Streptophyta > Pinopsida > Cupressales > Taxaceae > Taxus > Taxus chinensis. The sequence continues at coordinate 655,787,094 of CM034149.1, read as the reverse complement.
CATGTGCAACTGCTGTTTGCAAATATCCAGCTTGTGGAGTAAGATCCCATAGGAACCCTAGCTTCAGTGGTGAGAGATCCATTCCTAGCTAGTAGGGCATTCTTCGGTAGTGAGAGATCTACCCTAGCTTGTCAAGTTTGGCGCTGAATTGATTCCCTAAATGTGTTGGGCGACCTACTTTTAAGGACAAAATTAGGGTTTCGTGTTTGCTGTGCGAAAACTATTTTTGGAATATTATTCTTCATATTTTTGTGGCCCAAGACCCAAAGTTTCAGCTCATTTGGACTTCTCTAGCAAAAGATATTAATTTTAGAAGTTTTTAGTTGTTTAGAGCATGCTGTAAATTTCTGGCAGCATTCTGTTATTCGAAAAATTCGAAAAATAGTTCTATAATATATGTTATTGTATTAGCAAGCTCCATTTAAAATTTCAAGAGATTTGAGCAAGTATTTTTGGAGCTATCCATTATTTTTCGTTCGTTGCCCTAGATTTAATTTTCTGCAAAAATCAGATTTCTGTTTGGCTGCAATTTGGTCTGTATTTTGCATATTTAAAGTTGGGATTGCCTAAAATCCGTTTAGGGGTAAAATAATGTCCATTGGGGACATTACAATGAGTTTGTCTTGTTCTCGAATGAGTTGGGACGAAAAAACTGTCAAATGAGGGTATTTTCCAAGTACTGCCTAGAACGACTTTCATGGGGTGGAAAGTCGAAACGAAGACGGAGTATTCAAGACGTAACTTAGAAAGAATCGACAATATCAACTGAGAATATTTCCTCTCCATTTTACATTCCTTTAAAAGCAATCTACTATGGACAAACTTTGAGAAGAATGCCTATAGGTTTTCAAAGTCACTAGGATTTAATCCTAGTAGTTTGTTTTCCAACTCTTGCGCTCTCATGTCATCTTGCTGTCCAAACATATCGTCTAACGTTTTCCATGTTTTGTCAGGTGTTTCAGACGACTCAATGTGGAAGAGCATAGGAGAAATGAACATACAAAGAAGACCCAAGGCTTCGTCACATCGGTTCAACTCACTTATATTTTTCAGGCTTATCATCAGGTTTAGTCTCAGCTCTCATGGTGATGCGAAATAACCCTTTACTCCTTAGTTTCATTACCATTTTCGATCTCCATTCAAAAAAATTGAACGACATGAGCAAAGGAATTGAAAGAGCATCCATCGCGAAGAGAGAGAAAGAAGGAATGCAGAAAGAAAAATGAGACACAACTCCCCAGAACAATATTGTCACCCCCCTGATTTCAGCAATTTATAGTTTAGTGCGTTGAATACAATTAGGTGCGAATGTGTGTCATGAAACAGTCGGTCACTCACCTTGCAATCAATGTAATAATGCGCAAGTGTAGAGACCATAATAAAGTTTTGGCGATTGTGACAATTAGACATCGTAAGCAAGCACAAAACGACTCCAGGACAGAAGAGGGGAGAAAAACACGGTCTTGTGAGAGAAATAACGTCTCACTTTGCAGTAGAAACCCCACTTGTAGCAAGACTGTGGTAGACACGCTCAGTAGTCTGCAAGCAATAACAAGGGTGATACAATGCAAAAATGGGCTAAAAAACAAGCCGATATGACCTCCAGGGCACAAGAAAAGCTCCCAGAAGGCAGAAAAATGCTCGGAAGAGCGCTACACACTCCACAAACAAATTAGTAGCAGAAAACATTTAATAACGCTAGTATTTCACACTTTTAGTTTGTCCAATTAATCTAATTATAAAGGTTAAAAATGTTAAAAAAAGTGATTAAAAACAATAACGTTAAAAAAACGATTAATAACCACTAATTGATGTTAAAGATCCTAAATAAATTATTAAATTGACCACCACTTAATTAAAATTAAGCGCCCTAATTAAAAATTAAGTAACCACCTTTTTAAAAAAAAAACCCCTAGCACCTAAAAAAACTAAGTTAAAAAACTTAGGTTAAAACATATATGGCTTCGGCGGGAAGAGGTGTGGTACGTGGCCAGCTTGTGGGGACGAGTTGGCTGAGGGTCGAGGTGAGCTGGATGGGGTGCGTGACACATGGAACGTGACAGAGCGAGTCAAGGGCGTTGGGCTCGAGGTAGCCCTTGGTGGGCGAGCCAACGCGGTAGACCCGAGACAGGAAGTTACGAGCTCGGTGGGTGAGTAGATAAGCTTGAGCGTGAGGTGGTTGATGAGGTAGATGGCAAGTGAAATGGTCGCGGGTTGCAACAGACGACATGAAATAGGGGGAGACAACTCAGTCAACATGTAGGGGAGCTTGAAACCAACAGTCGAGCGAGCTGTAATGGTCGGGCGGTGAGTATGCAGCCAACATAGAGTCGAGGCAGGTCGACAGGGGCAGGGTTCAACGATTGACGAGGCAAAGGGCGAAGCAGACGGTGAGTAGGCAACATGCAATGAGCAGGGCCAAAGGATCCTGAGCAGCGGGTGAGCACAATGCAAACGGCAGAGCAGAGCAAAACGTAGAGGCCAATGTGTAAGGGACGAACATGACAGGGTTGGTAGAGTGCACGCCACAGGTAAGAACGACTCGGCTAAAGCAAACACAACTCAGTGGTCAACACAACATGGCCAGGGAAAAACAAACCCGTTCGTACCAGCATGCACACAGGGGACTCCACCCAATGTAGAGACAAACACACACCAACTCGCCAAGGCAAAACAAGAAACCTAACAGAATGCAAAACAAACGACTCGCCAACGAAGGGACAATGAGCATACCCAACTGGCCACAAGAACTCAACTTGCATGCAAAGCGAATCAACTCGCTGAGCAGAGAAATCAACCAACTCAACTCGCAGCAGAGCTTGCCGAGCCAGGAATGGGCTTAGCCGAGTTGGGGGAAGGAAGAAGCAGAGGTAGGAGGGAAAAACGCAGAACACCAGGATAGGAGGCAAGGGCAAAGTCAAACCAGAAAATTTTCAATAAAATTTGTACTTTTAATAAAAAATAAAACTAATAAAATGAAAAGAGAAACCTACTTCCAGATTTGCTTTCCCTCTAAGGCTAGCTGCAGCTAGATAGATCTGGCGGAGAAAGTACTGAAACCTGCGCATGCACAAAACCCAAGACTCCACAAACTCCAAAAACAAGACTATTAAACCAGCTAGCAAGATCCCAAAAATGATCAAAAAAGTTGCACGAGAAGCACGAATAATGAAACCAGAAGTAATTAGCAAGCAAAATAAACAAGTGCATGTTTTCCGAACAATCGCTCTGATACCATGTGAGATTGTTTTGCAAGGATCGATACAGAACCTTGTGCACATTGAAGAGGTTGCACTGTAATGGTGTCATGAATGCTCCAAGTAATTAGCAAGAAATCAAACACAAAGGAAAATCATGGATGAAAGAATAGGTCTACTCATTCTCATGGATCAAATAGAAAGGGTACATATATAGGAGTGCTGTGTAACTCCCATGTATGACACATGGAACTCTAGTTACACCTAATGACCTATGATCTCGCTAAGCGAGATGACTCACCATGTGAGGTGGATAAGATACCGAGTGATGACGAGGCAAGTCACACACACCAACAAGCACTAAGCACTGTCAATACCATCCATTTTTGTGTTGGAGGCTGAGAAGAATTTGCTTATGATAGCTCTTGAGAAGTTGTATTGCCGTGTCTGTGTAAACCTCCATTAGAGTGACTCACTTCGATAAAATTGATGACACATTTTCTTGTGGTTTGGATTTCCTATAAGTTGAAGTAAAGATGTAAATGAGATAGTTGCAGGACCCATGTGTGGGACCCCTATTCACAAGGCTTTTTCTGTACCGAGATAACTCCTGAATTCAAGAAACTACAAATATTTGCGTACTACTGAATTAAGGCAGATAGGGAATGCTTGAATCTCTAACTATAGGCTGAAGAATGGATCTGTGTGGATACAGGGCTCTCTTTATCCTTTATCTCATCTCTCTCTCATAGGGCTCTCCCTCGCCCTCCCCTCTCATTTAGATAGGGGCGAGCTCCCCCCTCCCCCTCCTGAACTAGTTATCTGGAGGTCTCGGGACTCCCCCGCCCCTATCTTTCTTTATCTACCCCCCTATACTATATAGATTCAGGCCAGATGACAAACCACCTAAACTATTATGGCGGATGAAAGAGAACCAGATGGCACCGGATGAGATATATAGATAGGGCAATATATAGATTAGATAGATAGGGATGGATATGGATAGAAAGAGGGAGAGGGGAGCAGCCCTTCCCCCTTTCTATAGATTCTATATGGGTTCTCTCGTATATCTTCCATGGATTTTGTAATAGTTTGGGAATTTAAACATAACATGGTCTTGAAAAATGGTTTGTGTCTACATGAAGCGAATGGAGAAGACCCTTAGTGGACATAGGGTGGAGGTTGGCCCATGTGATAGTCCACTAACACTTGGAATGATGATGGCGCATTTTCTATTCGAAGATAAATTTGAGTATTGCAAACTCGTTGTTGATAAAGTCTTATATGGCGCAACCTAGATGATTTGAAGTATGCTCTGTCACTGTCCTAGAAATTAGCCATATCAGTATCTCCAATCGACACATTTGCTGCATTCATAGAGAATGCGGGAGTTGGGAGATTCTCTATATGCAATAATAGGGTGTATCGAAAGGTGGCAACTTGTGCATACCGATGTGATTGAACCCTTGGGTTGATAATATGATAGAAGATTTAATGGCTAGATAGGTATGTCTTCTTGTTTTTTCCTGTCTCTCATTTTTATCTTGCTTGTCTATCTGTCATGCACCAGAATTTATGAAGTATCATCATCACATAGAATATGGCTGAAGTAGGTTGCAAGCCCCAATTTCAACCAAAAGTATGGCTTATGCAGCTCTCTCTGGTTCTCAGTGGCAGTGATGTCAAGATTATGTCAATGCCTGACCAGCTAGAGTATCATAGCCTCGGCACCTGATTGCTTGGTCTTTCATCTTGAAAGTGTTGAAAGATGATCATTATTTTGCCGAAATTAACATATAGGTCAGGATTCTCATGAATTGTATCCAAGGTGTTAATATGATAACATCCATGAAGAGTATGATGGAAATAACCACCCCCGAGTGAACACCCACCATCTGAACCATTAGAATCAGAGTAAAGGTGTCCTGTTTTGTAAATTCAGAGTCATTTATAAACTGTTCCTTTTTTTTAATGTTATGTCCAAAGAATATGGGTTAGAGAAAACACCCTTCCATGATTACAGTGTTGCTGTGTATATCATCTATGTGCTGTTGAGGTTCAATCTGCACAATAATTCTTTAATAAATGTCATCATCAATATGTTGATCTTATCATCATATGCAAGTCTTTAACTGTCCAGTACATCAGAATCCTGAGACATGTGTCAAAGGCATCGCAAAATTATATAAAATTAGTCGCTTACCTCTGCTAGCATTGATAACTCTGAGCATCAAATATGGTTAAATGGAAAGCTATTATATTTGAAGCATTTTTGTCCTTTTGCATGAAGTAACTTAGATTCAATGATTCTAGAGATCAAGTCCTTAAGCTTTGTAACAAATAGTTTTTCTAAAATATGACAACCACGATGGTTTTGTTCGTGTTTGACATTTGTTTTTCTAAGATTCCACGATGGGATGGTAATGTCAGATGGCCGGTCAAGGAGAGATTCATGAGGCAAGCAAATTAAGGAGGTTGGAAATGCGAGTTCCAGGTAATGCATGATCTTGTTTATGGAATTCAACTTTTAGGTTATAAATGCCCTTTGGCAACAGTTTAATATAGGCCCAAAATACCATTAGCCAGTGAAAAATCAACAACTCTCTGTTCTTTGTTTGATAAATTGGTCTTGGTTGGGAGTTGTACAGGTAGGAAGCGTAGGTGTACCATTAATGGTTCTGAGTATCCCTTATTAGAAAATATCCTTCAAAATTGTGGCAGGGGAAGCTCCCCTCTTGTTGATTGATTTGTACTCAATAAAATGAAAGGTGAGGGCTTGCTTTGATGATTGTGACTTGTGAGGGCTCAACTATTGGTTTTGGTTGTAAAGGGATTATTAGGGCTGTCAATGGGTATACTGGTTGGAAGCCTTGATTGAACATTGAAACTTATCTACCAAGAACATTTTTAGTATTAAAGCCCCATTTTCGCTGTTGGATGCGTGTTGCAATACTCGGTTTAACTATTCAGGGCTTCTTTTTCCCATAGAGGATCTCAAAAGCTCTAGAAATAGTCTCTTCTTAGCTAAGATGTAATTTTTACGGGTTCAAACATGGCTGGGACCTGGATATGAGTAGTATTTAGTCCTCATAAAGGGATGTTTTCAGAAAATTCTTATGTGAAAATTTAAGTGAGCTTACTTTGAAATAATCAATTTGGTGCATCTGGATGACAGGAATAAGGGGACTCTTGACGTTACTGACCTGCTGTGAAAATATAGTGCATGTTCCAATGTTTTTCTTTGATTCTCAATCAAGTTAAGTGTATGCCTAATATTGCTGTGAAATTAAACTCTAGATGGCTGACCATTAATGATTGATGACTGTTGTTTGAGAACTAATACAGTTAGTCCACTCCTTGTGTATCTGAGCTTACACTGTTTGGGTAGTGAATCCCATTTCAAGGACTGGCTAGCAATAATAGACTTATCAGGTCTAGTATCACTATGGCTACTATTCAAGTGTGGCAGTATAATAGCTCTCTCTTTTCCACCTGAAATAAAATAAGGAAAATGAAATATTGATAATAATATTCAGTTCAATGCAATGTTCTTTTTATGAGAGTGCATTCCCACTCATGCTCTAGGACTGATTCTTTTTTACCCATTTTGCTATGATGCGTTCTTGCTCCTTAAGTGTAAAGTGTTATTAAATAGTATTCACCAACATGTATCAATCACCGATGCGACAGGAAACACTTTGAATCAGGTATATATAATTATGAAGAGTCAAGTTGTTTGTGATTGGTTGCTCCCGAGATTTGTATTTGCTATACAGGTCCTCCAAGTCTATAAGGAGGGCCTTATGCAACAGTGAAGTCTCGATCACATTAGGGGTTATCATAGTGTGGGCATGAACTCCACTTTGATCATCACCTTGTTATATATATATATATATATTCTCATTGCTTATATTAGTATAACATTCATTTATCTTTAGCTCATTGTGCTTGTTGTGATTGTGGATGCTCTCTTTGTATGTCATACCCAATGCCCCTCTAAAGCTGGGTTCAGGAAATCCCTTACAAGTTTGTAACATTTTTTTCGCTGTTGCTATTCTAGCGGTGGGCATATGTGGTCTTTTGAATTCATGTTAAATCCTGAAAAATAGAAGAGGTAGACAAGCACAGAAGGACTTCAAAATATTTTTGTTTTGAAGATCACTATTTTAGTTGCAGAAAGAAGGGGAATGTATTGTTCAAGATCTTGTTCAGAATGTCTTGATCAGCCCGAGTGGTCATAATTTTGCAAGCTTGGACTGCAATTTGATCCACAGATTGGGTCTTTAACAATTGCTGATTAGAGAGAGGAAGATGAGCTCCTCCTTTCATCTTTTAAGCTTGTAAGGGGACTAGCAGGTGTGGAGAAGAGACCAAGAAAAGGAAGTTTTGCAAGGTCAGGGTGTACAATAGGAGGCTGGAAAATGTTAGTGATGTAGATGGCAGGGAGGAGAAAGTCAGTTTTGAGGATAGAGAGGAAAAAAGGGTATGACATAATATATAATATTTAAAATATTATAATAATCTATAAATTAAGAATATGTTACAATAATGATCAATTTTTAAATTATAAATAAGTGTATACCTTAAATTAAAATTACACACTACCAGCCCACGGGGAGGTAGAAAGTTCAATATTCAATGAATTAAAAAAATTGTCGGTTGTGTAGGCCAGTGGAAAATAGACAAAATGAAAGAAAAGAAGTAGAGTAGGCTCAAAGAAACAGATCAAAAGAATTGCATGTTGATCAAAGCCAATGTGAAAGCTTGATGTAAAAGAGCAAATCAACACTCTCACCTCCATGTAGTCAATTGTTGCTGCTAAAATGCGTTATAGAAAATCATTTGCAGTTTTCAGCCTTTTGAAGGTTGTTTTGTTTATTTTTTGAACTTTTAAATCAGACACGACTTTAGTTTCCCTGTTTACCGTATCTGGTTGTATTTGATATGGCACAATTACGGGTTTGTATTTGGATACCGCTAGGTATGGTATCCGAGCCATGTTTGAGATGCACCCAAGCCGTACCTGTATCAAGCACACAGATACACGTGCCCTAGCAATAGGGGTGGCGTATTTGGTAACACTGTTATAGAGAACCTTGCACAGACCATAATCACTCAAGTAGGAATTGCTAGACTCAAAGTCTCAATGAATTGCAAAATCACGTATTTAGTGGAGTGGAAGTGAAGTTTTAACATTACATTGTAAGATCTGTGAACTCGTATGTATCACAAAGTACCAAAATAATAACAATTATTGGATGAAGGCTGCTATACTGAGAGTCATTGCTAATGATTGGTCCTGTCCAAACACTTTACGAAATAAGATGATTTCTAGGAGTTTAAAAAAAATGCAAATTGTTAAAGGATGATGATGAAGTTGTCCATGAAATTTGTAATCGAAATGAAAAAACAAGGTGAAAGTTTGAAACTATATGGTTTCATGTTGAAAGATCATATAAAAATATGGACACAAGGGTCACTCTTGGCCTTTGGAAGAGGAGGTTCTTGAGGATACACAACCCAATATATGAAGAAGATAAAGGTGGTGCCCCCACCACATAAGAGGAAGTTGTGTACCAAACCCTAAGTCCGGAAGGAGAAGACTGAACAAAACCTAAGTGATTGACCACTAAAGATAATGATGCAATTGTACTATCTATTGGTGAAACACTTCGAGAAGACATGGCAAAACCGATAGGGGTAGTTGTAAGAGGAGGAAAAGAGAAAGTTGTGTGTAGTAGCTATGCATAAGAAGGATACACTTCCCGTGAATGCCCAAAGCATCTTGCAAAATAGAAAGTACTAAATTAAATGAAAGGTTCATAATCATAAATCTTAGAAGGAAGTAACACCTATACAGTAACGAAATTACACATTAGCTATAATAGTATGGTTCCTGTGAGATACAACAAAGGGAAACGAGTAAATCTCATAGAAAAGAGGAACACTTAAGGAGAAAAAGGGTTTAAAATACCTTAGTCTTCATTGGTGTCATAGGGAGAATCTATAGCACTATCAACTACTTAGAAGGTTGAACCCCCTGGCTTTACACTCTTTTTAAATTATATCATTACTAAATGGTGAGGGTTTATGTCCTCAACTGTGTTTTATTACCAGCATATATAGCTTTGGTTTGGATCTCCCTATATGCATGTTAAATGTGAGATACAACAAAGTGCAATGAGTCCATCTCATAGAAAAGAGGAACAATTAGACAAGGAGCAAAAGAAATTAAATCCCCTAGTCTTCATTTGTATCACAGGGAGAATCTATAGCACTATCAACTACTTAAGGGGCAGAATCCACTGGCTTTGCACTCTTCTTAAATTCTATTGTCACTAAATGGCAAGGGTTGAGGTTCCCCAACCATGCGTTTTATTATCAGCATATATAGCTTTGGGTTGGATCCTCCTATTTGCAAGTTAAATGATTTTAATATGTACTCCTTTCTCTCGTATTACGAATATCATTGAGAAGTTGTATGGATAATTGTAGTTGATGTTATCTTATTTTGTGTCTATTGACTTCCCAACACAATAAAATCAATATAATGTGTTATGCACATTAGAAGGTTTTTTTTTTTCTCAATAAGTTGCAAATTGTTTAATAGTGTAGCCTTATAAAAAGTCCTATTGTAATAAGGTTTCTTTTGTTCAAGTACAACTCTTGTGCCTTTCATGTATCCATAAGTGAGTATTGAGAGAGTCTAGAAAAGGGAAATTCTATTTTTATGACAATTGTCAGTTTCTTGCAAGTGGGTACCATGTGTTTTGATCAACATCTGAAATATTATTAGGAAGATGCTTATAGAGATGGGCATTTTGGCCTCCAATCGAACAATGCTTGATATGCTATTCTATCCTAACCGCCATAATAGTTTGATGTCTAGTTATCTTATGCTTTTTGCAAGGAGTTTTTCGCTGTGTGCACAATCAATCATTGTAGAACATACTATATATGTCTTATATTATTTTGAACATTAATTATTGCTATTGGCTTGATAAACATTTTCTAACCGATTAATAATAATGAAAAATAGAATATATTAAGAAACAGATGCCTAGATTTTCATGTCTATGCACATTAGTTGATTATTTTTTGTTTTCTTTTCCATACTTTTTTTTTTATTGTTTAATAACTATTTTCTGGATAGTTGTCTTTGTTTTTTTTAAGCATTTTGAAGTTAAGCTAGTGAGAAACCATGAGTTCTTCAGGCTTCGAATGACCATGCAGTCATTAATACTTCAGGATATGCAATTGTTATGTTTCTTTACCACACCTATATAAGTAACTTACTGACAACAATCTTTTTTGGAAAAGCTATTATTTTGCTGAGATGGAGGAAACACTTTATTTAGATGCAAGCTCCTCTCCTTTCTCGTGCCTTTGATAACTTCCCATTTGCATTGCAGAGTAAAACTGGTGAGATTGGGGCACCCTGCACGACTTCTTCCTCAAGTATTAGAGAGCGCTCTTGATTCCCAGGTTTGTTGAACTTCCACTTCAATCAATAGTTTAGTATTGCATGTATTTTATTAATCAGCAAAACCTAAACTCATATTAATGAGAATAATCTAAGAATTACACAAAATGTAGACAAAGGAAGCAGAGGCCCCAGCAGAAATGATAGAGGCTATTCACAAATCCTATCAAACATCAAAGCTCAGGAAAAATATGGTTAATTTTCCAATAGCATATCCTTGCTCATGGCTCTACATATATCGACAATTACTGAGCGTAGCAGCCGTAGTTGCCAAAGATACAAAACAGGCACTAAATATAATTCAACCCTTTCGTGGGCACTAAGTTTGGAAATCCGTAGGAACTCTAGAAATTCCATAATTTGGGATATCATTCACATCAGAAAAAAGCTGCATATATCTTTTTCATAAATTCTACGAGTATGACATAAAGCTATATATTTCTTTTGCATATGTATGGACGTGTGTTGTCATGTACTTACATGTGTGCATATGCAGAAAATGGGATAACATAGTATATTTTTCTTCATATAGGCGAGGCATAAACAGCATATGGGTTCAAAAGTGATTGTTATGCAAGACGTTATAGATCATGTAGATGGCTAAATCAACTTTGGAGATACATCAACTATAACAAATGGATAAAAAAATTTGTAGGCATAACATGTACATATCATCTAATACAAGAACACTTATCTAAACAATGAAATTGCACATGAAATTGATATCAGGAATGCTTTCATTCTCGTCGAATGCAATGTAAATATTTGCCACATATCATGGTGAATTTGTATGGATGGAGAGCCCCATAAGTGCCAAACATAGAGATCAGCCCCATTTGGATCTGGATTAAATCCAGCATGATGAATCCAGAAGTCATACTATCAAACCATGAGCATCATGGAAACCTGCATAATTATTTAGAGATACATGCCGGAATAAACTATGGAAGGTCTGATAGTTATGTACAACTTTTCACCTGTGACCATATTGTTACTAGTACTAACCTCAAATATAAAAAATAGGGTCAAGTTTGTGATCTGAAATTTCAATTCAAATAGATCTTGTGAGTTGATTTCCAAAAATTTCCTATCAACAATATAGACTAGAAACCTTAAATTTCTAACTATTAGATCACATCTTCTATTATGTGATGTGCTTCTAATTATGAACTCACATAGTTTATTTCAGGCCAGGGATTAAAATGGAATGACATGAACAATTAGGTGCAAGCCAATATTATGTTCACATTAATGAATGAAGAGAAATATTACAAATATATAGCCAAGAGGTGACTATTCACTTCACCTTCCAACAAGGCTCATCATGTTTCTACAAGAAATGCTTGAGCTATCCACTACAAGACAAAAGCATTCCTACAACTACTCCAAGGAATATAATATATTATGCACAATAATATATCCCCTCCCTTAATCTGCATTGGTTGTTGCGAGCCCAAGCATGCCTCTGCACTTTTCAAAATTTTCTTGTCCAAGCGCTTTTGTCAAGATGTTTGCTGGTTGCTTAGAAGGACAATGTAACACTTTTCTACTGCTGTCTTTCACATGATGCTGAATGAGGTGGAATTTGGTGTTTATGTGCTTGGTTTGGTGGTGAATGACTGGATTCTTTGCCATTTGAATTGCAGATGTGTTGTCAACCATGAGTGATGTTGATGAAACCTGTTGTTCCTGCAAGTCTAAAAGAACCCTTTTGAGCCACAAGATTTCTCTAGTTGCCTCCAAAGCTGCCTTGTATTTTGCTTCTGCTGAAAAAATTATCGACACTGATTGCTTCTTTGACTTTCTACTAATAAATGCTGTTCCCAAATTCATTAGAAAACCTAAAATGGATTTCCCATCTTCATAATTATCAACATAGTCAGAATCTGAATATCCAACCAGTTTGAAATCTCTTGTCCTAGAATATTTGAACCCAAGATTCTCTATTCCTTTGAGGTATCTGAGGACTCCTTTTGTTGCTACCCAATAACTGTCTTTGGGTTGTTGCATGGATCTTGAAAGAACACCAACAACAAAGGATATATATGGTCTAGTTGTGGTCACATAAATCATACTTCCAACGAGTTGTTTGTATTTAGTGGCATCAACCAAATTTGTGGTATCTTCTAATGTCAATTTCAGATTTTGTTCCATGGGTGTACCGAGAGGCTTACAATCTGTCATTCCAAATTTGCTCAGAATTTCACCAACATATTTCTGTTGGGTGTTGAAGATGTATTTTGGTGTTTGAATAACTTCAATGCATAAATAATAATGAAAATAATCCAAATTTGTCATTTCAAAGCCTTTCATTAACTCTGCTTTGATTTTTGTAGTGTACGTCTCATTATTTCTTGTGATGAGTAGATCATCCACATACACCACTAGAAATTCAACTGTTTTGACAAAATGAGTTGTATCTTCAAACTCAAATTATTTGAAATTCATGTTTAGGAGGTGCTCAACGAACTTTTCGTCCATGCTTTTGGGGCTTGTTTCAAACCATACAATGATTTTTCCAATTTGCATACTTTGTGCTCTTAGCCCTCTACAACAAACCCTTCAGGGTGTGTCATGTATAATGTTTCGTTGAGGTCACTATTGAGAGATGCAGTTTTTACATCCATTTAATGAACTTTTCATCCTTTGTGAGCATCCATAGCCAACAAAGTTCCAATGGTAGTCCATTTGGCTATAGGTTCAAAGATTTCATTGTAGTCAGTTCCTTTCTTTTGAGCATATCCCTTTGTGACAAGCTTGGCTTTATGTTTATCAAGTCAGTTGTCAACCTTGTATTTGTTGTGGAAAACCCACTTGCTTCCAATTGGTTTGCAACCGATTGGAGGATCAACCAATTTCCAAGTTCCATTTTTGACCAATGCATTATACTCATCTTTCATTGCTTTTCTCTATAAATGAGGTTGGTTTTGAATCAAACACAACGCTGAGTTCTTATTCTGGAGGGTCATCCAAGGTAAGTTTATGATCTTATCTTGAAGTTCATCACGGAACTTGTATGATTGAGATGTGGCTGCATGTGCACTTCTTGTGCCTGTTTTCCCAATTTCATCTGGTTTGACATCTTTCAATGTTTGAGTAGCCCTCTTAGGCATCTTCTTCTGTGGTTTTGGTGCCTCATTTTCATCATATGAAGCTCCTTCACTTTCTGCCCTCTGTTCTTGCGGCCTCTGTTCATTGTCTGACGGAGTTGCACTTTCTCCCTCAAGAGGAGTCTCATTCTCAATTACGGGAGACAATAAAGAACCAATTGATTCCCAATTGCATGTCCCACCCCCCACTGTCTGGAATTTTCAAATCATTCTTCTTGTAGAGATCAAACTTTGCATTTTAATTAAGAAATCACACAAACCCCAAACTGAATGCAATCTGATTTTTATAACAGCAGATCCAATATTCCTTTGAAACCCTAGCAGCGAACTGAAATTTGCATGTTAGGGCATCAAACACCCATCAAACAAGCTGAAATTAAATATATCAATGCTTCTCCAATTTATATATAATTAATGGAACCATTACCAAGCCAAAACATGTGCCAAATCTGAAATATTACCCAGCTGCAATTTATTTTAGGACAGCAGAAGTGCAGTCCACAAAAATAGCTAAAAATGAGGTCTCCAAACCCCAACAATGACAAAATATGGAAGATACTAGCCTTATAAATTATGATAAATCTGAATATCAAATAATAATGAAGTTTTGTGCCCCAGAAGGCACCCAAATGATCTCTAACCCTAGTCGCTCCCTAGGAGAGGGGCTCCAAAATAATATAAAAACCCTTGAAATCACTCCTCTTTGATGCCCTAGTTGCAAACCAGCAAGATGGTCTTCAATAATGCCTTCACCACCACCAACTTGGAGAGTTTTCGTTCTCCAATATGCCACAAGGAAGGGTTTCGTCCTCCTTGGATGCCACACTAATGGATTGTCGCCCCTTAGTGGAATGGAATTAGAGCAATCAGCCCTAGAACCAAGTATAAAAGTGTATATGCCAAAATTGATGATCCAAATGAGCCTATGTGACTCCTCTTATACCCCTTTGGTGGCGCCAAAGGTCTAAGGGGTGAATTACCCCTAGACCAACCTCTTAAGAGCTTGCTTTATCTTCTATTTTCATGTTGGGAGCTCTCTAACCCAACCAACCTCTTAAAGAGCTTGCTTTATCTTCTAATTTGCTTTTTTAACTCCTCCAACCCAGCCGACCTACCTCATAAAGGAAAACACTAAAAGAAAATGTAAATGCTCACGGAAAAAGACTAAAATATAAACAAATACTTCCCTTGTTCACCTTCTTCCGACCCACAGGAAGTGGAATGGGCTAGAAGTCTTCAAAATGAATTAGTTCAAAAAAATGGACATTACAGTCCTCCCTTCCTGAAATTGCTTGCCCTCAAGCAATTGCAAGCTCTCATGCCCAAGTGCCATCATACCAAGGTGAAGGAACATGTTGTAGCATTCCCATAGTCTAGATCCCGTGCCTGTCAAATGAAAAAGCTTTTGCCCAAACAAACTCTGACACCTGTTGCCCCTTTCTTCATTGAAGTCCCCTTCATCTTCAACTTCTAAAACAACAATAACAACTTTTTCCTTTGCATACTCAGCTGTATAAAAATCCTTCCAAACTGCTCTAATCTCAGTCAAAAGCAAGAAATTAATAAATAATCAGCAGCTTGACAAGCTAATCCATGTCCCAATGTGGCATCCTCATTCTTCATTCTATCCTTGTCAATTAAGGTGGAAGAATACTCCATTTTTCCAAATAAAAATTAATAAATAATTAGGCTGATTGAACATGAGCTAATCCATGATCCTCAATGTGGCAATACTTCTCACTTCTTCTCATCCCCCATCCTTGTCATTCTTCATCAACAACAAACTTGGAAAGGCAAGCTGAGAAGAACACTGATCCATATTTCCAAATACAAAAGGTGCAACTGAAATTAGGTGCGGGCTGATATAAATGATGACAACAGTATCAATGATGGTAGTTTGGCTCATGGCTGCCATAGAAATACTTCCCTTCTCACTTGGGGTAGACAACCCCTCATTCCCCAACTCTTGATTACATTCTTCACTCAACAACAAACTTGGAAAGGCAAGCTTGAGCATCATGCAAAACTGATCCAAACACCTAGAGTTACCTTGCCGTAGTGGTCTCCGTGGCTGCCCAAAAGATGGTCTAGGCTGCCCTCTTCCCGCTGTCCTAGGTTGGGTTGTACCTTCCTCAAAGCCTTTATGTTTCACTCCCAATCCAAGTATTGGAGGGACCCTAATTTCTATGCAAATTGAGACCTTTTGCACTCACAAACTTGCCATCCTCCATTATGGCATCTTCATCTTCAGCTGCAGTCCCATATTCTTTATCACATGCTTAGATGGATAACAAATTCAGCTGCTCTTTCTTCTTTATTCCTGTGCTACACAAAGAACAAACACATTAAAAGAAACAAGAGCTCTCAATATCATTTCTTCATGCCTCATAGATATGTGAACTAGCTTTCTTCCTTTGCTTACATTTTTCTCAAAATTCCCCTTCATATGATGGACTCTTAAAGGTCCATTCATGCTGTCCCAAGTATGGCTGTAGCTGTACATTGCAATTTCTCGCTCAAAATTAGCATTATGGTGGCCGGAAAATTCTAAAACAACGGCAAACAATCCCTCATTGATGATAGATGGAAAACCCTTCCCCCTTGTGACTGAAAACACTTTGGTGACTCTCATAAAAAGGGGTTAACGGGTTGGTTCTGATGCGGACAAGCAGCAAAAAGAATAGGATAACAACTGTCATACTTCAAAAAATTTTAACCATATGGGGATTGAAAATGCTTCAACAACATCAACAAATTGAAGATTACTTCCATGTATGGCTGAGATTACTTGTATGGCTACAAATACAATGTTGGGCAAACTGAAAATGTTGATAACAACAATATGAATTTTTATGACAGCGTGTCTTAAAACCCATAAAACATGATTTCTACTACTTACACTCGTACCACCAATTTCAGCTGGGTTACAATGCTCGGGGCAGCAAGATAACATCCATCTTGCTCACTTCCAAATGTAAAATTTATGAAATCAGCATCCACTTCCGTTGGAAGACTTCTTCTAAGAGCATGTGCATGGATTAAGAGTTGAAAATCTCTATGATACGACTGTTGTTTTAAAACTGAAAGTGTGGGGGTTATCTTACCATGTGCAGCCCATAGATCTTGCCTTCTTCCGGTAATTCTTTCCATCCTCTTTGTCTGTAGCAACTTGAGGAGCTCCACTTGTCATGCCTTGAAGCACAACCTTTTGATCACCAAGTTTGAATCTCAACTCCCTAGCTTGATAGTTTTGGGTAAATTCACCCAAAGAATGCAACCATTGAATCTCAAGTATCAAATCTGTACCTCCAATACCAACAACATAGAAATCATTACTTACCACGTGCCTTCCCAAGGTGAGCTTGAGTTGTTGGATCCTCTTGGTGCAAGGGATGATGAAGCCATTTTGTAGCATCTCATTCTTCACAATGAGGTTCGAATGTACCACAAACTTTATATACATTCTTGTAATTTTCCTTCCATTCCAAGTGCAAGAGATGACATTTACCTTGATTCTCCTAAGACCACCCATGCCAAAGCAATCTTGGCCTTGAATAGAAGAAGTAACATGCCCATAGCTAACATGCTTTTTAAAATCTTTTCCATGATGACAAAAATATGGCAGCGACATAGGAGGAAACAACAAATTAGAAATATGGTCATCATGGTCATACCTTGGGCTGCCCACAAGGAGCTCACCCTCCTTTGCCCCTGCTCCTTCAACAACTAAAGATCTTTCCTTGACTCCTTCCATATTTTCTTGACACATGTATGGAACATCATCATGGTTCCCACTGAAGTCAAGAACACTGTTAATTTGCTTTTATTGATTGCTGTTCGGAAAATTCCAGCGAGCTGATTATCATCATTATCAGCCAAAAATTTGGCCTCAACCACCAAATTCTCTCCACAATTTTGCAAATTGAATTTTTCTTTTTTCCTTGGCTCATGCTCCATGAATTCTTCCTCTTTCTTTGGAGATTTTGTTGCATCAAAACCTTCTTTGGTTCTTCATCTAGCAACACCTTTCCATGTCCTTCAATGTGGTCTTCTTGGGACTCCACCTCAAAACCTTTTGCAGATCTGATTTTCTTTTTTCTTCTTTCAAGAGAAACCCCTTTGGGTTTGGCTCCTTGGCATATTCTTGTAGGGTTTAACCCTAATATCTTCATCCATGTTTTCTTGGGACTCCACCCTCTTGCAGCATCTTCATCCATGTTCTCCTTGGCATATTCTTGTCCCCTTCTTCATACATGGAGCCATCAAATGTGGAGAGTGCCACCTTCCCCAAAGCATTTTGCAAATTTCTCTATGGCGCATGAGGTCTAGGCTCTGACCTTGACCTTCCCTTGCTTACCCCTATGAATTCGGCAAGTGAAATAACATCACAGATCTCATTCGGAAGAGCCCTATATTCTTCATAGCTAGCCACAATGTTGTGACCACTGAATGTGTGTTTCCACCTCGAGAATGACTTCTTTCTTTGGTAAAAACCTAGGTCGCCAATCCATGTTTGTATTCTTTGTCACTGTCTTGCACGAATACCCTTAGGATGGGAAGATCGATGCTCTAATACCACTGTAATGTCCCTTTCTAGGGCTGAAACACACAAACAAGGAAATCACACAAACCCCAAAGTGAATGCAATCTGATTTTTTATAATAGTAGATCCAATTTTCCTTGAAACCCTAGCAACGAATTGAAATTTGCATGTTAGGGCATCAAACACCCATCAAACAAGCTGAAATTAAATATATCAATGCTTCTCCAATTTATATATAATTAATGGAACCATTACCAAGCCAAAACATGTGCCAAATTTGAAATATTACCCAACTGCAATTTATTTTAGGACAACAGAAGAGCAGTCCACAAAAATTGTTAAAAATGAGGTCTCCAAACCCCAACAATTACAAAATGTGGAAAATACCAGCCTTATAAATTATGATAAATTTGAATATCAAATAATAATGAAGTTTCGTGCCCTAGAAGGCACCCAAATAATCTCTAACCCTAGTCGCTCCCTAAGGAGAGGGGCTCCAAATAATATAAAAACCTTCGAAATCACTTCTCTTTGATGCCCTAGTTACAAACCAGCAAGATGGTCTTCAATAATGCCTTCACCACCACCAACTTGGAGAGTTTTCGTTCTCCAATTTGCCACAATGAGGGGTTTTGTCCTCCTTGGATGCCACACTAATGGATTGTTGCTCCTTAGTGGAATGGAACTAGAGCAATCAACCCTAGAACCAAGTATGAAAGTGTATATGCCAAAATTGATGATCCAAATGAGCCTATGTGACTCCTCGTATACCCCTTTGGTGGCGCCAAAGGTCTAAGGGGTGAATTACCCCTAAACTGACCTCTTAAGGGCTTGCTTTATCTTCTATTTTCATGTTGGGAGCTCTCCAACCCAGCCGACCTGCCTCATAAAGGAAAACACTAAAAGAAAATGTAAATGCTCACAGAAAATGATTAAAATATAAACAAATACTCCCCTTGTTCACCTTCTTCCGGTCCACGGGAAGTGGAATGGGTTAGAAGTCTTCAAAATGAATTAATTCCAAAAAGGGACATTACACTTATCATACAACTTGTATGCCTTTGAGGATTCAAAATATCCCAAGTGGATGCATCTGCGACTCTTGTGGGCCAACTTATTCCTCCTCTTTTGGAATCAATGCGTAACAAGCGGATCTGAAAACCTGAAGATGTTGCATCAAAGGAGGATGACCTACCCCATTTCATACGAAGTCTTCAGTTGAAGGGTTGTTGCTGGTGATCTATTGCGGAGCTACATTGCTGTTTTAGATGCTTCAACCCAAAAGTGTAGATTTACCACATTTAATTACAACTTTGCACGAACCATGCTCATTTTGGTCATCCTTTTTACAACTCCATTTTGTTGGTGAGGGCGAGATGATGTTTGATCCCATTTGAAGATAGGATTCAAACGCCTTTGAAATGTATTCACCACCATTATCAATCTTAAGTGTCTTAACGTGGTTTTGAGCTTTATTTTCAATCATGGTTCAAATTTTGAAAAGTTTCAAAGGCTTTTGATTTTTTCTTCAGAAAATATTTCCAAGTCATTTTGTTGTAGTAATCAATGAACAACATGAAGTACTTGTGACCACCAGTTGAGAGAATTGGAAGAGAACACAAGTTTGAGTGAACAAATTGTAACTTTTTTTCGGCTTTCCACCTTGAATTTTGATACGTTTCACTTGTGTGTTTTCCCAAAATATAGGCTTCACAATTTTCTTGAAATTTTGTGGGCAAGGTAGCAAACCTACAACGTTCATTTGCAATACACGAATGCTATCATAGTTTGTATGCTCGGATCTTGCATGCGACAACATACTTGCAGACATTCCGTCTTCAAAAAGATGAGCAAAATTCCTTGAAACTGATGGCTCACTCCTTAGTTTTAGCAATTTTCCTTCCCTCTATCTAGTCAAGATGATTGCATTGTCACTTTTTCTTTTGATAGTGATATCACCATTATCCAACAAAATGGAATGGCCTTGTTGTTGAATGAGCACTATAAACAAGTGTCTCTTCAATTGAGGAAAGTATAGTACATTTTGGAGTTTGAAATCTAGAAGACGTGGACACTTGAGTCAGATAGTACCTTCTCCCTCTGGTTGTAAACTTGATCTATCTACGAGGTATACCGGACCACAACATTCTTCATGAAACTCCTCAAAGAAGTTTTTTCAGAAAGTCCTATGTTGAGTGGCACTAGTATTAAGATTGCAAGCATCAAACCATGTCCAATTGACTGAGACATTGTTTGCTTGATCATTTGAATTGGACATCACATATTCACTAGTGAATTGAGTAGAGTTTGGCATATTTTCTTTGTTTTCTTCTTTCTTATTACGATAGGCTTTAAGTTTTTTCCATGAAGTCTTACATTCATGAGCCTCATAGCTCCCTTTTCAAGTACACCGGGTGTTAAATAAATGTTGTCTATCATTTTGCTTTTGTTTTTTACCACCTTGATTGTCGTTTTTGCCTCCTTTTCCTTTATTTTTCTTATCATTGCCTTCAATTTTGGAAAACGCGGCCTTATTGGATGTTTTGGAAGAATTTCCTTTAGCATAGCACACACTTTCTCCTGTGGACTTGATTTGTCTTCCAAAGGCCTTCTCTTTCTACCAACTTTTCAACCAACTGATCAAAGGTTAGAGTCATCAACTGATTGCTTTGTAGCAAGGAGACCAAGTAGGTTAAATATGCAGGAAGAAGGGCTTTTATGAATGCGGTCATATATATGTCAATTTTGACATCAATGACATCCGCATCATGCTTGATTGCACAAATATCTGAAGACAAGCTCATCAAATCATCATTTTTCAATTTGAGATTAAACAAATTCAATTGCAATTGGACGAACTCCAACTCTGAGTGAGAATCATACAGGGCTTTCAACTGAAGCGCTTTTCATGGAGTATTGCATCCTTGAATATGATAGAAAAAATCAATGTCAACTGAGGCTCTCATCAAGTCCAATGCTTTTTAGTTTTTCTGCTTCTAGGTCTGAATTTCTTTCGCATTTGTTGGCAGCTCAAATGGTTGTGTATCCCCGTCGCAAATATTGAACCATAGATCTTTGAAGACGAGCGTGTTGTGCATTTCTCGAGACCATTCTAACCAGATGTCTTTTTAGGTCAATGTTGTTCCAACAATTGATTTGATTGAGTTCATTGTTTTGTTTTTGAAAACCCAAAGAGATGGATTGGTTCCTTATCACTTCAAAAGGTTCCCTTTTCTATCTCCTACCAGATCGATATACAAAACCTCTCGATATACTCACTCTTCCTATATGCCCAACGGTACGTGGAAGAAGCTCGTCCTTTCTATAAACTCGATAATACGTGAAAGAGATGTTAAGGTACATGAGAGTAAATGATACGTGGTACCTAAGTACTATGTGAAAAGGATTCACTCTATCAATGACATCTGGTTAACTAGAAAACCTCATATGTGGCGTAACTTCTCTATATACTTGGTTTTTTTTGCTTTCGGGATTTACGCCTTGTGATAGTTTAGCGAATGGGCAATGGATGAAAATAGTAGCTTTCCTTGTTTGTTTTTGCACAATTTGTTTATTTTTTGCCAAATTTTGCATAAAATATGCACAATATGAATGCTTTTCAAAAATTAAAAAAACAATTAAAATTGAACATGCTTTTAGAAAATCAAAAGGCACAAATGACAAACTTATCATTATTTGCATCTAAAGACAATCTCCTCCACTTCCCATTGATTTAACAAATATAGAAATTTGTGAAATCCTAATTGCAGAGTCACAATGCAATAATAAGCAATACAATACAAATTCGACCTAAACAATGAGCTAGATAAAAATGAAACCCTAGGTGCAAGAGAGGTAATAGAGGGCTTAGATGATTTCATAATAAATCCCGAAGTGTGTTGGGTTGGAAAACTGTTGAATAGGAGGAAATCTATTGCAACCACTCTCAGAAAATTACAGAGCTGTCAAATATGTAGGGACTAGGGTGCTTGGAACAAGATTGGGGTGCTTAGGCGCCAGAGATCCTTGGTAGGCGCCTGTAAATGCGAAAATGGTCGGAATTTGAATTTTCTTATGTCACACCAAATGACGCTAACCTTTGTTGTTTGTCGCATTGTGCCCCGCAGAGTTCGCCTGTAACCTGTAAAACAAATGATCTCATGCAAAACCCCAAAACACAACAAATTCTTAAAATAAAAAGATGCAAACAGGGAGTCGAAATGATCTTGGCGGTCACTTGACAGAGTGAACTTACAACTGAGCGCTGCACTACATCTCACACTCCATGTAGTTTTGTGTGCGTGTGTGTAGAATCGTGCCCTAGGAAGCTCTTGTGCAAGATGCACCAAAATAGCGAGCAAAAGCTAGATGTAGCAATGTAAATAGATGTGTGTATGGAAAAATGAACTTCCCCTCCTATGAAATGTATGCAGAATGAGCAGTCCCTTGTCCCTTGAATGAAGCCAGATGGATGCTTTGATGCTCTTAAAATGCCTTTGGATGCAACCTTAGGTAGTGATAGTAGATGCTTAGAGCTTGGTCCTTTATTATGGTCACATAGATTTGTATTTATATGATTCCTTTTTTTGAATTTTCGTAATTGATAACTAAAAGGCTGACCCATAAGAAAACAAGATGCCCAAAAGATAAAAGAGGCCCAAAAGGGGCAAGTAAGACATAAAGAGGTTGGGGGTGCCTAAAGGGGACAAGGGCGCCTGGGCAATGGCGTCTTGGCTGGGTGTTGGTGTCTAGAGCCAAGAAATATAAAGCAACGAAAGTCAGATTGGGCAGTGAGGTGTGCGAGACCACAAAGAAAGCAAGAAAGAAAGCAAAGAGGCCAAAGATAGATGTCAATTACTAGTTTTCTTGCTCAGGAATCATATGAATAGTAGTATGTGATTAAGACCTAAATGTACCCAAGTGCATGATTTAGTGTCCATACCCGTGGCTTGAGTTGGAAAATAAATGGAATCAAAAGAAAAAAATACTTCCATGAAGCGCCAAACACTTCACAAAAACTCCAGCACATATTCTTTGTTTTAACTCCTTGGAATGAAATGCTTCAACACCAGATAAACTCTTTCAATGCCTGTTCTATGCTTTGAATGCCTTGAATCGGTAAAATCGCTGCCTGTGCTAAATTTTAATGCTCTTGACTGTTTAAAACGCCTTCTGACCAGCAAAGAACTGATGCCAAGGTGAAGATACTGCAGCCTTTGATCAGGAAGAAAGTAACATATTTGTGATAGAACCAGCTAATATTCCTATGCCCAGCTCAATAAATTCAAAAAGGAACTGTCCAGCCCCAATAGGACGCCTATATGAAGCCATTAACAGCTCCTTCCAGCCAATAAAAGTGCAGTGCTGGTCTGAATGCCTCCACTGTTTGTGAGAAAACAAAGGTTTATGAGAGAAGATAACAGAAAAAGACGCAGGTATGAGCTGATTTGCAGACCATACAGCTGGACAATAGAAGGAAATATAAAAGAACTGAATTTGCAATTCAAATGTAAGTGGCTTGAAATGAATGGACGATGAATGTACCTCCTTGGATATGAACCCAGTACAGATACGTCCCGGTTACGGTACTGATACGTCCCAGGTACGGTACTGATATGTCTAGGGTACATCCAAGTATGTATTGGGTACATCCCGAGTAAGTCTAGGTACATCCTAGGTATGTTTTGACATACTTGGGACGTACCTGGTATGCACCTGGGACCAATGTTTTAAAAATTGGAACCAGACTTAGAACTGGTCGAGGGTCTGACTGGAAACTAGACCGGTTCAAACTTTATGAACCGGTTTACTAAAAAATACATAAAATTTTATATTTTTAATTAAAACAATATATTTGAAAGGTTAAAAACCATGATTCTAACAATTACACACAAAATATGCAAAGTTTGCTCTTATATATATGTAAGAAAGGTGTTTATAGCAAAATTAGGCTTTAGAACAAATAAAAAAATAGAAAATGTATTAAAAAAATGTTTTTTTAATTAAAATTGTTGTATATGGTTGTGTAGAGTCAAACCGTCCGGTTTGACCGGTTTGAGGCCAAACTGGTCGGTTGCGTATGGAACCGGCCGGTTTGGCCTCAAACCGGTCAAACCGATCTGGTTCTTTGACCGGTTCATGAAAAAAAAACTATTAAACTGGTCAAACTGGCCGGTTTCCGGTTCCGGTTCCGGTTCGGCCGGTTTCTAAAACACTACTTGGGACATACCAATAGGGTCCGGCAGTGGGGGGGCTCTAAAAAAGTTTTATTTTATTTTTATTTTAAGTCAAAAAAACTTCAGTTTTATTTGGGACTAGGACTAGGAGGGCATGGCAACCACAAGGAATCATGGAGATGGTTTAAAATCCCTCTAGTTTATTGAAGAGAAAATATTCAAAGGATATCAAGGATGTTTGAGGTAATTATTTTGGATCTTCGCAATAGGCCAAGGAAAGAAGCTATTTCATAGAAATTTGGACATATATCTGAACCTCCGTACATGTTATTTATGAGATCAAATCTTAGGTGATCTTCAATACTAATAGAAAAATTTGGAACGACAAATTGCATAGCTTAAAGTTTCAAAGAGCATCCTTTCCCAGAAACTAACAAAGCACAACATTGGACTCCATCCCGCATCCTTTAGGAGGATTAGAAGGTGATTTTGGATAATATAAATGCAAGAACCAACCATTGGACTTACCTCTTTCATTATCATTGGCAGGTTAGAGTCAATCTCATAAAATAGGTCCTTTAGGAGCTCACTATATACATCTTTAATGACCACCATCGCAACAAAAAAATTAATCTCAAAGGAAATGGATGAAACACAAAGGAATACAATATTTGTATATCATAGAAAATGTAAAATCTTAAGTATATTGAATGTTTTGAACATTGATCATACTATATTTTTCAAGTTTTGTATTTCTTATGGACTAAAAAATGAGTAAAATGAGTATATGTATTTTAATTTTTTAATATATATGTATAGACGTATCCAAGACGTATCGTACCCAGGTTTTTTTAAAATTGACGTATCTGCGTATCAAACCTGTACCCATACCCGTATCCTGACAACATAGGCGATGAATGACTGTAGGATAAAAAATAATAACAAAGCCTATGCTTTGATACCAATGCCAGGCAAGGTATTTAAATGGATTGACATGAACAATTTGGTGCAAGCCAATATTACGTTCACATTAATGAATGAAGAGAAATTTTACAAATATATAGCCAAGAGGTGACTATTCACTTCACCTTCCAAGAAGGTTCATCATATGCCTTACGGTAACTCTTGAGCTATCCACTGTAAGGCAAAAGGATTCCTACAACTACTTCTACTTCTAGGAATATAAAAATTATGTACTTTAATATTACAGTTTAGAATAGCTAAAATTCCCATCTACGTAAGCTGGCGTCTTGCTGTCAACAGTTAATTAGTAGTGCAAGGTCCAAATGTAGGGTTGATTATAGAAAAGATTAGGGACGCAAATGTTGAAGGCAGATAAATTTGTAATAGCAAAACAATTTTCATGCAGCACGGGAGGGTTGTATACAGTATGGTGGGTCAACATGCACCGACAAGGAATAGACCATCTATTGTTTCCCCTGTTGCCCTTGCAAGGTCAAGGGAGAACTGCCTTGAAGGGAGTTCAAAGATAATAGAGATGTTGATTTCAGCAAGACGACTGTTGCAACATCTGCCCATTCAATACATATAATATATGTCCAGTAGTAACCATAATAGGTTAATAGGACTGCAAGAAAAGTACAATTTCAAATAAGAACTAGCAAAGAGAAAAAAACGAGATAAAACATAAAACAAAAGTGTTAAGTTGTTGAGATCTTTCTCCTGACAAGTTGTGATTCTTGAGTGGGACAATGGGTCGGTTTTATGTCTTTGGAATTGAGGTTGAAGAAAGGAGTTTGAATTTGAACCATTAAGCAAAGAATTGTATTGGGTCCTGACTCTCAAGTAGAGCATCTCTGTGTTTGGTCATCTCTTTGATGAATACGAGCTACACATCTTTGATCCTCATAACAATTAAGATTTCATAAAGAGCCTTGATTTTTTCTAAAGAGCTATAAAACCTGCCACGAATCTCATAATATACTGGACACCTAAGTACGAAGTGCTCCTCTGAATTGGTTTATTGTTGCAAACTTTACATATGCATTGATGTCGAAAAAGAAGTTCTCTGTCTCCATGCAAAGCTGATGAGAACACACCCGCAATTGACCGAAAGGAAATCTCAAACCTAAAGAAAGTTTGGTGTACTTGGGAGTACATGATACATCCAGTTTTCTATTTGAATATAGCGCTTCAAGTAGTGATGCATTTTTGTACTTGTGAGTAATAATATATTCATCTTCTATTTGAAGATAGTGCTCCAAGTAGTGATGCATTTTTGTTAACAATGCTTACTTATAAAATCTATTTTTAGCAGTTTTGACAACTTTTAGTATTTTGCATTTTTGGGGGTCTTCAGAGCATTTATGGGCTTCAGATTGTATGAAAATAGCTGAAAGTGTTATGTCATGATAATGTTTTTTTTTCAAGTTTGTTCCATCATCTTTCTAACGGATCTTGTGGTTAGCAAATTGGGTCAATGATGCTAGGAGATATGACCCCAATAAAGGAGCACTAGAAAAAATAATAGTAATAATAGGATAGATTTTAGATTTTTTCCACTTGTCTTTTTTGAATCCATCCCTAAGGTGGATACAAATGGTCTCCATGTAGGATGACCTTTTGGTTCCCATCCGGAACCCTTCATATTCTATTTTTAGCAGTTTTTTTTTTCATATTCTCCATTGTATAGCTATAAAGTAGCTTGTTTTGAATAAAGAGATAGATCTCCGGGCATACATCTCTCTTATGGAGTTTGCCAGTTTGTATACATTTTGAATTGCAATAAAATTAGTTTGTTTCTACAACTCTTTCATTGTGAATTGATTGTATAACACATTAAGCACCATCATTAGTGTGTTGTCCATCAGGTTGCAGCTCAATTTCAGATCAAGTGGTATCAGAGCAAGTTTGTTCCACTCTTGCATGTCAGAATGCACGAGGTCAGAATACTAGAAGCATGGTGTCGAGACTCACATGATCCTTCAGATTACCTTCCTTGTCGCTTCAAATGACCTCAAGCAATGCAAGAGGAAATGGGAGATCCCATCAAAGAATTACTTGATGAAGCCCTTGAGAGGCAAAGGAGGGAGATGATGGCACAATTTGTAAATGTCCTCTCACGGAGTCATCCCTGCAATTGGCCCCACCTCCACAACTGCACCCACATCAAGTAAACCCTTCGGGGGTCCAACACCCTTCAAGGTACAAGTAAATTTTGACATTCCGCAGTTTGAAGGAAAAATTGATGTTGATGAATTGGATAAATGGCTTGATCAACTAGAATCATATTTCTCTATGTCAATAATTTTAAGCTATGATAATGAAAGATAATGTTTGCACTTCTAAAAAATATTCTCTGCATGTCAAAAAATGGTGGGAATCATACTTACCATGCAAGATGATGATAATGATTTTATAATCGGTCAATACGAAACCCCCAAAAACATGGGTTTGCGTTTTGTAGAGGCTATCAATGAGGAATATTATCCAGTGAAGAACTATGAGGACCAATTCAAGAAACTACACCAAGTGAAAAACTTGCATTCAAGGCACCAATTGTCATGATCAGACAGTGCAAGACTACACTAATGAGTTTCATACCCTATCAGAAAAAGTGGGCACACAGGACACCGAGAAGCATCATATTCTCAAATACTGCAGCGGGTTGCGATATTACATCCAGGAAGAGATGGAGTTTGCAGACATCAATACTCTCTGGGAAGCCTACCAATATGTAGTCAAGGTTGAAGAAAGGTCCAAACACAGGGGAAACAAAGATCCTTCATATTCAAAGAAAGGAAAGCTGACACCAAGCAGTAAGGAAAGGATGCACCACCATAAAAACAGGATAAGAAGCAGGTATGGAAAGAAAAGCCATGAAAAGACACATGAATGTGGTGTGAGAAGCACAAGAGCAGGTACCATGACACGAAGGACTGTCGAGCCATCAACAAAACTCTGCTAACAAAGTCGTGGGAGCCAGATGCAAGAGAAGCCTCCGCAAAGAACCAAGGTGCACATGAAGAAGGGAGCTGATTGTGGATGCAGATCCATATACCATTGTTGCCACCACACAAACAGTGTCTCCACCAAAAGAGGATGTAAATGACTATTTCACTTGTAGATTTGGGTAAATGGTATGGCTCTTCACTTTATCCTAGATAGTGGGAGTCAAAAAATCTGATATAGCCATGAAAAAATAAAAAGGCTAAATATGGTAACAACTCCTCACCTGACAACCATACTTTGTTGGTTGGGTCAGTCAAGGAAGAGACATCTGTGTGAATCGACAGTGTCACCTTCCCTATTCAATCAAACCATTTCAAGGATGTGGTGGTATGTGATGTTGCACCCTTGGATGTTTGTGATGTGCTTCTTGGACAACCATACATGTGGGATCACCATGGTGTCTATGAGGCCAGGCCTAGGAGTGCCATCATCACTCTAGGTCA
Organism: Taxus chinensis; assembly: GCA_019776745.2. Taxonomy (NCBI): domain Eukaryota; kingdom Viridiplantae; phylum Streptophyta; class Pinopsida; order Cupressales; family Taxaceae; genus Taxus; species Taxus chinensis. The sequence goes on along the minus strand of CM034149.1, from coordinate 655,758,170 downwards.
TAAGCACTACCGCATCCTAGAGGTAGCCCTGCTAAGTCAGTGGCCCTTGATCAAGTGCAAAATAGTGTCGGAGGTTGATTGCTCAAACTAGGACCTTTGTCCTACTCATGATCAAGCTTGAGGATAAGCAAAAGGTTGCAACGACCACAAGAGTTGTCCCACCAAGCCAAACAACACAACAAAACAAATGGATCAAATGATATCTGAATACACAGATGTATTCATACCACCAACAGGTGTGCCTTTGCATTGTCAGGTGAAGCATCCAATTGACTTGGTCCCTAGAACACCACTTCTGAATGGGCCCCTGTACAGATGCTCAGTACTTGAAAATGAAGAAATCAAGCATCAGATTCAGAGCTGATTCAGAAAGGGCACATTCGACCAAGTGCATCACCTTGTGGGAGCCCGATTGTTCTTTCCCGAAAGAAAGATGGGACATGGCGACTTTGCATTGACTATCGAGCCTTGAAACAAAATCACAGTAAAAAACAGATACCCACTTCCACGGATTGATGACCTCCTAGACCAGCTCAAGGGAGCTAAGTTTTTCACAAAGATTGATATGAAGTTAGGGTACCACCAAGTTCCCATCGATCTAGTAGATGTTTGGAAAACTACATTCAAATCCAAGGAGGGCTTGTTCGAATGGTTGGTCATGCCTTTTGGGCTGACAAATGCACCTGCAACATTCATGAGGATGATGAATGATATCCTGCAACCATTCATTGATTCATTTGTGGTTGTGTACCTGGACGACATTCTTGTCTTCAGTAAGACATGGGAGGAGCACGTTCAACATGTCCAACAGGTTCTTCAGACCTTGCGTCAACATAAGCTCTATGCCAACATAGAGAAGTGTTCCTTTGGCATGGAGAGTATCCAATACTTGGGATACATCATCAACAAGGATGACATGCATGTGGACCCAAAGAAGATCCAGGTCATCCAAGACTGAGCCAGCCCCAAAGACCATCACAAAACTTCGAAGTTTCTTGGGACTAGCCAACTTCTATCGCAGGTTTGTACTTGGTTTTCTCACATTGCATGGCCTTTGAATCAAGTGACACACGAAGGAGTGAAAGCAAAGTTTGTATGGACAGAGGCACAATAAAAGGCATTTGCACGGATGAAGGAGAGACTTTGTTCAACACCAATTCTGGTATTGCCAGATCTACAACAGTCATTTGAGATAGAAACAAATGCTTCAGAATATGCACTTGGCGCAGTCCTCACCCAACATGGGCATCCAATGGCATACCACAGTGAGACCTTCTCTGACATAGTGCAGGTACCTAACATATGACAAGGAGTTGTATGCCATTGTGCAAGCCTGCAAACAATGGAAGCACTACATTATGGGAAAAGAGACTATCATACACACATATCATAAGCCTTTGCAGTTCATGTAGACCCAAGGCAAGTTGCAAGAATGATTGTCACTAGAGATGGTCCACCTATCTGCAATAGTTCCATCTCAACATCCTGCACAAGAAGGGAAGTGCCAACCAAGTTGTTGATTGTTTGAGTTGGCCCCCGATTACCTCCCTGACAACAAATCCTTGACTCATGTGGGCATGAGACATCAAAGTGGCCTCAAATGTATGAACATGACCTTGAATTTTCTTGACATATATTAGGGACTAAGGATGGAAAAAATGTTCCAGACTATCATTTACAAGAAGGGGTTCTATGCCACATGGACACCTTTGTGTTCCTACAGGGGAGCGTCAAAAATTGATTTGGGAGGCTCACTACAGTCAGGTTGCAGGTCACTTTGGAGTAGAGAAAATAGTGGCAGTCTTGCAGAAGTATTTCTACTAGCCAAAGCTCTGTCATGATGTTACCAGATACATCAAGTCTTTGCACAGCTTGTATTCGATTACCAAGCCAACAATCAAAATCAAGGCCTTTACACCCCTCTGCCGATTCCAAAAACACCATGGGAGTTTGTCTCAATGGATTTCATGTTAGGTCTCCCTTCCACTAGGCATGGCCACCATTGTGTTTTTTGGTGGTTGACAAGTTCTCAAAAATGGACAATCTTGGCACCTTGCAAGAAGACAATCTCAGTAGAGGAGACTGTAAAAATTGTTCTTTGAGCACATTTGGGTTCATTTTGGCCTTCCAAGAAGCATTATGTCAGATAGGGATTCCAAATTTGTGGGGATCTTCTGGTCTGCACTATGGTCCATGATGGACACAAAACTGAACAAGTCCACTACATTCCACCCCCAACCCATGGGCAAACAAAGGTAGTCAACCACATGATTGTGCATCTTCTTCAGATGTATCACTCCAAACATCCACAAACATGGGATGAAAGTCTTGTGTATGTCCAACATAGCTACAACCGAGCTCTTCATAGCTCCATGGGACATAACCCATTTTAGGTATGTCTTGGATTTCAGCCATTGGCTCCCATTGATGTAGCATTGCCCTTTATGTTGGAAGAAGAATTTCCCATACACAGAAAAAAGTGGATAAGGCAACCAAATTTGTGGAATGAATTTCGACACATCCAACAACATGTTCATGAGATTATGGAACAAACCATCTAGAAGTACAAGCAATGTCATGATGCCCATTGGGTTCCTCATCAATTCCAAGTGGGGGATAAGGTCTGACTACATCTGCAAAAAGAGCGACTCAAGGGTCCATACAAGAAACTTAGACCTCTATGATATGGGCCATACACCATCATCAAAAAAAATTGGTGAGAATGCATTTGAGCTTAATCTTCCACCCTACCTCGGGTTGCATCCAGTTTTCAATGTTGAGTTGCTCCTGCCCATACTTTCCTCCACTCTTGGATACATCAAACATTGGTGAACAGTTACAGAGTACAAAGCTGAACCCAGACTGTGCGACACTAATGAACTCTGATCAGATCATTGACAAGGTGGTCAAGGACATGAAGCATCAACAAATCACACTCTACTGAGTAGTGAAGGCAGGGCAGATGGTCACACCAAGGGAAGTGGTTCACCAAGAGCCAGATTGAGAAGTCATTTCCACACTTGGTCAAAAATTTAGGAGCAATGGGGCCCATTGCTTCTTAAGGAGGAACAAATGATCCAGAACAAGATTTCTGAAAAATCTATTTTTGGAAAGTCTTGAAAATCTATTTTTAGCAGTTTTTGGCAGCTTTTAGTATTTTGCATTTTTAGGGGTCTTTGAACTCATTTCTGGGCTTTGGAAACTGTATAACGACATATCCAAAGTGCTATCGATCATAGTGATGTTTTTCGAGTTTTGTTCCATCATATTTTCCAATGGATCCTATGTGGTTAGCAAATCAGGTCAATGGGCTAGGAGATATGACCCCAACAAGGAGCACTAAATAATAGTAATAATAGGATAGATTTTAGATTTTTTCCACTTACTATCTTTTTGAATCCATCCCTAAGGTGGATATGAATGGTCTCCATGTAGGATGACCTTTTGGTTCCCATCCAAAACCCTTCATATTCTATTTTTAGCAGTTTTTCATATTCTTCCATTGTATAGCTATAAAGTAGCTTGTTTTGAATAAAGAGATAGATCTCTAGGCATACATCTCTGTTATGGAGTTTTCCAGTTTGTATACATTTCAAATTGCAATAAAATTAGTTTTTTTCTACAACTCTTTCATTGTGAATTGATTGTTATAACACATTAACACCATCGTTAGTGTGTTGTCCACAAGAGCATTGAATGGATATCTATTATGCCCAATCGTTGAATCTTCCATACATCTTAATTCGTGAAACACCATCACCACATAGAAAACAACTGAAATAGGAAGGGGATGAATGCCAAATATGGTAAAATAATTTCATTTGCAACTGACCGTTTTGCCCGCAAGATTTTGGATAGCATAGAAATAAGGACTCTTATCAACTTGATCCTAGCTGCTACTACGAAGTTCAGTTCCCCAAATCTCATGACCACACAATACTAGTGGATATAACAAAGTTTGGAATATACATAATCTTGCTTTAGCATCTTGAAACTGAAGCTGGAAACATCATCTCTCAAGTGTATTAAGTGCAACATACCCCTTGCATAACCTCTCTTATGCAGCAGGGTGCATATTGAAGGGAGGTCCAGTGAAAGGCATGCAAGGTAGGTGTGAGAGAAAACCACTTCAACCAAACTACCTTTGTAAATGACATTAGTTTCTTGTGCTTTCTGCTTAGTTGTCTTGAAAACCATGATCTTTGTTTTACTCAAATTCACTTGTAAACCAATGGGTATCAAAAAATAAGTGTAGAATGTCAACATGTCTTTGTAGGCTTATAGTAGTATGTGACATGAGAATAATGTCATCAGCAAATAATTAAATAGTGATGATTATATCATAGAGAATACAACTGTCACCTCTTTTCCATGATCTTGCAATAATATCCTCTAATTCATCTATGTAGAGACCAAACAAAGTAGGAGAAAGTGGGCAACCTTATTTAACACTAACGGTACTTTTACTCAACAAGCTCCCATTAGTGAACTTGTTTCATTTTATTTATAGATATGAATCTATAAATATGATCTATTCCATTTATCAATCTGTATTAGTTAGCTAGTAGTTTACTAGTCCTAAATTTTTATACTAATACCTTAGAAATAGGTATTTGAATTCTTGATTATATAATCATCACCGCTAGAATATATTTATTTAGTGAGCAACCATCTCACCCACCCGTACATAGATAGGGGCTACGGAGTCGCTCACCCACATTGGTTGCTATTCATACATATACTCATTTTACTCATTTTTTAGTCCATAAATATTAAAAAACTGAAATAGTAATACAAAACTTGAATCAATGTTCAAAACATTCAATATACTTAAGACTTTGCATTTTTATTGATCATGTGGCTGCCATACATATGATATACGAATATCATGTTAACATGAATACGAACAAAACTTGAAATTTTAAAAATATACTAGTAACTAGATCCATGTTCAAATTTTCAAAACAAACAATATACTTAAGATTTTACATTTATGATTTCATTGTTCATGTGGCTGCCATACATATGATATAGGAATACAAACAAATCTAGAATATATCATCTAGATTTTTCTCAAAATCAAGTTCATGTGTGCCACTTGTGCTAGCTCCACTCTCATTAATGTCAAACATTTTTAAAAAAATGAAATAGAACTTAAAAAAAACGTTTTTGAAGGCGGATACGGCCCGGATTCGCGCAGGATACTCCAGGATACGTGGCGGATACGTCTGTACGTATCCACCACGTATCCTGGAGTATCCTGCGCGGATCCAGGGCATATCCGTATCGTATCCTTCACGTATCCGTATCCGAGACGTCTTGGGCAGGATTCGGTAGGGGTTTTGAGGTATCCGTGCAACGTAGTGGAATTCAAAGCAAAGAAGCCCCTATTCAGACCCAAAGAGCTATGCTAAAGCCTGCACAAACCTCATAAACCCACAACCCACTTACACTCAACCTAGAACTTGCAATTGTCACCCACATGCAAGCTACTCCAAGTTCACCCAAGATAGAAAATAAACCTAGCACTATCGATGATACTAGCCCCGCGAGCCAAAAATACCAAGTAAGCCTACCCAACTCCTCGAGCTCCAGTCATGGTACAAAATCAGCAGACTCTGAAAACTCACCTACCAATGCACTTTCCGCAAGCTTTACCGGCTCACCTAGCAAGTGTCAACTATAGTAATTTCTCAGCCTAATTTTATTAAAAAAAATTATGGGGACTCCCATCCATTGCACTTTGACAACTAGAGGTCCTAGCAATTCTTCCACAAGTACAATGCTGCACAACCCAGGCTCGTATGTCACCTTGCAGCCCTATGATGAAACCACTGACTCGAAACATTACTTGCTAACCTTCAATATGAACTGAGGCTAATAAAGGAATCGCCGATGACAACATCAAACACTTTGAGCTGATAGGAGCTTTGTAGCGATGAGCTTTGGAGTTCATCTACAAACGTGACCTGCAAGCCACCACTTTGAAAGATGTTAGAGATGCTTAAACCTTGAAGTGTTAGAAGATGTGAACAATGTAAGAGTGAAGAGAATCCAATGCACTCTGAGGAGATTGTGTATCTGTCATTTTATTATGCAAGAGATAATTACAAAAAGGTTGAGGTTACAATCGAACATAAGTTAATACATTAATAGTTCATTAAGAGTTAATGAATATATTAAGAATATATTGTTAAGTAAGGTTGCGACACTAATACGTACATGTTTGGTAGGTGTTATTTTTAACAAATGGTTAATGACTAAACTAGAGACATGTTTGTCCCGAAATTTTACAAATGCAATAAAACCAAGAAGTTTGGTCATTAACTCTACAAGCTGCTCCTGATATATTACTTTCAAAGTTGCAGTCCTCTTTTCTTTTGTTGTTGTACAATGTAGGAGTTTTAGTGTAGTTAATGACTGAAACAAATAGCTGACAGAAAAACAGAGATCCGATTATGTGGACATTGGATATAGCAGGTTGTCCACCAAGTGTTCGTTGAGCGACTAATTGACTCGGAATGAATCATCATTGGTTTGGAAGTTCTAACCAATCTCCAGAGTTTGGAAATCAAATTATTGGAGGTGTTGATTAAATAGAGTGTACCATTGAGGTGCTGCAATAGCAAGGACTGTAAATCTACAATCTGATTCACCTTCAGGAAATGCCATGTAGACCTCCTCATTCCAAGTCTCCATTCAAAAAACATGTTTTAATACTCCCCCTTAATGACTAAATTGGAGACATGTTTGTCCTGAAATTTGACAAATACAATAAAACCAAGAAGTTTAGTCATTAACTCTATAAGCTGATCCTGATATATTACTTTGAAACCCAATTGAGCTGCTATGGAGAGAAGTAATTGGGTGAGGATATTTGCAGGAGTAACAACCAATCTTGTGGACATAGATATGGCAGAAATAACCACCTCCATAGTTGAGTGACTCATTGACCAATAACTGATCATCCTCTGGTTGAGAAGTCATCCTATTCCCCCTATTGTGAATACGCCCTGGAAGCTTTCTTGCAACAAGATGAGTGATGTGTCTATGCTCTATTGTCTGGCACACATTCCAGTCAATGTGTGTGATTGAGTGGCATGTCCTCCCATCTCACCATGCACCTCCAATGCATACTAGATAGTGGAGTCTCCCTACACAAGTATTTGAGTGGATTTTCCTGCCATCTCATCTCGTGCTTCTTGCACATCCTGTAATTTGGGCATTTCATCCGCTTGCACACGAAGTATTTTAGTCCCCTGCACATTAGTGTATATTCCCTCCACAACTAGTGCATGTAGGTTGATCAAAGCAAGGTCAATATTCCTATGAGGAATGGCATCCTTTAGTACATGTAGGTGGAGTCAAACTTAGTGACCATCTTTGCAGTAGGAGTAACAAGCAACTGCACAGTATGAGAAATAACCATTTTAGTGGGGAGGGGAAATAACCGTCTCATCTTGTTGTTCATCTATTTCCAGAGTTGCAACTAGCCTATATTGCCCACCATGCCCAATGCCTACGACAATTAGTCCGTCCCTGTTTTATATCCTTCGAGCACAAGACACTTCTCCCCAAAGAAATGTCACAATAATATTGGGATTCTTTGTTAACTAAAAATGCACCCCCAAGAGATTTTTATGTAAGCTAGGAATATACTTAACATTCCTTACTTAAGTGTTTGAGCATCCTGTAATTTAGGCATTTCATTTTCCCACACATGAAGTATTTCAGTCTCATGCACATTTTGTATAGTGGATATTCCCCCCACAATTAGTGGCATGTAGGTTGATTGGAGCAGGGTCAAGAATCTTGTGGGGAAAGGCATCCTTTAGTACATCCTGTATGGTGGAGTAACTCCCTCCACATGCGTGCTTTTGAGTTGATTGTAAGAGAGTCAAGTAGCCTATACTGGCCACCATGCCCAAAGCCTAAGGCAATCACCCGTCCTTGTTTTACATCTGATACAAAACACTTCTCCCTGGAGAAATTTACAACAATATTGGAATTCTCTATTAACTAAAAAACAGATTAAAGATTTTTATGCAAGCTAGGAACACATCCTAGCATTTCTTACTAAAATGTTTTGAGCGTTATTCATTACAATATGTCCATCTCTTATCCCCTCTACTACAGGTGACTCTCCATCAGCTAATACAACTGAATTAGAAGGAATTTGTAATCGCATAAAATGATACATACCAGTCCTATTCAACATGAAAAATGTTTGAAAGCACCAGGAGTCCATGATCCAACAACTTGCACCATTGTCATTCGAGCATGATGTCGTAAGGAAATAGAGAGCATGTTCTTCCTCAAAATCTTCGTTCATTTGCAACTGCTGCCACATTTGCCTCATTCTATGGCTTTTTGTTCTATTGGGAAAGATCAACCGGTTGCTTCTAAGTCCAACAATCCTTTTTGAGATGCCCAACCTTATGACATTAATGACATTTTACCTTGTATCTAGAAGATTCACCAGAGTGTTGTTTCCACTTCCCCTTTGACTGAGCAGTCAATGCACTCTCTGATTGTCCAAAACTGGACTCAAGTGTACTGGTTTTGTCTCCGTTCCTTTTGTAACAGATAGGAACTAACTTCATCAAAACTCAAGGTCTAACTTTCAACCATCAAATGTAAGGCTTTCAAAAATGACTCATAAGAGGATGGAAAACTATTCACAAACGAATGCCACAAGTATCGTCGCCATCCAACTTTTTTATTAATGGAGGCGAGTTGGTCTCAGAGATCTTTCATCTGAAGTAGGTGTTTTGATAGGGACCCATCTTCTTGCATCCTTGTTGAAAACAACAAATTCTTCAGGTATAACACCTGACTCATCTCTGAAAGTCATGCAATTTGTTCTTCAAACTGGTCCATAGCCCACTAGCCTTAGTGGCATGTTGGGACCTCGGGCATCAAATCATCTAGATACCAATAACTTCAACAACAAGAAGGCCTCCCTAATAAGGTTTGTCATAATCTACAAAATTTGCAACCAGCTTTCCTTCATTGCCAAGTATTATTTTATTACACTCTTGATATTCTGGCAATAGTCAAAATCTTAGCAGTCTCTAGACATTATAGTTTTGACCCATCAGTTTTTGAGCCTCTGCCATAACAAGGTTTTGAATGCTTTCTCATTTTTCAATGCAATATGATTTCCGACCCGCAAAGTCAATGCAGCAAAAAGAAAGTACAGTCTAAATTCTGAATACTTGAAATTTTGACCAACAAATGTAATAAATGAAAACAAGGTTGTCTGAGTTCTGATTTGTAACCCGCAAATTAATGCAATAAAATAACAGAATTGTTTTGATTTTCACCTAGCAATCAATGCAAAGAATTTTTAAAGTCTGAATTCTTACAGCAAATAAAAAAGTACTTGGCAAAAGTGTACAGTTGTGCCCTAGACAACTGGCCATGACTTGAAAATTGCACAAACAGGAAACTCGTGCACTGGCATCTGCAGATATCCATGCCCAAACTCGTGCATTTGATCTATCTCTGTGTACACAGACATTTATTTTCGAACTTCAGACTAGAAACCCTTCAAAAATCACTGTTTTTTTAATCTATCCCCTAGTCTGCATTCCCATTACTAATCTTACTGCAAAAATGTGCCCTATCAGCCTGATCAAATTGACGTTTTTTGCACTTCAGCGTGATTTTGGATTAAACAGTGCCCTAACAACACCTTAACAATCCCGTATATCGTAATTTTCACTTGTCAAAATCTGCCGTTCCCTCTTCAGAACTGTGCTAACAGCGAAATTGTGTGAAACTCACATTTTTCAACTAAACTTAGCTTATAAAACGACTGTATTTTTATTGCAGACCATAAAAATACGCTAATGTTTTTGGTATCTGGCCCTTACCATCGTGCCCTAGATGAGACTCCTTCTCCTTTACTGAAATGCGAGCCCTGACAAGATTTGAAAATCACGATTTCTTTATTTTTGCACCCTAACAAAATGAGCAACCCTAAATAATAATTCAAAAATCTGCAATGACGTTTGAATGAAGTTTGCCCTCAACGCCACAATTTGCTCCTTCAAAAATCGTTCTTCTACAGTTTGTCCCCGCTTTAGGGCTTCCTCGAACTTCAATGCCTCACTATCTTCTTCATTGATGTCTATACTCTATTCGAAGAGTTTCTTCAAACTGTGAGCCCTTCGAGCACCAATGGCTTTGAATACCAATGTTAGAAGATGTGAAGAGAAGAGATATGAGGAGAAACCAGAATGCACACTTGAGTTTTTGCATGTCTGTCATTTTATTATGCAAGAGATACTTACAATATGGTTGAGGAGGTTACACATGAGCATTAGTTAATGCATAACTTATAGTTTGTTATTAGTTAATGAGATTAAGAATATATGTTGACAATGTTAGAAGATGTGAACATAGAAAGAAAGAAGAGGAATTGGAATGCACACTTGGTGGATTGCGTGTCCATCGTTTTATTATACAGGAGATAGTTACAAAATGGTTGAGGAGGTTACATCTGAAGATTAGTTAATACATGACTAATAGCTCATTATGACTTAATTAATATATTAAGAATATATTTCAATACTTATACATCTCAATAAGCAGGAGTGGGCTTCACTCAAGATAACATATTCTGTGCTTGCAAGAATCAGCCACTAACATCTCATCAGTGGCATCCTCAACAGAGGCTATTAACTTCCCTGTAACCATAACAAATTGCCATCTCAAATTACCATGAGCATCTGTAAAAGCATTCATCACATATCTGCAACTCCAGCTATGTGCTTTTCCATGTCTACATATTTTTTTCATCTTAAGTACAATGAACCAGGTACTAATTTCTTCAATTTTCCCACACTTGTGCAACTATTCTGCATGCTTGGCATTCATATCTTAAATATCTCTGTCTTTCTAAACAAAGAAGACACCAGTTTCCTTATAGTCGCTTTCTCCTTGACTTCTCCCGTCCTTCCATTGCCATTCACAGTTTCATGTTCATCCCCTGACAACACATTTTTCTCCTCCGTATATGCATTTGGTAATAACCTCTGCAATTGCTAGTTAGCAGGAAGGTCAGAGTCTTAGAAAATAGTACCAGTGGTAATTCTGTTCTGTGAGAGAGGGACTCAAAGACTGCATCAAAAACAGAGAAATCTGTGTCCTCTTATTTTAATGTAACAATGCTCTATAAAGTGATATTTGCAGATCCCCTGAATTTTATTTTTTCAGGAATCTGCTCTATGCGACCCAAATTTTCCTATTTTAATAGAATATTTGATCGTTTTTTAAAGAAGATTATACTAATTACATGCTTCTACACTGAGTTATGCATAGAACTGGTATGCCACAGAAACACTCATTTTTTATTTTGCATTTGGAATCCCTATGTTGACTCTGTAAAATTCTCAAGGTGTTTAGAGGTTGAATTCTTCAGGTTTGCATTTCTCAGGTGCCTTTTTAATTATGTTTTTTCAAATGAGGGCACTTGTATAACATGCAATTCCTTTTCTTGTGCACTGAGGAGACTGTTGTACGAGTTAACACTCTGGAGATTATGTTTCATGGAGAGGCTAAAAACATGGGAGGTAAAAAAAACATGTTTTCTTTATCTTATATGCTTGTGCACTCATCCTAAATAAGGACAATATTTGAATATTAAGATATGCTATATCAAGGGAGTGTACCCTCAAGGGTATCTACCTGAAAGATAGATTGATTCACTTTGCGAAATGAACTTTACCAATTATTGGGTCCCTTTTCCCTTCCCTCATCCACGATAGTTTCATGCTTACTCTGGAAGAAAGTGTTTCATCAGACTGATAAGGAGACAGTGAGCTGAGTGCTTGGAATAAATGTATTTTATAATAGAATTATAGAAGAACCAACTCATGTTCCCATTCCTAGCACAAATGAGGAGTATTCTGCTGGACAATGTATGAATTCTCTGTTGGAACTCTGGAAGAAGGTAGGAATGACATGGAGACTATATTTCCTATAAGCGGATGCCTTCTGCCATACGATCTATCGCTTGTTGGGCTTATGCACAGGAAATTATGTAATGTTTCCATTTGAAGATATGCTTCAATTTGTAAATGTCTATTTTAGGTCAATTAGTGGACACCATTCCTAGAATTGTTGCAGCCATATGTCTCACAAAGAGCAAGACTAGAACACGATAAGAAAACCTTTATGTTGGCTGCAGTAGACAGGTTTTTGTCTAGTGTTACACAGGGACACGTCCCCTAGGTTTTGGTAATGTCTAGGATGTCCCAAACGTTTTGGGGACTTGGGGACTTGGAGGGGACGTTACTGTTTTTAAAATTTTTTAAAAATAGTTTTACTTTAAAAAAGATGTTAATTTTTGGTTTTACTTTAAAAAAGAAGCTAATTTTTTACCAAAAATATTGAATTCTAATCTCGAAAGTACCATAGTTACCAAATCTGGTCTGATTTGCACAAAATCTTGCCAGATCTGGATTTTTCAGCTGGTCCAGATAAATTTTGTCTGGTTGGCCCTGTTTTTTGTCAAAAATAAAATAAAATAAATAGTTTTTTTGTAATAAGAAGATGCCCAACTCTCTTATATATCATTTAATATGAAATATATTAACAATTTATTTTTATGTTATTAATGTTTTTATCTGTATTTGTCAATTTTTACATATTTATAAGTTATTCTCATATATAATATGTATATTTCGCATCAATTTTTTCTGGATTTTTGGATTTTTTTGCCCTGCTGAGTGGATTCGGAAATCTAGACTTGGTAAGTATGCCTTAAATACATTTAATACAGTTTAAACCCACAAATTTCATTGAATAAACTTAAAATATATAAATATTATTTTAATATCCGTCTCCCTTTGGTCCCCAAAATTTGAGATTTTTTTTGCCCTTTCCAAAAACCTTGTCCTTCTGTCCCCTTGTCCCCGAGACTTAGGTAACTATGTTTTTGTCTAATTTTTTTGTTGATCAAAAAGAGAAAAAGAGGAACCCTGTTTGAATAATCTATGGGACTAGAGAAGATAATAAACTTGTTTTTTCAAAACTTCTATTAGTTGATATCCTTACGAATTAACTATTCTAGTCATTGCAAATTGCATTCTTCATAAACTAATGACATTGATACTGATTGACTACATGGATAGCAAATATATTTTTTGACTGTAATTTCCATGATACATTAGAAACCAAATTTAATATCCGCAAGATATGGATGATAATCTAGGGCTTTTGTAAACCTTGAATTTTTGAAATAATAGCCTTGGAAATTGCTTAGATAAAAGCAAAGGATGCTCGTTATTGTTTCTAAATCTCTAGTTATTGTTTTTTTTACTCAAAGACCTGCATCACATTATTTGATATGATTCCTTGTATCATAAAGGAATAACAATGTTAATTTTTATTACAGGTTTTGAAGGCTGACAACAATGCTCTTGCAAATGATGTGAGGAAAGAAATGAAGGTATTGATTTGAGACGCATCTTGTGAGAAGCTAATTTTGAATGAATTGATATAAATATAACATAAAGCATTTCCCTATGGACTAAAATAACTAGTTGCTTAACATAATGAATATTCTAGTTGTGGGAACGAAATGTTTTGGTGAATTGTTGAATTTAGCAATTAGGTTTGGAACTTTCTAGTAGTATTTGGCATTGATTTGAGTTTTGATGGATCAGAAGCTTATTTTCAAGTTAAATAGATTCTAAAAGTCAATTATATTTTTTAAAACAATGTTTCTTCTGCAACCCCTTGCTATATCTTCAAATGAGAAGGAAGAATGCTATAAACATCTTCTTGCAGACGGCTTTGCTAAACTATGAATATTTGGATTTCAATTTTATGAAGCTCGAGAAATTTTTCTTTAAAAGCACATCCATCTTGGAGCTTCTAAAAGAAATTGATCATAGTTTATGTTGGGGAACATATCGTTTGCTTCTCTATAAATAATCTTGGAGGAGTTGACAATAGGAAGGATGTACTAGGTCATACATAGTGTCCCGTGGATTAAAAGAAATATGAGTCATATGACAATTGTGTTACAGATCGTTCGTCTTTATCCTTGCCCCCAACAATGAAAAACAAATCCATAAAAGTGTGTTTGTCAGAAATGTAAGGCATCAGCTGTATTGTCACTAACTAGCTAGTGTGTTAACATAAGTCCTGCGTACTCTCTAGATATTGCATGGAACAAACTCTTAACACAACAAAACACGTCAAACAATTTCTAGATATTGCATACACTGACATTTTTTACTCAAGCTTGTGACTAAGAGTCTCATTAGAAGTGCGGTAGAATAAATTGAGATCCTCGTTATAGGAGAGTATCAAGAAGATTGACAAATCATATACGCATGAAATCATAAAAAATAACACATGAAATCCTAACTCATCAAACATATAAAATAAACACAACAATATCATCACATACACAAACAAATACAAATCACTCTCTTTCTACTCATCATAACCAACAATTGTACACAAAACATGTCTTTTTCATTAACCACGGCAAAGATGATACAATTATAATTGTCTTCGTGCCTTGCACCACAATATCATAGGATTATAATGCATACAATATCTATACATAACACACGAGATTGTCACAATGCACAAAACTCCACTAAATCTTAGGATCTTCCTAGCTCCTTTGCAACCACCCTAAAAACACTAAATGTAGTAAAAGTCACCCAAAAATCAGCTAACTCCTCCAAATGAGAGTCAATGGGGTATTTATAATACAGCCTAGCCTTGACATGAATATACTTTGGATTCCATTCTAGATTCCTTGGAGGTTCTTGGTTGTTGCTTAGTTGGGACACACTCCTCAGTCTCTAGAACCTTCCCCATGTTCCCTTGTTGGCCTGCTTGATCTCGGATCATCCATTGCCTTGTTCTTCTCCTACGCTCCATGTGTCCTCTTGTGTGATGTTCCCTTCTCAAAGATAGTTCGATATGAAGACTTTGGGCCCATTTTTTCTTCCTATGGGCTTAAAGGGAAAAGCAAGGGAAATACTTTATGTTGTAATTGTAAGTTGCTATTTTTAGCCTCGTATTATATTTGTAAAAAGCGTCTTTGTAATTATAACATTAGAAAGTAAAGTTGGCCAAAAAAGTGCAATCCCCGACTTAAAAATAGAAGTGATGGAGTTAAAAGGGGAACATAACACCACTTCAAAAGGGGTCGACCCATTGGGCTCCCTTTTTCGTGGATTGTGCCACCCACTATTATAAAAAGGAGTCGTTATGGGTGGAAAAATGATCACTTGTCATATGAATTCATTTTTATTTGGAGATCGGAGCTTGTGCTTGCTATTTTCAGCCATTGAGGACGAAATCCCTCCTTGGTATCCTATTGGGGATGAAAACCCTCAATAGAATTCAGAATTGAGGACGAAAACCGTCAAATTCTGCATTGGTGATCTCAATCAGAGGTCATATCTGAGCTGCAATTCAAAATCTCAGTGTTCCAATTTAGAATGTCACTTCTAGGGCACAATTTTTAGCTAGGGCTTCAAGAGCAGATTACGATTCCAGATTGTTGGGTGTGGAACGGCCACACACCTCAGTGTTTTGTTGTGTTAGTGTTTTGGATCAGATCCAGGGCATTTTCAGCTTGGGCGACCCACCTGGGACTTGAGCGACCCTGGAGTCGATTTCGGCTATTTTCAGGGGTTTCTTTGGAGCTAGGGTTTGTTCAACCTTCAATTATGCCCTCGAGCATTCATTGCTGCATTTATTTTAGCTTCAAATGCTTCCAACGATCAGCTGTAAGTTGCCCTATTTTCTGTCACGAAATTGATGAAATAAATTCAGGTATTTGTTAGAAAAATTATTTCTTTGTTCCTAAATGTTCTGAAAACATTCCCAAGTGTTTTGAGCCTTTTGGGTACTTTTGTAATTGAGTATTTGAAGAGTAAGTGAATAAATCAGATTTCTGCATGTTGTACTTAGAGTTTACAGACCAAAATCCGTTCACTGCCCTAATTTTGGGTAATTTGTGATTGCTGCCATTTAAATTCAAATTTCTGTGCTTTGCTGTCATAATTTTTAGTTTGTTGTCATTAGGGTTTTGTGCAATTTCCGGAAAATTTTGATCTCAGCCCAAAAGGGACATTACATCTTGCGTGCTAACTCCTTTTGTCCATGTGTGGGGTAATATTCCTAGAATATTCTTGCGCGATCTTCCCCAAAGCTTCCTTTCATATGGTTAAAGCTGTATGTGTGATCACCCATGTCCTACTTGTACGTTTAGATTTTTAACTGCTTTAAGGTGAACTTTTCCCAAGTCAATATTTCCCCATACATAATATATGGTTTGTCCTCAAACAAGCAAGTATTCTCCTTAGTCTTCCCAAGCTATGGCCTTTTCTCCATCCCGTGGAATCAACACCTCCTTTAATTTATCTTGTAATTCCTTCGCAAAATTTTCCGAACACATGAATTTCAGTGGAATAACTTTTTCATTGCTTCCATCACTAAAATAACTTCTACCCTGTTTATTGCTTTAATTTTTCGGTCCACTCCCCTCTATTCTTTCCTGCACAACAAACTCAACTATTGTGCAACCTGTTCTTCCTTAAACACTTTCACTTTGAAGTCGTCAAATACCATCTTTAATTTTTCACTTTGTTTTTCTCTCTCCGCACTCATCTTGCGAGATTTATCCATCATCTCCTTATGTTTCTGCTCATCAACTTCGTTAAATGTGCATGCCTTCAAGTCCTTTAGGGCATCCTTCTCATTCTTCAACCTAGCAATGAGTTCGTTGCTATGCTGAAATCTTGCCACTTTCAAACCTGCATTTGTCACTTCTTGGTACAAATTATCCAGCTCATCCATCAATGCATTCTTCATCTTTTCGAGTTTCACACACACTTATGCTTAGGTTGGTTACTTGGGCGGAGTATTCTTTTGGAGATGGTCTATTGCTAGTCCCCATTTATCCAACGACCCTAGCTTATCCAAATATTCATCATCCAAAATCCCGAGTCTCCTCTGTTCGATCATCCGATTAAGTTCTGCAAACTTCTTCTCAATGGCTTCAATCCATGCATTAGATTTTTCTAACCTTCCTCTTTCAGCCTCCAGATTCCCAAGTCTATTATTCACTTCTTCATCCCTTAATTTGTTGCTAGCCACTAGCGCAAATGCTACATTTATCATCATCAACTGTAACTGGCTAGTGCCTGGTTTTGTTGGTTACAAATCCTAGCTCCCCTTTCCAACCTATCTGACGTGTCACTATCCTCTCCTTTTCTCCTCCCGTGTACCAATCCTATATTTGATATTTCAAATGCCCGTGTTCTCATGGTAGTGCTTCCAAACCATATCCATGCATTCATCTACCATTCCTTGCAGCCTTTTAAATCTGTTTACATCCTCATCCTACGTTGATTCATTATTAGAACTCTCGTCAACTGCCTTCCTTTTCCTTGCCACCGTATCAATAGTCACCTGCACAACATCCACAATTTCCACTACTTATGGGTGCTCCATTCATGCTTTTGTATAGCTTTCGTTTTATGATTTTTCTTGTGCCTCCACCATTTTCTGCATGTTGTCTTTTGCCTTCTTCTTGACATCAGGCCCTTGACCTTTGAGGTTAGTGACACAAGGTGTTTCAGATACCTTAGGTGCCACACCGTGCCTTGGCTCTTCCTAAGTTCTTTGTGTCACCTGTTCTTGCATCTCCTTAGCTATATCTACACCTCCTGTGGCAGTTTCAATACTTACACTAACTCACACTAGAATCCCTGTCTACACTACATGCAGGGGTAATGTCCACCTTGATGACCCAATCATCCCTCTTGGATGCTTGTCTATTATTGGAGTCTTGTCCACCACTTTTTTTTTCCTTTCTTGGGTACCTTGGAAAAATTTCGAGCTTTCTTAGTCCTGTCCTTTGCTCTACACCTTCCCAAGTCTTCATCGATGTGAAACCCTTCTTCCATGGGTGCTGTAGTTTTTGGTGCTTTCCTCAGAGTCTCTCAAATTCCTTTTTTCGGTCGTAACACACGAAACAACCTAATGGTTGTGATATCTAGGAAAACTTCCTGTGGTGGCTTCAAAACCAACAAGTAATCATCGGATTCCTTATTGTCATAGTTGGCACCTTTTTCCCTTCGTAATTTTCCAACAACACATTCTTCTTCCTAGCGATCAATGCAACATCAACCATTGCCTTCAAAGTATAATTCAAACTTTTGTAATGATTGCTCCATATATTGTGCACTCATTGCATATGGTAACTAAAGCCAATGTTTCCACTCTCCACCCTCCCTAAAGAGCCTTACCAATGTCATGCAAGCCATCTCTCTAAATTATGTGTACCTTAAATACCCAACCAAGAATTGCTGTAGTATCCTTGCTTCATCTTCAAATGCAGAAGAAGCTTTGATACAAAAGGTGTGAAATTTAACCACGAAAGTTCAAGGAAATGAATGTGGCTTGGCCCTTCTATAATGGGAGAGACCTTCGAGGGCGCCAATCAAAGACACAATGAATAGTTCTAAGATAAAGTTGTATAAAGAAAGAATGAAATGTAAAATATGATTGTTGTTGGGCTTACATGTCTGTGCAATTGGGCATTAATGAAAGTAGGGTCTATTGAAAGAGTAGGAACAAAAAAAAAAGGAAATGCAAAAAATAAGGTTGGAGGGTACGTATAAGTTGAGTTTACTTTGTTCGATAAAAAAGCAGCAAAGGGAAGCATTGTACGACCAGTAGTAGGGCAAAAACTCACTCACCCAGTGTACAATTCGACCAACAAACTTAATAGTTGTATAGCCATCATATGTCGCCTTGCAACTCCGCAAAACATGTCAAGCTATGTCGTATGACATGCTTCTGTATGAGTACCACCTAGCCATGTTGTTTGGTCATCATGTGATACCCATACTCGACGATCACAATCTAACAATGCTCCCTACACGTATGCCCTCTGTCTGACCTTGACGACCCCTACAAGTTTGACCATTGGCTGTACGATCTACACAACCGTTGCATGTTCGATCACTAGCCGTAGACCTTCTCATGTTGTACGATCACCTGATCTAATCGTATGACCAAAGCTACATTGTACAACTCCCACTATGTCTTTGAAATCTGGGCTTCACTGCTGCACCCTTGGCGTTTATACATGTTGTACTTTCACTATATGTACGATTTGCATGTTGTTGTACGACAAACTACTTACAATATCTTTGTATTCCCAAGCTACTATTAACTACTGTACGATCGAAGTGGAATGCCAGAGCCTTTCAGGGTGGCAGTAGTGTTTGACCATTGAACTGGCGACCCTTATATGCTGCCACAATTGATCACATTAGTTGCCAAACACGTTTAAACTGCCACACTAGTCACCTGTCTATCCTTAGCTACAACTCATTATACATTTGCAACATTTTTAGGTGCTTTCAAAAGCAGGGTTTTTAAAAAGAAATAAAGTCATGGATTTTCAAGGGTTGTAGAAAGGTCAAATTGTGCTGCCCCTTGACCCCGATGGGCGTTGCTGCCGCCAAACCCCAAATTCAATTTTAAAAGAAAGAAAAAGAAGTGGTTGAGAATCGTGTTGGGTGAAACATTTTTTCCTTGACTCCATAGACTAATGGATGCAAACAGTTATGGTTCGAGCTAACCCGGAATGTCTTTCATCTTCTCTTTTCATTCTAATTTTTGTCATGTCTACGGATTGTGTCGGAACGGACTCCAACTTGTTTAAATGGGGAAATGATGTAGACCGTCATATTCATATTGACATGGTTATCGACATAATTACATAATTTAGTA
Source organism: Taxus chinensis (assembly GCA_019776745.2). Taxonomy (NCBI): domain Eukaryota; kingdom Viridiplantae; phylum Streptophyta; class Pinopsida; order Cupressales; family Taxaceae; genus Taxus; species Taxus chinensis. The sequence continues at coordinate 655,738,379 of CM034149.1, read as the reverse complement.
GTCGATGAGTTATATGGTTGTATTGTTGGTGGTAGACAGATTTGTAATGACTCTGGTTGGTTATGTTCCACGATTGTATCAATCAACAACCATAAGTCATTTGTCTTATAAGTAGAAGAATACATGTTGAGGAAGGAGTGTTGGTATCAAAACTTGCCTATAATGTATGACTAATCTTTGATGAATACAAGCTGCTATTGCTTGGGTACTTTTCTTTGATATGGTATGTTATGAAATTACTATTTTGTATACGCTGTTATTGATGAGTTTAGTATCTTAATGTTGACAAAAGAAAGTTAGCTTTCTGCGGTTGTGCCTGCAAGCCGCATGGGTGAGACATGCACAATCACATGACAAACCACAAAGCTAAGATAGCTGCGTAGGAATATGCTTGGAATATTCTAGGAGAAAAGGACATGTGGCGCACAAGATAAAGACCAAGGATGGATGATCTAGAATTTCACGACTGACATAAGGGAGAATATGCATGAAAGTTAAGCGACAACCGAGTAAAGAGAAGATTTTGGAAGGTGAATCTGGAGAATATTTGGTGGAATCCGTAGAAACATATATATTGTGTTATTCTTTGTTATTATTGAGATCTTGGTAAATACTGCATATGTAAAAGGATAGGTTAGACAATTCGTGGGAAAAAGGTTGTAGTGAGCTCAGCAGATATTGTAAACCTAGGGAATTCTAGTAGGGTTTGTGACATGATTGATGAATTATCAAGGTAGAAGATTATGGAAAGATAATTTGGTGGATTATGTGGAAACATATACAATGTGTCATTCTTTGTCATTATAATAGGATAGGTTAGACTATTGGCAGGAAAGAGGTTGTATTGAGTTGAGAAAATATTGTAAACCTAGAGAATTCTTGTAGGGTTTGGGACATGATTTATGAATTGTAAGAGTTTCATGCACAATTGTTTGCGAGTTGCACTTGTACCTTGTAAATCTATTGTAGATTCATGTTGGATTCTTAATTTTATACACAATTACGCATAGATTGATGTAATTGTAACATCTTTGATGAGTTTAATGGAGATTGAATGTTCATGTATATGTTAATCGTGTCTCGCTTGTTCATTTGCATGGATCATGACATATATGATAATATTGATGTTTTTTGTGCGTTTGGTGTGAATATCGAGGGCTAGTTAGGGTTTGAGCTAAGGTAGCTATGTTAATAAGCCATCCATTTGTCTAGTCCTTGTGTGTCACTCTCCCATAACGAGGGATCCATTGTTGCTTTACTGTGATTCGGGTGAGACCTTCAAGCCCAAGCTTGTTAGAAAGTGCCAGCGTATATAAAGTCCTATTCTATCATATGTTAGGGTTTTCCTAGCATTATAGTCTAAGAGAGTGAACAAAACTAGGCAAACATTTTTGGTTCCGTTGTTGGGATCTTGTTTCATTGTGTCATGTGGAGTAGGTGTGCGCATGGCTTGTGGATCGATGGATTGAGTTACATAGGAACAAATTGAGGCGTGGTTTCAGGATAAGATTCCAAAATTTGCGACCAGGACAAAAGGCCATGACAATTGTAGAACTAGAGCTTGGTTTGAGGATGAGTTATAGAATGATTTGTATAAGATATTTTTAATAGAGTTTCCAAAGATTATTTGTTTGGATTACCACTTACATTGTTGGAAAGAGGCATAATCTAGGGAGACCTAAAGGTTGGACCGATGCAAGGGTAGAAAAGTTAAAGCAAATGAATGAAATGTAGACCAGAGTTGTTGATGTGTGGTGGCTGTGTGCTTTGAATAGTTGTGTTAAAATTTGTGGTGACAATATATTATTGTCAAGAACAAATAGAATTCAAGTTTTTTACGAGAACCTAGAGGATTATTTTTTGTTGAGATTTCGTTCTAGTTTGGATGCTTCTTGTTGGCCTAGGGTTTGAGAGTGTGTTGGCTAGATTTTTTACATAGCATCAAACCTAGGCAGTCATGAGATAAATCTCCCTCATTTAACCGGTGAGGCTCCCGTGTCAGATTTGTCAATAAAAATGTGTTATTATCTATCAGGGGTTTTACTTTAACCACTTAGTTCATGAACCATAACTAAGAAGTTTTGCAGCAAGTAAGCAACTGTTTAAGAAAGGAAAATTATAGAAGAAGGAAGTAAAGGAAATATAGAGAAGAAATGGGGAAGATGTGCATCCCAATTAGTAGATAGCAGAGCTAATTACATGCACATAGAAGAAACTTAATAGATATGAACACACAGAATTATAAAACAAAGGCAGCTCTAGATCTAGATCTAAAATAACACAGTTTATCAAGAGATCTAAGATTCAAAGCAAGAAACACAGTACACCATGACATAAAGTTCTCCGGAAACCTGCTCCTTTGTATTCCTTTGCTCCAAGTTGCTCTCAGGGGTTCAACACAAAGTCTAGAACTCAGGATTGCTACTTACAAATTCTGATCGATCCTTAACCTGGAGGTTCTTCTCCTACTTATAGAATGTAGGAGGGAAAGTACAAATAGAAGACTCAAACTGAACTAAAGCATAAACAAGTAAATATGACATTTGACAATCATCCTTAACTAACTTCTTCTTAAGTGACACATGTATCACTTAACTAATAGAATGGTTCCACACGACTTCAAGTAATGGTTGTAAAACCAATAACTTAAAAGCTTTACAATTTCATCCGGGAACATAGAAAATAGAAGAAGAAATAATAGAAGAAGTCATGTCAGCTATATCATTTATGTCTTCTTCTTGTTCTGATATCAGATATACTTGTCGAACATGTAATTCAACATCTTTCCATCTGTTTTAGCCATTGCTTCCTTCTCTGTCCTGAATTGCAGCAACCCTTCATTCAACACTTTGCTGCACGCTTCCACTTCTTCCAAACTCGGCCCAAACCTTGCAATGTCTGCCTGTAGCGCCACCAGTCTACTGAAAGAATTCATCGTGAAAGGCTTGGTAGCTTTATCAATTCTCTTTTGTACCATCAGAAGAGAACCTTCTAGGGAATTAGGCACTTCGTTAGAAACAATCCGCACGTATGAAGTAACACCTCCATCCACTCTTTCCTCAGTGAAAGAAATGATACTGTCTGGTAAATCTGATGTTCTACTCTCGAGTGCCTGCATCCTTTTCAGCAAAACTCTGCAGATTTCCAAGCGGAAAGATACTGCAAACTCTAGCTGCTTCCCCTTCTCGACTGATCCGTCTGGTACAATCTGTTCCGCAATCAATACATCTCTCGGCAGCTTGTTGATCTCAGCCAAAATACTCAAGTTACTCTCTGCAACTGTATTCATGCCTTCTACGCTTTCCATCAATTGCCTTAGTTGATTTGCTGCATCATTCATAACTTTTAGGCGGGCTGGCACTTCCCCAAGTTGTACAGAAGCTTGACGAATAATCAGATCCTTCCATTCGTCAATAGCCTTTACTTGATTGCTTGCCTTCTCCATTTCCTGCATAAGATGATCACTCACCTACTCTGAAATGGGCTGAATGGAAGGTTTAACAACCTTGGCTATGATCTCACATAATTGAGATACTTGCTTCTGCAGCTCTTCTTTCTCCGCCTTTTCACTGTCAAGCCTAAGGAATAAAGCATCTATCAATGTCTGCGTGTCCTGCTTCAATCCTTCAGTGGTGGCTTGACCGAGTGGTACTTTGGTCACTGTCACATCTTCCACCGTGAGCTCCTCTATCTTTCCTTCTGCCGGAATTGATATCTCAGCAAACTTCTCTCCCGAATTCTCAATGATCAACCTAGAAGTTGCTTTAGCAACTTTAGGCCTTTTGTCTCTTCTGCTCAGATCCTGGAGTAGCTGCAAGTCGTGCTCCTCTAAGTTCATCTCCATTCTCGCTTCTGGAACCAACTGCAAAGCCAACCATTCCGAGAAATTACGTCTCGAAGATTGAGATGTCGCTGAGTGCACTACCATCTCCCGTTCTGCATCCTCTCCGTCAGAAAGTGCCACAGTGTCATGGCTGCCATCCTCTGAGTCATCCAAGGACAAAGCTCTTTCAAACTCTGCCATCTGCAGCTTCAACATCTCCTCTGGAACAAGTGATGAACGAAGTGGCTGAGGAGAGAAGACGAATGTCGCCGGATTCAATGAAGGCATGGAAATGTCCTATTGCTGCGGTGCAATAGTTGGTGAAGTACTGGGTACTGGAGAAGCCGGAGTCAAAGCTATGGTCGTAGAAGTGATCTTCTCTTTCTCTTGAGATCTTCTGTGTACTTTCAACTTCTCGGACCTTCTGCTGCTTTCTCCTTCATGCTTTCGCTTGAGGGAATCTCCTGTGCCGAAGTTGCCCGTGATTTGATTCATCAATGCTTCATCAAGGCAATATCCCTTCGTCAACAACCAGTTTGAAGTATTCACCAACACAGCTCTTGACCTTTCTTCAATTGTGTTGCAGCCTCCCATGTTATTCTGCAGTATGGCTTTATCTCCTCCCATTTGATGGTAAGTGTCAAGTACCACATTCCGATCATCTTTAAGATCTGCAGGTATCCGCGCTAGTCCAAAGTCGAACACTTGCTTTGCTGACAGCCTGCTGAAATCTCTCTTTCTGACCTCATACTCACTTCCGCACTTCATCCAGAAATCTTCTAACGAAGGCACATGTGCGTACTACTGGGAGATTGTCTTCCTGACTACTCCAAATGGATCGAAGTTCAGCCGTGCAGGGAAGAACTCTTGCTCATACTCGGATAACATTTGCGCTTCCATCCCTCAAGCTCTGTGAATGCTAATGCAGCTGTAATATCCCACAGTGATTGGGAAGAAGCCTGTAGACTTGTGCCGCTTTGACTGAAGGTCATGTAACTCCACAAGTTGTTTGCTCAGCTCCATGGCGATCAATCTATCATTCGGATACCTGGGCATCTTTATTGGTTCTCTAGAAAAGCCCGTAACCCTGAGGTATGTGAAATCTGCAAATTGAATGAATAGACTGCCAATCTTGGACACGGCTTCCCACGCTTCCTTGCTTACCCTGTTGGCCTTCAAGTCTTTGTCTAGCCTGCAAATGAAATCGTAGAAGAAGTCATCGTTGATCACTTTGAAGTCTTTCTCGCCTGTAGGTGCAGTAAGCTGCGGGTAGCACTCGAAAATGGGGTCATTGAAAAGACACCTTGTGAAGCTGCAACAAACACCAAGTATGAAGTCATCTTGAAGCTGAAAGTACGCTTCACATTCCGAAGTTGCTCATCGATGTTGCTGCTAATAATTTCCGACCAATTGATTATAGAATCAACCTTGTTGATTTCAATGGTCCTGATGAAAGCATACATCCATGTACGGAAAGTGTAGGCATTCGCTTCGCCATTCATCCTGCATAGCAATTTGACGACATCATCTGCCTCCTGCACCAAATTGGACCGTGGAAGAGTTCTCGGGAACTTTGAAGGGGATCTAGGCTTCTTCATGAACCGGCTATTCATGATGCTCACACAATCAACTCTATGCTTTTTCCATCTACTGTCAGCATCTTGAATGCTAATAGAAGTCACCACCTTTCGCACTGGAATCTTCAAACAATAATTGATGAACTCTGCGTCCAAACGAATTATTGTCTTTCCCGAAGCATCACGCACTGATCTGGATGAAGGATGATAAGATCTAGCACACTCCATCACGAACTCTGGCAATTGGGCTGTACATGGAAAAGTTGCAGCTCGGATAATTCCACTGCTTTTGACCACACGCATGAGTGAAGTCTTTCCCGCTCTGGATCTATCAATCAAATCGGCAAGAGGTTCCGGGCCTAGATCTGTGTCTCCTATGTCTGCAAGTTTGGAAGCAATGCATGACTCCATCGTGCTTTCTTTTTCATCTCCTTTCGCTATGGCTTTGTCTATCTTCATCTGAATAATTCTTTTTCTTTTAACTTGGCCGGATTTCTTCAATACTGGTGCAGATCTGGACAATTCTTCCGATTCGGAGGATATTTGCAATGTATTGGACATTGATAAAAACTCCTTTTCTTTTGCAAAACACCTGTAATGAATTCCTGCAATTTATTCAGACAAAAATAGCCATCGGAGTGTGAATAGTGAATTTAAATTATAAAAATCTGCACTTTTCAAGTCTGCTGCCCCAAAAATTGGTGTTTAATTTGCACATAAAGAGAGCATGAATCCTTTCAATCAACACCTAAGCTCCTGTAACACCTGTGAAAACAATTATGCAGACAAAGATCAACCTCCTCCAAAGCATGCGCCAAATCTGGTAGCTTTTAGCCTTGTTAGCACTTTGTCTGAACAAAATCCTTCCTTTAATGGGGGCACACTTTTCCTCTTGGCTTCAATTCTTTACCTGTGAATTAAATAATTCACCCATATGGCTGCCCATGCTTATATAACCTTCATAATTCTATAATTAATAATTGCCCTAATAATTAAAGGCAATTAATTAATTAAAAATCATGCTTTTCTCTTTTAAAAATAGCATGTTTAAGGACAACCATTCAATAAATTAAATTAATCCAATTTAATCCTTCACACAACACTTCACTTAAGCTTCACAGTGTGCTTTGACCATAGCCACTGAAAATAGAAATTAATTTAATGTTTTAATGCCTTAAAAAACATTAAACAATTCCCAAATGGGGTGCAATTTTTGAGAGGAAGAGGGCAGCCACTAAATAAATTAAATTTAATGCATTTAATTCCTTTCTTTTATTCCATCTTTGACTTGTTGACCTCCTCCAAGCTTGGGCGCACTCTTTGAGAGAATAGATTAATTAAAATAATCAATTTAAGGCTTTTATTCTCTCACCAAAGGGGGCACACTTTTTTGCACATGTAATTCTATTTTTAAGAATTTTTTCATAATGGGATTCTTTACCCTGCAAGGCAGGCACCAAAATCCCGTGATCCACTTAAGTGATTTGACTTTGACAATGGGATTATTTACCATGCAAGGCAGACACTAAAATCCCATGATTTCACTTAAGTCACTTTCCTTTTATTATATCATTGGAATTTTTATCCTGCAAGGCAGACAATAAATTCCCACCTGCCTGCAGCCTCTATTTTTCCTACTGCAGCTTAGTGACTTTTATAACACGGGAAAAAGTACCCTACCAGGCAGGTATAAAATTCCCACCCTGCCTGTGGCTTATATTTTTCCCATCGCAGCGTAAATCCTTTGTTTTCCAAAAATGCGCCCATCCCCGCAGGGGGCTTTTCCGTGCACGACTTCGCTTTTTTTCAGTGATCCAGACCTCCGATGACGACTTCCTCCGGGATAATGTGCGTAAATGTTTTCCAGTTGCTCCAGGCCAAAAATGGGGCTTACTCGGCAAAGGAATTGCTCTAGAGAAATTTCACAGAAAACGAAACGGAACACGACAAAAACACGAAAAATTGCCAAAAGTTGCAAATAAAGCCCAAAACTTAAAATAAGTTAAAACCCTTCTGGCACATAGGAATAATAACATATTCGTTCATAATAGAGTTAAAACACAGCGCAAATAGCCTCATACGGGGCTCAAAATAATTAAATACAGATTTCCCGCAGACAAATCCCGACGACAGAATAAAACAATTTTGGGCATCTGGGTATTTGGCGAAAAAGGCTCATATGACTCTTTAGGGTTATCTTGACGCAATACAAGAACTTTCAGGCAATAAAAACACAAAACGACCCATTATTTTAAAAGTACGAAATTTTTTCGGATAGGGTAGTCGCAGATTTCAAGTTGAAATCTAAGTGACACCAGAGTGGATATGGAGGGGTAGATATTTATTGTGTTGTGGCTAGAGCAATCGAAGGTGATAAATAAGTTTTTCTTGGTGAGAACCAAAGCTATGGAGAATTTGATCGAAAGAGAACTACGTTTGAAGAGGTACGCAGAAAGTTGACAAGAAGAGGTTGAGCCGAGGTACCCTAGGAGTGTAGGGAAGTCAACTCGGGAACATGTCATTAGAACCTGTGGTGGACATATATGGCATGAGGATAACTTGCATCTTGAGGACTGCCTTGAGAGAAGATTACCACAAAACTGAGGCTTTTATGAGTTAGGAGGTGATTGTGATAGAGGTGAAGGAGAAGTTCTTGCAGAAGAGGATGGGTATGTAGATTAAGAAGAAGACCCTAAACGGAGCCTACAACCAATGGATGCCAACACACAATATGATTCTTTTAGAGGAAGAGTGGTTGAAAGTGTTGGTGCATTTGGGAGAGGTTTCTAGATAGTCAAGAATCTTTTGTAGTGGAGTAGATAACACGGTTTGAGATTAGGAAACGAGTTTCAAAGTTGAGGGATGATAAGGAGATTCCTGCGCCAGTTGGAAGTTTGGAGTGGACTAAGATATTTCCGATGGCAAACAATGTTAGAGTGTTGGGAGTTAGGATCTCAAGTCCAATGCAAGTAGTGAGAGTTCCTGTGAGTATAAATCTTGTGCAGGTGTTGCAAGCAATCTCAGTACCAACGAGAGAAGTTGCACAAGTTACACGAAGTATTGTGGCTACACCCACCGTCTAAACCCCTTAACCCCATCCATATACATTTGGGCGAATGGCCTCCCTCCCTATATATCTCATCTATATGGGGCGTCCAGGGCACAAGAATGAATGAATTAAGATGTATAGTAGGCTGCCCATATATCTAGAGTGAAGTTTTGTTCGACTCTATTCTACTCTATTATAACTGCCCTTCCCCTTGGCCTCTTGAGCATGGGCATAGCATATAGATAGTCCCATTGGCCATATTTGTATACAGGGTGCCCCCCTTCCCATATATGGATTAGATAGGAGTCCCTCTTCGACATAGTTATAGTTTAGTTTCCTTGCCCCTCGCCCCCCAACTCCCCCGCTGTATTCACCTACCCTCTCAATAAGATATAAGATCCATTTGGCCCCCATATCTATAGAGGGGAGGTTGATGGTAGAGTGACACCTATTTTGAAGAATGTGGCAATGAATGTTCTGAGTATGGTGTAGACATAGGTTTTCTACCCAATGAACTTAAAGCTATTGAAGTATAGAAGCATGGAAGATACTGCAAAACATGTCCATAAGTGTGAACTTGTGTGTAGGACTAAGTGTGTAACTTCATCTGAAAAGAAGGCAAGTCTTTTTGCGATGACGCTGTAAGAACGCGGACACATTTGGTACATAAAGTTTGATCCAAACCACAATGTAATTGATTCTGATGCACTAAAAGCAACAATTTTGAAAGAATTCCACATTCCAGTATTTGAGCAAGAAAGCACTTATGCGCGGAAAGAAATTAAGCAAGTGCAGATGAAAAGTAATTTTGCTTATGATGCTGTCAAAGATTTCCTATAAGACTCACTCTTTACAACATGCGCATGGTTTGTTGAGGGATTTCTGACCCCATTTTGAATACAACTAGCCATGAAAAACTTAAAGGATTTGCAAGAGGCCTTAGATGTTGTGTTGCGGGTAGAGGTTGCAAGAAATTTTGACACATGCATTAGTTAGTTTTTAGAAGCGTAGTTGTTGTCTATGGTGTCACAACTTTAGAAGTTGACCTCTGCAAGAGCTACGCAAGAAGTACACAAGGGTTCATGGTGCATTGATTGTGAGATTGAGGATCATTCTAAGAATAGTTTCTTGAGGAAGAGGGTCTGTTTAGTGACTGTGGGATGAAAAATTTGTCAGCAAGGCATGAAACAAAAATTTGTTTGATGTTGCATAAAGCCCAACAAGTTGAGGTTATGAGAATATAAGGCTTATAAATTAGTGTTATGTTAATATTAGTTAAGTGTTAACTAATAAACAGCTGTAACCACGTCAACCATTTTGTAACCATCTCTCACATGATAAAAGGACAGACACACAATGAATAACGTGTGCATTCTGGTTACTCTTCATTTGTTCTTTGTACATTTTATTCTTTCTCTCTCCACATATTCTAACATTGGTATCAGAGCGAGGCAAACGAGGAGAAAGAGAAGGGAAGAAGTTCAAACCAGTCCCATTACGACATGAAAGAGCAAAAGACTAGTTTGAACACTAGATGCATGAGCAATATTGTAGGATAGCAGGGAAGAAAAACCATCATCAAAAAGGCCAGGAAAAGATCTAGTTTCAGTTTGAGGGCACTTCGAATCGCTAGGTCACAAAATAAGAATTTTCCATTTTTGAAGACTTTTTTGGGGCTGTTTGTGCAGTTAGGGCACGAAAATAAGACATTTTTAGGGTAAACACATGATAGGTAGAATGCAATCGAGAAAAATGTGATTTAGGGCACTTTTTTTTGCAGAAAATACAATCCAAAATCACAATGAAGAGAAAAAATGCGATTTTCAAAGGTAGCTAGTGCAAAACAAAGAAAATACAGTCATGTATTTCCAGATGTGCAATTTTTTAAGGGTCATTCATTGCTAGGGCACATAGTTTGTCAATTTTCAGTCATAACCAATCCTTTAGAGCACAAACTTACTTGGTATAGTTTTGTTTCTTTGCTTTAAAAAAATAAAAATCAGTTTTTAAAATCTTGCAACATTAATTTGTAGGTCATTCTATATTTTGAGAAAGGGTTATTTTTTGAGGTATTTTGTTTGAGAATGGAAATTTCATTAGACAAATATTCTAATCTCAACTTTCATACTGGAAAGTAAAAATTCAAATGAAAGATAAATCAAATGAAGTTAATGTAGCCATTGTTGAAAATCCACCAGATGTTGAAACTGATGAACTCACTAATAGAGAATATGTATTTTAAAAGAAGCCTCACACTTTGAAGACAGTAAGGGATCTATTGTAGGTAAAACTTTGCATGATGGCTACCCTGATAGTTCGGGAGTCTATGGATCTCAGAATTTATCCTTACGAGCGTCTTGGGACAACTTGATGGAGCATTGTGGGAGCAGCTCAGTATGGATGGTTGTCCAACAATTCGGGAGATTTTGTACTTGGGAAGTTTAGGGAAGTGGACTCCGAGAACTCGGGAACTACACCTCTATGAGGGTTAGGGAGGTAGCTTGATGGAGTTCTACTTGGTCAAAACACTGTGTTCAGAGAGGAAGCTTATGAAGAATGCGTGATCTTATTTGGTTCTATTACCTTAATCTTTTGTTAGTATGTCTATAGTGTAAGCTTTAAGAGGGGATATTAGAATGTAAGGCTTATAAATTACTGTTATGTAGTGTTATGCGGGGACGCGTCTCCCCCCTTTTCCTCATGTCCCAGATGTCCTGGGGACTTGGGGACGGGGACGGGACATTTCCCTGCCGTCCCTAATTTCCAAAAAAAAGGGGGACATCCCCCACAAACCAGGAATGCACTCGGGACGTCCCGGCTGCAAAGGGCCTTTGGGGACTTCGTTGGGAACATTGTGACGTCCCCAACTAAATTTGCATTTTTCCAACATTAAAACATGTCGAATTTCGGTTTTATAATACTTTTAAAAAAAAAACTTTTAGTACATTCTTATAAAAAACAACATGCAGAGTTCTCATAATTGCCATAAATTACAATTTATTATTTTGGTTTGCCTGAAAGCAGAGTAACTGATTATCCATCAATAATGACAAACTAAATGGAAAATGGTCAGAGAAAGATGAAGGCCTGTAGTAAGTACCATCCTTGTGAATGATAAAAATTCCCAATATGTCTCACCATTCTATCAAGTAAGCACTGCCACTGTACTTGAATAATATTCTAAGGTGACCATTTTCGACATGTCACTTGCACAAAAATTCAAACTTCATTAGGGAAAGACAAGCAAACCACATTTATTCTGCCTTGCCAGTACTACTTTATGTTTTGGGGCTCTACATATGTCTAAGCGATACTCTCAATAATTGCCATTCTTGTATTCACTTTGAATTGCCATATGCAAACTACAAACCATAACACCTATAAAACAAAGGTTACCTTTTGAATTAAAAACCCTAGCATCCTGTGAAAGAAAGAAGAAAATGGATATATATATATATATATCTATTTTCAAAACATATAGATCTACTTAAATGGGAAATAGAAAAAAATAAAATGAAAAACCTCAAATAAAGACTCTTACCTCTTAAATCCCCGTTGAAATCTTTTGAAGCTGATGCAGATGAATAATTGGATTAATCATGAATGGTTTCAATCTTCAAACTTTCAATTTTAAGTCTTAGTTTATTGAATTATTCATGTTATATTTTTAAAATCAATAAATTATATATCTTTTTTATTAGCCGTCCCTTTGCCATCCCCCGCCGTCCCCAAATTTTCAAAAACAATTGTCGTCCCAAAAGCCTTGTCCCGCCGTCCCGAAGTCTTAGGTAACTATGTTGTTATGTTAATATTAGTTAAGTGTTAACTAATAAACAGTGATAACCACTTCAACCATTTTGCAACCATCCCTCACATAATAAAAGGACAAACACACAATGAATAACGTGTGCATTCCGGTTACTCTTCATTTGTTCTTTATACATTCTATTCTTTCTTTATTTTTTTTCTTCTAACAGAGTGGTATGTGGGTGCAAGATTTACCCTTCAAATACATGACAGTGTAAATTGTTGTTTGATCAAGGAAATGAGAGAGATGAAGGCATGAGGACCTAGACAAGTGTCTGTATTGCCTAACCAAGTGAGAGGATTTGGTTTAGGTAGATTCCATTGAAGAGGTGAATAAGGACAAGGAAGTGGTGGATGTACTTAGGGAACCTATTTTAAGTGTGTGGCAACTAATCATTATGAGTAGTGCTCAAAGTACCCTACTTGTGCATGTTGTGGAGTGGAACATAAGACAAAAGCGTGTCTTGAGTTACGGAAGGCCTTACAAAGAAATTCCACATAGAAATTGTCGGCTTGGTGACTGTAGCACACTGCAGCACAAGAACATCACCATTGTCAAAGCTAAGTAAGGTATTGAGGTGAATGGTGAGGTAAGGGCACGAACATGGCTGCAAGAGGAGTTCAAGATCAAGGACATTGTCAATGATATGTAGACTTGGGCTACACACAAAAGGGGAAGGCTAAGGCTCAGCTGTTGTATGTAGAAAGGTCCGAAAGCTATATAGATGTTCCACACAAAAGACAATTGTTAATGAAGCAAAACAAGCTCTTGTCAACTAAGGAATTGGGAGAATTTTACAGATAGGGGAACCGTGCAGGAAAGAGGTTGGGAGAATTTGTTGAACTTCTTGCTTTGTTGAAAATAGGGAGAGCCATTGAATCTTTGAAGGTTTGGCTTAGGCGTAGTATGGGGACCCCCGTAAAGGCCAATTGACGAAGTGAGGTACTAGTGGCGCCAAAGACGAGGGAAAACTTGTGTTGCATTCTACTACAAGCACCATCTATATGGCCAACAAGACCATTTCTAGACCGATTGGTGTTTTATGTGATGTCGAGATCAAGTTTGTGGGAATACCATTCTTTGAGGACATTGAAGTGATTGAGATGGAAGCAAAGGATAGATACCCCACAATTTTGGGAAGACCTTGATGCTATGATAGTAAGGAAAATATGAGCTTCAAGCAGATATACATGAGTTTTGAGAATGGGATGTAAGGGGTTGTAATCCCCCTAGACACCAATCTTGGGCTTATGTACATGGAGAACATAGAGGGAGATGAAGAAACGATAAACTTTTATAAGCTAATGACCTAAGAAAAGGAAATCAATTGGGACCAAGAGGAAGTCGAGCATACAAGCTTGGCTTGTGCAAGATGGTTGCAAGATTCGTACAACATCATTGGTCCGGGTTGCATAGGAGTAAGATGTCATGAAAATAGTCTAGTAAATGGGCTACTCAGTCCTTTTCCTTTTTCAGTGAGTGGGTTGATAACCAAGAGTAGGCCGATGCAGAAATGAGTGCCTAGGATAGTTAAGGTGGAAATTTCTCAAACACTGAAGGAATTGGTTATGTGGTGGGTAAAGAACGACAAGGCAAGTGTAGTAAGAACTCCAGAGATGCCCAAGACTAAGGTCTTGCCTAGGGAAGTTGTGTAGAAATCTTTGAATGTTTCAATTCTAGCTAGGAATAAATTGGATTTTTCTACGATGAATATGAATGCAATAAGAAGGGAGATTGCACTATTAAGTGCACAATTGAGAAGATTGATTTTGTGTAGGATGAAGCATACAAAAACAAGATGGGTAAGGCATCCGAACTGTCTTAGAAGACGTTATCAAACAAAGGATGAAGAGGAATTGGATTTCTCACCAAATGAATGGTGTGTCCTTCATTTTATCACATTGGGAGTAGTTATAATGCACCTGGAACAATTATAGTTAGAAAACTACCAACTAACATGTATGAGTATAAATATATTCATTATATTCAAAACTTCCCCCGTCTTACCGCTCCTCTTCCCTGTCCTTCTTTCCCTCCCCCTTAATGATTAAACAAGAAACAACTCAAAGTTTGCCCCGAAATTTTACAAATAAGACGAGACCAAGAGTTTTAGTCATTAGATCTACAAGCTACTCTTTAGGAGGACAAAATTGAAGAGAGATATCACCAAAATCAACCAAATGTCAAATATAATGATGATGAATCTCAATGTGCTTGATGCATGCATGATATATCAGATTCTTTACCATCTTCAATACACCTTGATTGTCATAAAAAAATGGAAAATGGAGTAGGTGTAGCTTGGGAAAGTTGAAGATCACTTAAAATCCGACCTAGCCAAATTGTTTCACAACTAGCACTAACAACTGCTTTGTATTTTGCTTCACCAGAAGATATAGCTCTAGTGGGTTGAAGCTTACTCTTCCATGAAACAACTCTTGAACCAAAAGAAAAGATGTACAAGGTGGTAGACCTCTGAGTATCCATTGATATACCCCTATCAGAGTTTGTATAACTGATTAATCTGTAATCGGTGCCTCACTAATAAGGAATGCCAAAGTTAAGAGTTCCTTTGACATATCACAAAGTTGCGTTGCTGCCCAGTGAATGAGCTTCAGTTTAGAAAAAAACCGAGAAAGGTAGCTACAACAAAACATAAGTCTGATTGTGTGGATGTAAGGTATATTAGGTTGATCAACACTGTTTGTAGAGCGATTCATTGGTTGGTGATGAATTATCTGGAGTTGATAATTTCAGGCCGAACTCCATAGGTGTAGAAGAAGAATTAATTCAGACATCTGAAACTTTTGCAATAGATTCACAACATACTTGACATGGGCTATGAAAATCATATGGTCATATTGCCAAAATTCTACACCAAGGCAATAGTGTAGGAGGCCTAAATCAGTCATGTCAAAAGCAACACATAGATCTGATTTTACTCTTTGATTAACAGTGGCCCCACTTCATGTGATGGCATGATCATCAACTCAAACAATAACAATCACAATCTCATTACAATCACTTTTGACGTACAAATTCAAATTAGAAAGGCTCCTTTTGAATCTAGAATCTTGTAGATGTTGATCTGTTTTGATATACTAGGCTCGAGGAGCATGTTTAAGTCCGTACAAGCACTCAATTAACCTGGTACCTAATGTTCATGACCACTTTAGGAAGGCACTCTTTACATCCATCTGAAAAACCTTCCATCCAAATTGAACTGCAATTGAAAGAAGCAATTGAAAAGTGACCTTCTTTGCAGTGGGAGCAAAAGACTCCTCACAATCTATTACCTTAAGTTGTGAGAAGCTGTCGACACTAAAATTTTCCTCCGTAATTTCGATTTCATTAATGTATGTATTAGGAATAGGATGTTGTTAAGTATAATTAGTAGTAGCGTCTGATAGAAGATAACGGCGCCGTCAGTACGGTGCCGCCAATAATGTGGAGTACGGTAACAGTCAAAATACAATAGGAATGTTGTAAAAAGTAAATATTTGTCGTAAGTGGTCCGGTAATGTTAAAATGTCAAAATTTGGGTAATTAGAGAAGTAGGGTCTACATGATTAGGAATTAGAAATATTATATTGGTAATAAGGACAAGGAGTGAGGTCATAAATATTGTGTATTTTATTTGTAAAAAGTCTAAAAATGTGGAACCCATGTAAAATGATAAGGTTTATCTTATCTTAAAAGATAAGCTTACATGTACAGATAAGAGTTAAGGTATGGAATATGATTCGTCAGAGTGGATTTCTTATCCTATCTTAGAGATAAGATGGATAAGCCTAGAAGTTCTATAAATAGAGAGGCCACCCCCCTCATTTAGCATAGAAGGAAGTAGTGAGAAATATTGTAGGAAGTGTGCAAAGGAAGCCATCAGTTTAAATGTGTGTTGAAGAAGCCATTAAGAGGTGTAATTGTAAAGTTTCTCCCATAGTCTTGGTGAAAGGCAAGTGAAGTCAATAACACTTGAAGTACCTCATGGGTGAGATTGTAACAATTTCATGTTAATATTATAATTTACTTTGATATTTCAGATTTGTCATCATTCCGTCTTATCATAGTCGATGGTATTCTTGTGTTATGTTGTTTCCAGATTACATCCACCAAACTAAAGGCTGTGCATTAGTAAATAATCATAGCACGGGGAGTTCCCGGTGAAGAATTATCATAGTGTCGGATTGGTGATGACATTTTGGTTCCGTTGCAGGGACCATTCCTCGTTGGTGGATTTTCTGGAGAGATATTCCCACTTAGTCAAAATCAATTGGAGGGTAACCTTATTTTTACTGTGCATAGTAGTTACCATGGTAAAGTCATTTTTATCGTGAATAGTAGTTACCATGATAAAGTCATTTTTGCTGTGAATAGTATTTATCACAGTAAAGTCACTTTTTACCATGAATAGTATTTACCGCAGTAATTTCACTTTTTACTGTGAATAGTGTTTACCACAGTAAAGTTAGTTTTTACTGCAGTAAGTCAAGTTTTACCATAGTTTACCGTGGTCATTTCTATTTTACTGTAGAAAGGTGTAAAGTCACTTTCTAGTATAGTGATTCCAACTATTTGTGCACATAAGTCTTGTTGATTGTATTTGTGGGTTGGTATTTCATAGTGGTTACTTTTGAAAATGGGAAAGATTCCTGTTTTTCAGCTCAATCTAATGAAGATGCTTCTTCTTTCATTCAAGAGTTTAAACGATCTTGTATTTGTAATGGCTTTATAAGAAGGGAACAATGGACTGAATTTTTTCCTACCTTTTTGGATGGTTCAGCAGTTAGGTGGTTTGAAACACTAGGTGATAATGTGAAAAATTCATGGGATTTATTAACTGAAAGTTTTCTTGAAAAATTTGGTGAACAACAGAAATATGCAGATCTCATGATCGAGATCACAAAGCTATCCCAAGGAGAGAAGGAGAAGATAAGGGATTATCATGCTCGTGTTCTAGAGCTAAGGAGGAAGCTCGATGCCCAAATCCGGAAGGAAAGATTAGCGGATGGGTTGATGAATGGCGTGGATAATCTCTTCTATAAGCACTTCATTCTTGGGATGAAGCCATCTGACAACGAGTAAAGTATGACCGCCCAGCTACCATTGAACAAGCAAAGGAGATTGCAAGAAGGCAAGAAGAAAGCATGGAAGAGGAGCCCAAAGAAATTGTTACTAAAGTAGAGCCTACACCAGCACCTTTGGTCCAGAAACCACAACCACTCCGTGTGAGCACAAATATTTCTCCTAGTACATCTACTGAGTATGAAGATCTGCTCAAAAAGATGGGTCAGTTAACTATTAATCTTCTTCAAGGAAAAGAATTTAGTTCTCAGGGAGAAGATAGAGGTCCAAAAAGAAATATTTCTGAAGGTGTATGTTATGGTTGTTATAAAAAGGGTCATTATAAGTATCATTGTCCAGATAGAGCTTCTACATCTGGTAAATGAGATAATGATAAAGGAAAAACACCTGTGAATTCTTTTGATGTAGTAGATAAGAGCAGAAATAAAGAAGTAGATATGTTTGTAACAAAAAGAAAAAAAGAAAAAGATAATCAAGATGGAAATGATCCTAAGAAGATGAAAGGAGAAACTAGTAAGAAACATAGGAGAAGAAAGTTGGGTGTGCAGGATTTTCTGATTTCACAGGGGCAAGGACCATACTCCATCTTGGAAGATCTGTCCAAAAGGCCTGTAAATATTATATATGGTCAACTCTTGGCTATGTCTTCTGAGAAGAGGCGGGAGCTGCGAAGTGGACTCAATGCTCGACGAAGAAAGGAGGTTGAGGTCCCTGTTTTGGAGGCAGAGGCAGATCCCTATGCTCCACAAGCTGAGGTACTATGTAATGGTATTTCAATTCATGATGTCTTAGTTGATGGAGGTGCTGCAGTTAATGTAATGACCGAGTCTGTAATGAATATGTTGGGTTTAAAAATTGATCGCCCTTCAACACTTATGTTAAGGTCATTAAAGAAAGGAAAAACTAAACCAGAAGGTGTAGTTTCAAATGTGGCAATATCTGTTATGGGTGTTGTATGTGTGGTAGACTTTCAGGTGATGAAAAATGGTACTGTTACGTACCCAATGTTGCTGGGAAGACCATGACTAAGGAGAGTTCATGCAAGAAACTACTGGAATGAAGGCTTCATGACACTTGGACATGGTAGAGAGAGGGTGAAAATAAACGTGATCCCTCGCCATCATAAGGCAGAACCTGTCAATTCAAGTGATGAAACTGATGATTGTACATCCTCTGATTACTCTAGTATCAGTGAAGTGGACATTGAGGATGAAGAAAGTGAGGTTGATGTTTTAGTCATGGATATCCTTCCAGTCACACCAACTCATGACCCCATAAAATTATCTGAAGAAGAAGTTGATGATCGTCTCCAACAAATAAAGATTGGTGATGTTGTGATGGAGAGTGAGAAGGAGTCCTACCTCCAGCTCTTTCGAAGGTACATACACATTCACTTTTGATTACAAGGAACTCCGTCAAGTAAGTTGGGTAGAACATTCTATTGAGCTGGTAGATGGTGCTAAGCCCATAAAGCAAATGCCATATAGAATGAATCCTAATTTTTCCAAGACTGTAAAAGAAGAAATAAATAAGTTGCTTGATGCAGGATTCATATTTGCTGTGGAGAATTCAGAATGGGTTTCTCCCATTGTGATCTTAATAAAAAAGAATGGGAAGCTACGCATTTGTGTTGATTACAAGAAGCTCAATAAGGCAACAAAGAAGGATCATTACCCTTTTCCATTTTCAGATCAGATCTTGGACGAAATAGCTGGCTAGGAGTGCTATAGTTTTGCTGATGGATATAGCGGCTACAACCAAGTTCGTATAGCAGAGAAAGATCAGCTGAAGACCACGTTCACCACTCCTTGGGGAACGTTTGCTTATAGAGTTATGCCTTTTGGGTTGTGTAATGCTCCAGCAACATTCCAGCGTTTGATGAATAGGGTGTTCGAACCCTACATTGGGACCTTCATCAGAGTATTTCTGGATGATTTTTGCATCTATGGGAGCAAGTTGGACCACCTGCACCAGATGGAGACAACATTTCAAAGGTTAGATGAAGCACAAGCCTCACTAAACCCTACAAAGTGTGTCTTTGGATGTTCTAAAGGTGTTTTGTTAGGGCATGTTGTATCCAGAGATGGTATCGGTACTGATCCTGATAAAGTTTCAAAAATAAAATATTTACCATTTTCTATGAATAGAAGTAAGTTGAGATCATTTTTAGGCCATGTGGGTTACAATAGAAGGTTCATCAAGAATTTCTCAAAGATTGCACAGCCACTAACCCAGTTCTTGAAGAAGGATGTTACTTATGAACCAGGAAATAAGGCGCATGAAGCTTTTGGACAACTGAAGGAAGCCCTGATGTCTTCACCTATTTTGAAGAATCCAGATTGGAGCAAGCCATTCATTGTGTACACTGATGCCTCAGATGCAGCACTAGGAAGTATTTTGAGCCAAAAGGATGAAAATGGAAATGAACATCCAATTTACTTTGGGAGCAGACAAATGAACAGTGCTGAGGTAAATTATACTGTAACTGAAAAAAAGGCTTTGGCTATCATTTTTGCTGTAAAGAAGTTTAAAAATTACTTGCTAGGGCAAAAATTTCTAGTTGTAATAGATCATCAGGCTCTAAAATATATTGTAAATAAGCCTAACCCATCAGGGAGGATAGCAAGATGGATAATTTTGCTACAAGAATTTGAATTTGATATTATAGATAGGCCAGGAAATAAGCATGTCAATGCAGATGCACTCTTTCGAGCCTATGATGGTTTAGGATCATCTTATGATGATGATGATTTCCCCGATGCAACATTGTTATCCATTGACACAATCCCTAGTGAATACATAGATATTTGGAATTATCTGAATGAATTCAAGTTTCCTGATGGTGCCAATGCAAAGACTAAGAGAAAGATTACTCAAGCCAGTCGTCCATATTCTATTCTGCATGGAGTATTATTTCGAATAGGACCTGATGGACAGTACAAGAGGGCAGTTGGACGTGATCAAGGGAAGGAACTGCTAAAAAAATTCCACAATGGTATATGTGGAAGGCACTTATCTGGACAACTTACAGCAAGAAGGATCTTGGATGCAGGTTATCACTGGCCCACTCTTTTTAAAGATTGTTATAATTATTGTAAGACATGTGATATTTGTCAAACACATGGTAACCGTAAGACTTCATCAACTCCATTATGCCCTATTCTTCCACTTGGTCCCTTTGAAAAGTGGGGAATAGACATTGTAGGTCCACTTCCAACTACCTCACGCCAAAATAAGTATATTGTAGTTGCCACAGATTATTTAACCAAGTGGGTTGAAGCTAGGCCATTGAAAACAGCTTCCATAGATGAGGTGGCAAGGTTCGTATATGAACGCATTGTTACTAGATTTGGTTGTCCATTAGAAATTGTAACAGATCAAGGAAGCCACTTCATTAATGAGGTAGTAGAAGCCCTAGTCAATAAATTTTCTATTAAGCACAGGAAGGCAACAATATACAAGCCAAGTACAAATGGACAGGTGGAACGAACAAATTTTGTGTTGTGTCAAATTCTAGCAAAAGATGCAGCTTTGCAGGTACATAAGTGGGATAAAAAGATTCATGCAATATTGTGGGCATATAGGGCAACATCAAAGTCAGCAACAGGATACTCCCCATTTCAGTTGGCCTATGGCATTGATCCAGTTCTTCCTATTGAGTTTGATATTCCCACTGTGAGAGTTATGAAAAATGAAAGGATGGATGAAAGTGATTCAGTAAAAGAAAGGTTGGTACATCTTCATTTGCTAGAGGAAATGAGGGAAATAGCAAATGATACAAGCCATAAGAAGAAAATGAAGTAGAAGGAATACTTTGATCAAAAGATCCGTTGGTCTCCATTTCATGTGAATGACTTGGTTCTAGTATATGATTCCAGATACAAAAAAAAGAAGACAGAGAAAATTTCTTCCAAAATGGATGGGGCCCTACAAAATAGCAGCTGTGCATGAAAATGGTACGTACCGACTGGAGGAATTGGATGGCACTCCCATTATGAAATGGGTCAACCACGACAAGTTGAAGATTTTCCAAGCACCAGAATAGTCTACTCCGAGGACGGACTAGAAGCTAGGAAGGGGGAAGATGTCGACACTAAAATTTTCCTCCGTAATTTCTATTTCATTAATGTATGTATTAGGAATAGGATGTTGTTAAGTATAATTAGTAGTAGCGTCTGATAGAAGATAACGACGCCGTCAGTACGGTGCCGCCAATAATGTGGAGTACGGTAACAGTCAAAATACAATAGGAATGTTGTAAAAAGTAAATATTTGTCGTAAGTGGTCCGGTAATGTTAAAATGTCAAAGTTTGGGGTAGTTAGAGAAGTAGGGTCTACATGATTAGGAATTAGAAATATTATATTGGTAATAAGGACAAGGAGTGAGGTCATAAATATTTTGTGTATTTTATTTGTAAAAAGTCTAAAAATGTGGAACCCATGTAAAATGATAAGGTTTATCTTATCTTAAAAGATAAGCTTACATGTACAGATAAGAGTTAAGGTATGGAATATGATTCGTCAGAGTGGATTTCTTATCCTATCTTAGAGATAAGATGGATAAGCCTGGAAGTTCTATAAATAGAGAGGCCATCCCCCTCATTTAGCATAGAAGGAAGTAGTGAGAAATATTGTAGGAAGTGTGCAAAGGAAGCCATCAGTTTAAATGTGTGTTGAAGAAGCCATTAAGAGGTGTAATTGTAAAGTTTCTCCCATAATCTTGGTGAAAGGCAAGTGAAGTCAATAACACTTGAAGTACCTCATGGGTGAGATTGTAACAATTTCATGTTAATATTATAATTTACTTTGATATTTCAGATTTGTCATCATTCCGTCTTATCATAGTCGATGGTATTCTTGTGTTATGTTGTTTCCAGATTACATCCACCAAACTAAAGGCTGTGCATTAGTAAATAATCATAGCACGGGGAGTTCCCGGTGAAGAATTATCATAGTGCCGGATTGGTGATGACAAAGCCTTTTACAACAAGACGTGTTTTTCACTTATCCAAAGTACCATCAACTTTGCACTTGACCTTGTATACCCATTCCATCCAATGGGTTGTTTCCCTAGAGGTAATTCCACCATTGTCTAGGTATTGTTCTTCATCAAGGCTTTATACTTTGTTTACATGATAGTTTCCCACTTAGATATGCCTTTTGCTTCACAAGATCTTTGTGGCTCAGGCATGTCGTGAATATCATAAGAAAGAGCAAAATGAACATGCTCCGAATCAACAACTTGCTTTGCCAGTTTTTCGAGCCAGTGCATATGATTGTGGCATTTCATCTTCCTGCACCTCCTGTAAAGTGGACTAAAACCACTTAGGCCTTCGTTGGAATGAAGAATTCTATTCCAATTAAGGCTTTGTCGAGGAGAAACCACCTCAGGTTGGTGTCTCCTATACACCAATGTATCACCTATGGGTGTCGCAGATTGTTGTGGTGGAGTTTGTAGAGGCGTATGAGACGAACAAGACTTATCATTGTGTAAAGGAGTAACAAAATTCTCCGACACAACTTGATGATTACCAGCCAAAAGAATGATTATGATTTCTTTCACATTAACATCCTAGGACTAACAAATATCTTATTATTGGAAATATCAATCAGCCTATAAGCTTTAGATCGAATCACCATAACCAACAAAGAATTTTTTTGAACTTTTCAGAGACTAACGTACTCCTCTTTCTATTAGGGACCAAAGTATATGCAGTTGTACCAAAAATATGAAAAGATGATACCTCAAGTTTTGATTCCAAACCAAGCTTCTTCAGGTGTGACTTCCTACAAAGTTTTGCAAGGACTTTGATTGAGAATATATATTGTTGCGTTTACTATACCCCAGTACTTGACTGGCACACCTCGACTATGCATCATGCATCGAGCCATCTCCATGATAGTTGTATTCCACATCTCAACCACCCCATTTTGTTGTGGGTTATTCAGGGTTGTCAACTAATGATGATTTCCTTTTGTACTGCAGTAATTCTTGAACTGCTTGGAAGTGAATTCCTCCTCATTATCGGATCTCAATGTCTTGATCCGTTTGCTGGCCTAGTTTTCCACCAATGCCTTGAACTTCTCAAATTAGGAAAAACAATCAAACTTATTTTTCAAGTAGTCCCACATCCTTCTAGATAACCATCCACCAGTAAAAGAAAGTACCATACACCAAGAACTATGAGAGACTTCCACGATGGCTCCAAAGATTTGCATGAACAAGATCTAAGAGCCCCTTTGCACGCCAAATACTATTAGTTGGCAAAGACTTCCTCTACTGCTTTGCATCCAAACATCCTGCGCACATATCCTACTTCTCTTGAATACTAGGCAAACCAAGAACCATGTGGCTCTACTAAGTTTGGCGAGATACTAAAGGTTGAGATGTCCATATCTCTCATGTCAAAAAATGCATTTTTTGCCCTCCACGACCAAGGCATGTAGGTTGACAAAAAAGGTAGGGTCAACCAACCTATACAAGCCTCCCTGCCCAATACCCTGGGCAACGACTTTGTTTTGTTTTACATCAGCACATTGCATTTCTTGCCAAAGAAGTTTATAGAAATGTTGGTATTTTCCATTAGCTGACTTATAGCAAGGAAATTCTTATTCATGTTTGGAACATTTTTAACGATGACTTTGGCATTATCATTCGATATGATACGGATATCCTTTATCCCTTCTACTGCATAAGATCTTCCTTCCCCTAACGAAATTGAATCAAAAGAACTGAAATTTCTTGAAAGTTTACATACCATTTTTTTTGACACGGGAAGTGTCTTGATACTCCAGAGTCACAAAACCATCACCTGGTAGGGTTGTCATCCAAACATGATGCAATGAGGGCATACTCTTCTTCAGACTCTCCTTGAAATGTTGCCACATTTGCTTGTCCCGAGTATTGGCCGAATATTGGCAAGTTTTTGCCGAGTTTTTTTTTTGGGGGTCTGCCAAGTATTTGCCAAATGCGAGTATAAAGGTTGAGATGTCCATATCTCTCATGGTCAAAAAATGCATATTTTGCCCTCCACAACTAAGGCGTGTAAGTTAACCAAAAAGGTAAGTTCGACCAACCTATAGAAGGCTCCTTGCCCAACACCCCTAAGGCAACAACTTTGTTTTGTTTTACATCAGCATATAATGCATTTCTTGCCAGAGAAGTTTATAGAAATGTTGGGGTTTTCCATTAGATAACTTATAGCAAGGAATAGCTTCTTATTCATGTTAGGAAAATATCTAGTATTTAGGACTATGAATTCGGCATTATCATTCAATATGGTGTGGATATCCCCTATCCCTTCTACTACATGAGATCTTCCATCCCCTAATGCAACTAAATTAGAAGAACTGAAATTTGCATGAGAAGTTTACATACCAATATTTTTGACATGTGAAGTGTCTTGATGCTCCAAAATCACAAGAACCGGCACCTAATAGGGTTGTCATCCGAGCATGATGCCATGAAGACATACTCCTTCTTCAGACTCTCGTTGAAACTACTACCCTCATTTGTTTGTCCCTTTTGCTTTTTGTTATCGGAAAGGGCATATTGTCTCTTCCAACAATCCTTCTTGACATGACCAAATTTATGATAGTAGTAACACTATACTTGATATTTAGGAGATGATCCTTCAGGTTGACGTTTCCACTACCCTTAGATTTGAGTAGCAAAAGAACTCTCTGTTTGTCTGGAATTGGACTCAAGTGTTTGAGTTTTTCTCCATTCCTTTTGTAACAAATAAGAACTGACTTTATCAAAAGTCGCAGTTCTGACTTTCAACCATCGAATGGAGGGTTTCCACAAATGACTCGTATGAGGACGGACAAATTATTCAGTATTGATGCCACCATCTCATCGATCATCCACCTTTTTGTTAATGGAGGCAAACTAGTCTTGGAGATCTTTCATCTTGAAGTAGTTGTTTTGATAGCAACCCACCCTCAAGCATCCTTGTCGAAAACAACAAATTCTTCAGAGTATAACACACAGACTCTTCTCTAAAATTATGTATTTGTCCTTCAAACTAGTCCATAGAGCAGATGCCACAATGGCATTTTGAACCTCTAGTATCAAATCAACAGATATCAACAACTTCAGCAACAGCAAGGGACTCCTTATAGACATTTGTCATAATCCACAAAATTTGAAACTAGCCTACCTTCCATGCCAATTATTACATCGAGAGGCATTCTTACAATGCATCATAGGGGGTGGTAGAAGGCTGTAATGGCTTGAATGTGTTCACTTTTAATGGCTAACATAACCTACGTCCTTTAAATTAGATAATATAAAATTAAAAATCTTTAATCTCGATAATATAAAACAAAAAATTCTATTAAACTCGATAAATAGGTTAAATATATTGGATTTCATTATTTAAATGAATTTTGAATATTCTACGAAGAGACATTTATCTTTATTATATTCGATAACATAGAGATAGTAACAAATAAGAACAAGAATCTTAATTTTATTAATTAATAATTTCCCATCACCATAAAATACAAATCTTTCCGTTTTTTAAAATAACTGAATAGGTTAGATACATTGGATCTCACTATTTACTGAATATGTTAAAAGTAGATTAATCAAAAATATATTCAAATCTGTTGAAGGCATTCTATTTTTATAGCAATGTGCTCTTTATTTTAAATGTTAATTTTTTTGCATATGGACATAAATTTTAGTAATGAGAATGTTTAAGTTAATTACAATGTACATAAAATGTAAAGATATGTTTTAAGTAACGAGGACAAAGATAAACAACTTGGTAATGAAATTATTAATAATTGTGCTATGTTAAAAATATAAGATAAGAGCCTTGAGATTGATCTCTTGGCATTTTTTAGATAGATGTGTTTAAGATATATATACTAATTATTTTGTTACGGTCTCTATATTCCACAATAGTGAGAATTTTATGACTCCAGACATTATAGTTTTGACCTGTCAGTTTCTGCGCCTCCAGAAGAACAAGGTTTTGGATGTTTGCCATTTTTCACAACAATTTTAATCTTCGACCCACAAATTAATGCAGCAAAATGAAAATAACAGTCTATAATCCGACTTTCTAATTTTTGGCACAAAAATAGTTTAGGTGAGAGAAAATAAAAATACAGTTTTTATTCTGATTTTTTGCAAAAAAATCTATGCAACAGTACAGTTTTCTGAAAATACCTCTGAAATTGCTACAAACAGCCTGTATCCGTGCCGTGCCCTCGCTTTGAAGGGATTGTGCCTTTGTGTTTACCACAAACAAAAATGCAGGGAAAAGGAACGAGTGAGACAATCTTGGAAGGCTGCTGAAGCAGCAGGAAAAGGGAAAAAATCCCTGGAGCAACCAATTGTTACAATGAAGAGTTCAATTCTCAGAGACATTGGTTCCCGTTCATTAGGCTGGAGGACACTGCCGATAGTTTTCAATGAGGGTAGAGTTGCATGGAAGACAATGGCAATTGTAGGAGGTACAAGTGGAATGACGGGAGCACATGAACATGTCACACCATAGATTCCAGGGGAACTAAGGCAAGGTGAGGCCACACCAAGCCAAGAGGAACCTAGGAGAATGCAAGATCTTAGCATAAGAAGTCCCAAAGAACAAAGGATTGAGGTTTCCGAAGGGGTAGAAGCCACACAAGAAGCTTCAACTAGGGAACTTGAGTAGGAAGAAGGCAGCACAAACACTACTTCGTGCAGTAGTTCAAGAAGTGGGAGTGATGCTGAGAAGGAAGTGAAGAGTCATCTTTGAAAAGGGAAGAAGATGTGGAGAGAGGAGACATTAAGTCATGGGAAGTTGAAAGAATTAGGAGATTAAGAAGCACGGCACAAGAATGCTAGTATTTGGTAACGAAAAAGTACCAAACAGATTCTATAGTTGAACTGGGCAATATAATGTTAACTCAGTGAGAAATGGTTTAGAAGCGGCTGGCAGGGGGCAAGGATCACAGATTTGCAATCTGAAAAGACCGACCATTGAACAACTCCATATGATGATAATTCAGGCGACAACGGACGTAGTTGCACACTAAGAAATGCGAGATAATGAGTTAGATGGCTCCCTTGTAGATTTGGAGTGAGAACGAGCATATTAAGGCAGCCATGGAAAGCATAAATGTCAAGGTAGAGAGCTGTTGCTCAAGAATTTTGGCAAAAAAAGACGTGCATATTTCAAGACCAGGATATATACATTACGAGGCCTAATGATAGACTTGGGGCCGCCATTGATAAGTTGCTCAAGGAGATTTTGCCAGAGCCACAAACACATGAAGATATGTGAGAGGCATTACTAAAGGCTTAATAAGGAGCTATAGACAAGCTTGACAACCTGCATCTTTGGATGGGGGAGGCCAAATTGATGACGGATCAGTTCAAATTCATGAATGAATATATAGCCGCAAGGATTGATGAGGAGAGGATTGCTTGAGGAACTGAGATCCAGCTTGTAGAAGAAGAAGAAGATGACAAGTGCAAAAAGATGAGGGAAGAAGCCTAGGAAAAGCATGAAGAGTTGATTGACAAAATTAGAGGCCTAGAAGTTGAGTTTGATGATTTCAGAGCAAGGGCCAAGAAAGGGTCAATAGAGACCATGGAGTGGGAGCTTAAAGTTTGGGGGGAATGGTAGAGCATCAACAAAAGGGCAAGATGTGGAGGAAATTTTTAGAATTTACCAGATGATGTAAGGAATGGTAGAAGACACGCTGGATTCACTCAAACTATGAAATGACTTTGTGGACGAGGTCCAGAAAAACATTCTTGAAGTGTTGAAACCAAGGGAAGGAGATCAGCCCGTAGAATGGGATTATAATTCCCTTGTCCGAGGACAAACAAGATACTAAGAATGGGGAAATGTTGACAGCATAAAGTAAGCTTTTTGCTGTTGTTCCTGCAAGATGCATGGGTGAGACATGCACGATCGCATGAAAAACTGCAAAGCTAAGCTAGCCGTGCAGGGATATGCTCAAAATATTCCCAGAGGACAGGACATATTGTGCGCATGATAAAGACCAAGGAGCAGAAAATCCGGAACCGTACGAACAACAAAAGGGAGAATACCTGTGATAGCTAAGCGACAACTGAGCAAAGAGAAAATTTTGGAAGGAGAATTTGGTGAATATTCGGCGGAATCTTCGAAAACATATATAATATGTCATTCTCTATCATTATTGACATCTTGGTGAATAGTGCATGTGTAATAGATAGGTAAGACACTTGGTAGGAATAAGGTTTAGTAAGTTGAGCAAAAACTGTCAACCTAGGGAATTCTGGTAGGCTTTGGGACATAACACATGAACTGTAAGGGTTTCACACAATTGAGTGTGCATTGCACTTTATCTTGTAAATCTGTTATCTGTTCATGTTGGATTCATGATTCTGTGCGCAATTGCACATAGATTGATGTACATTGTAAGATTCTTTGGTTCCTATAACTTATAATGTATTTGATTTGCAGAGACTAGATTTATGGCCTTGATTTTAAAACTACATCACTAGTCCTATTTGCAGGAAGAAGATAATAATTGCAAAAGAACGAAGAAAATAATTCTTCATTAGTATACATGTATGATTCGAACTTGTTCTTGTTTGTGGCTGACGGGGCACAAACTGATTGATTTTTGTGATATTGTAGGTTATGAACAACAAGCTTCTGAAAGCTAAAGACAGAAATAGCAGAAGGGACATTAGGAAAGAGCTTCGAAAACTTGGGAAGGAGGAGAGGCAGAGGCAGCAACAAGCTGTCACAGATGTGCTTAAGAACTCAGATGTTATACTAACTACTCTGACTGGTGCTCTATCTCGACAATTGGAGGGGATGACATTTGACTTGGTTATCATTGATGAGGCAGCCCAAGCACTTGAGGTTGCTTGTTGGATTGCCATACTCAAGGTAAGTTATAGCTTCCTTATGTCTGCTTTTTATCTAATTTTCTATCACTTCTTTCTTCCTATTTCCTCTACATTCCTTTTCCTAATGTTAATTTAAATGTCTATTGTGTTCATATCATAGTTCTCAAATATCCTTGCTACCTCTATTTAATTTGTATTTTTCCTAGCCACACGGTCAAACTGTTTATTAATTTCCTGCAGTTTCTAGTCAGCAAGCACCAATGATAAAGAAGCAATTTTTCATTTTCTTTATGCTTCTCACATTTTTACCAATTACTGTCTTGAATTCTTTGTTCTTTATTTCTTCAGTAAATGTTTTGCTGTATTTTTCTCCATGGTTTTTTTGACCAGAACCAAAGTCAAAAAAGAAGTCATTTTTATTTACCATAGGAACTGCTGAGGAAGGATTCTTCGAGAAGTTAAGGATTAGTTATTCTTTCTATTGATTGAATAGATTCAGGTTCACATTGACGGGAAGGTTTGGCACCTTGATGTCGGCTCTTCGCCACCTAGAGTGGTAGCAGGTTCCAAGGGTTGGGCTGTTCACCCATTAAAGTGGTACATGCGCTGGGTTCAGAACGTCATGAGACATTCAGGACAACATATCTTTTGTAGCTTCCGTTCGGTATCTTAATAGTTTGTGCTTGATGGCCCTCAAAATACAGAAATATTTTATTTGGCAAATAACAAAGGAATGCTTGAATGGCATATACCATGCCTAGTCCCCGTCTTTTAGAGTGTTTCTCATAGCTACCAAGTCTTGAAATCCGGATCCGTTTGGGAGGGAAAATAAATCTGAAAATCCAGAATTCTTGAAAAAACTGGAAAAGTATGGTGCGAAATACATACATTTTATATATGAGCATAATTTATAAATATGTAAAAATTGAGAAATACAATGAAAAACATTAATAATGTAGTATAAAATGTTTATGTATTTCATATTAAATAATATATAAGAGTGTTGGGTGTCTTCTTATGGCAAAAAGCTTAAAAAGCAATTAATTTCTTTTGAAAAAACAGGGCCGACCTGCACAGAACTTATCTGAGCCACCTGAAAAATCTAGATCCGGCTGGATTTTGTGCAGATCTGGCAAGATGTTGTAACTATGGACTGTCTCTTACTTTGTTTATTTTCCACTTCTTATGCTGAGGTCCACTTGATTGCAAATTTCAGTGCTCCACGTGAGTTTGAATTCCCAATTGATCAAAGTTAGATTCAATTTATTTGTGAGCATTATCTTTAGTAAGGGCATGCTGCTTTTCAGTTTGTCATCTATTTTTATGATCACAGTATGAGTAGGCAGCTTGCCAGAAGATGCTCTTTTGAAACCAATCAAAATACTTTTTCATCCTCTCTGTCAAAGCAGAGAGCTTATGTATTGGGATATTGCTTGCAAGACTGATGTATTAAAATGCATCCTTTCTGCAACTTTTAACCGCCATTTTGTTGACTACCATTTGCCCCTTAATGTCATCTCTATGTGTCAGTGAGTGCCTATCTTCTACAAGTGAGATTCCTACATTCTTTGGGAAGGTTTATATTATTGAAACCAATTTCATGTACTTGTTAAGAGTCTACTGACCAAAGTCACGTGACTTGGAGTTTGGAAGGGCTTGAGACAAGACAATGAGTAAGAGTTGATTTCATAACGTGCAAAAACTGGAGAAATATTAAAGGGCACAATGCATTGAAACTCACACAAAATAAAACTCAAGATCATGCATTGTCCTTTACAATTTTCTTTGTTTTGATTTTAGGGATTCTGGGCATGATGAGTAGAAGATAAGCTAGAAATCCCCCCCTAAAAATGATCATGAGATATACTATTGTGACAAGCAAACTGGTTTTTGATGTGAATGTTCTTCTGACATTGTTTTTGACCAGACACTATGGTTTTATATTTTTATTATTATTTGATATTATCTTTTATCTGATAATTTTTTTACAATTTGGAAATCATAGTTGACTCTGTATTGCATTTTAGGATGATATCAAGGGACAACAATGCTTCCATTTGTTGTTTTTGCATTCATTGGATGCTGGAGGTGTGCAATGCATCTAATTTCAGTTCCAAAAATGCAAAAAGTATATGATAATCTTGATTAATTTGATTAACACATCCTATAGAACTAGTGGTGTGCATTTTATAATTGACAGAATAAAGTCCTGGAAATTAGTTTGAGACTGTGGATGAGAAATAATCTGTTTCTCTTTCTGGCAGGGATCTAGATGTATACTTGCAGGGGATCATCTCCAACTTCCTCCTACCGTGCAAAGTATTGAAGCGGAGAAAAAGGGTTTGGGAAGAACGCTCTTTGCACGACTTGCAGATTTGTATGGCAGTGAAGTAATGGCGATGCTTACAGTTCAATATCGTATGCATCGTCTTATAATGGATTGGTCATCTCAGGAACTATATGATAGTAAGGTGCCATATTTTCTTCTCTTTATAAAAAGTTGAAGCATGTTTCTCAAATAATCATTTTTTCTTTACATGCCTGATTTTTTTAAATTTTATAGTATCGAGTAATATGTGAAATTGATTGGGATTGCTTTGCAGATTGAAGCACACTTAAGTGTTTCTGCGCACACTCTATATGATCTTGATGGTGTACAGAAAACATCTTCGACAGAACCAACCCTTATTTTAGTAGACATAGCTGGGTATCTTTCTCTTTCCTACTTGTGTCTGTCTCAGTTTCCGACTAAAGCAGAAAGATGGAGTGTCGGTTTCCAGTTAGTCAAAGCATTTATTTTCCGAACCTCTTAGTATTTCTGCGATGTTAGTTGCAAGTTATTTACCACCAAGGTATTGTTTCATTAATATTGTAGGATCCACCAGTATTTCCGCTGATAAACAAGCCTTGTAATAAGGGTAGATACATTTTTCTATTAAGGCCTCAGGAGGCACAATATTCAGTTATTTTGGGAGCGCTGAAAAGTACCTAGTTTCTTCATCGGAGTGAATTAAGATTATATGCAGGATCTATGGTGTTATTCTTTCTTGTATTAAAATCATTTTTCCTTTTCTCCTGAAGGATGAGTACACATGGTACTTGAATTTTTGGGTTTTGTTTCTCTTGACATGATGAATCTGGAAACCTTTCTACCAAATCCTTGTCATCATGAAAACCTACATATTGTAAGGCATGACATTTTTTACCTTTTTAAGCACAGTGACTAAGTTGCCACTACACGGAAATGGATCTGAATTGTGGAAACGCCAATTTTCCAAAAACTCTTGGAAATGAAATGGCACGGAAATGTCCATACAATAAATTATAAACAAATACAAATATATAAAAAAATGCATCATACTCAATTTTTGTGCATAAAATATCAAACACATGAAAAATATAGTATTCAAGCAAGTCTAAAACATGTTTTTGTGTTTTTAATCTCTTTACAATGTTTTTGGTTTTGTTTATGCTTTAGGTTTTAAGATCTTTTTGTGTTTAGGTATGGTTAGGGAGTGGGTTAAGGATAGGTTAGGTTAGTGTCGGTACAATATCCCTAATTGCACGTTAAGCTAACTTAAGAATTCCTATATCCTAGTTGGCTTAAGCCTATTTAGTCTAGGCTTATAATAATGTAACGGATTGGCAACAAATGACATCCTATATTAGCTATGGTTACATAGACAAACAAATTGCCCTATTAGATAGCCAATAGGAGATTGTGGTCAAGTAATTGACTTGCCTATAGAATTTCCTACTTTCATGTCTTCAATAGAAAATTAGAACATAGAGTTTTATACATTGAGATAATTCTCGTTCTTTTAACAAATTGCCCTATTAGGTAGCCAAAAGGAGAATGTGGTCTTGTAATTGACTTGCCTATAAAATCTCCATCTTTCATGGCTTTGATAGAAAATTAGAACATAAGAGTTTTATACATTGAGATAATTCTCATTCTTTTGTTCTCGCCTCTCTCCATCCTGTGTCTCTATGTGAGCTATGCCTTGGTTCATTTGTGATCCTAACTAGACCAGATTCCAATATGGTGTCAGAGCCATTGAAGGCTAGCTTCGTAACATAAGTTTGGTATTTTGATTTATTTTCAACAGAGTTTTTTTATTTTATTTTAGGTCGTCGACCTCCTTAATACTTGTACTATTACATTTGTTATGTGTTTTTTGAATTTTCTTTTGAAAAAGGGGCTTTTATAGACCTGTACAATACCCTGCCTTCTTTTGCAGAAGTCTGCCTCTTATTCTTTAATGACTCAACTATTTGTATTTGCATATTTGTCGCCACCTAACGGCTCGACTTCTACTCACATGGCCTGCACTTTCTCTGTCCCTCTCATGTGGACGAGTCTCTTGCCATGCTAGTCCCCCACGGATTACTGCAACCACCTCTTAGGTCTTTGTAGTCTCTGCAAACTCTACATTAGCTACCACAACACACACTTGTATCTTTGGTTAAGCCAATTTCCTCCATTTCCCTTAGAATCCAACACTACTCGACAAACTGCACACTAAATGCCACCTCATAGCTCAATGATCGACCTGTATTATTTATGCCCACTTCCGATTCTCCTTGGCTCTTCCATAAAGGCTTCCACTCACTGTCGGCACCTTACCTTTCTCATTAAATCCACCACAGTTATGCCTCCAATCGCATCAACAACCTCAACTCCACTGTCGACTTTCCACTAGATATATTGTCCACAACTCCTTTACAGTTCAACTTCTACTCACATAGCCTACACTTTCTCTCTTCGTCTCATGTGGACGAGTCACTTGCCATGCCAGTCCCCCGCTGTTTGGTGCAACCACCTCCTAGGTCTTTGTGGTCTATTTACACTCTACATTGGCTGCCACAACACACAGTTATATCTTTGGTTCAGTGGATCTCCTTCATTAAACTTGGAATCCAACACTACTCGGCGAATTGCACACCGACTGCCACCTCATAACACAATGGTCGACTTGTATTATTAATGCCCACTTCTAGTTTTCCTTGCCACTTTCGGTTCTCCTTGGCTCTTCTATGAAGGATGCCACTCACTATCAGCGCCTTACCTTTTTCATTAGATCCACCGCAATCATGTTTTCGATTGCATCAACAACCTCAACTCCACTATCGACTATCCTCTAGATGGTCTCTCCACGACTTCTTTATGGTGATCACTTCGCGACAGTTATAGTATTCATACGAACCTATATGAGATTTGGTTCCATATGAATTTATGGAGAATAGTGAATACATTAGCTAATCTCCTCCATTGCCCTTGGAATCCAACAGTACTCGGCGACCTCCACACCGACTGCTACCTCACAACTCAATGATCGATCTGTATTATTAACACCCACTTCTGGTTCTCTGTGGCTCTTCCATCAAGGCTCCCACTCAAATTTGGCTCCTTACCTTCACTGTTAACTCCAAGGCAGTGCTGCCTTTGGCCACATCAGTGGCCTCGACTCCACTAACGACTGTCCTCTAGACAGTTTGTCCACGACTCTTTTACAATGACCACTTTGTGACAATTATAGTATTCTTATGAACATGCACAAAATTCGGTTCAATATGTAGTTTTGGGGATTAGTGAATACATTCGTTGGATTCGTTTTTAAATATTTTGATTATTAAAATAAATTAAAAACCTTAAATGCGGCTCATAAAAGGCAAAAACCCTAAACTATGACCTATATGTGCTGCTATGTGAGGTAGAAAAGAGAGAAAAGAGTGAAAAGTTAAAACATGAAAGATAGGAGAAGGAAACATGAAAGGCACTGGACATAAGAGGAAAACAAATGCAAAAGACAAATGGAAAACGCAAAAAGGACACTGTGCCGCTTGATTTGGATAGAGGATTTTGTCACCTTTTTTGTCAAGTAGCTATCAAGGCTGAGCAAAGCATTCTTCTAGTAAACATGTAAGATTTGATTTTCTAGGTCTTCTTTTAGTTGCGTTTATGGCTTGTGGGATAATTATTTGTTAAACCAAATTTAATACCCTTCTTCTCTCTTCATTGGTTGATTACATACACTTGTAGGTTGATATTCCTATTTGATTGGGTGGTTTGATGTGAATTCGTTGCTCGTTATATCTAATAAAAACTAAAATAAAAACCCTAAATGCGGCTTAGAAAAGTCAAAAAACCTAAACTATGACCTATATTGTCTGCTATGTGAGGTAGAAAAGAATGAAAAGTTAAAACACGAAAGATAGGAGAAGGAAACACGAAAGGTAGGAGAAGGAAACACAAAAGGCATTGGACATAGGAGGGAAACACATGGGAAAGACAAATGGAAAACACAAAAAGGAGACTGTGCCGCTCAATATGGAGAGAGGATTTTGTCACCTTTTCCATCAAGCAGCCATCAAGGCTGAGCAAAGCATTATTCTAGTAAATGTGTGAGATTTGATTTTCTAGGGCTTATTTTAGTTGTGTTTATGGCTTGTGGGATAATTATTTGTTAAACCAAATTTAATCCCCTTCTTCCCCATTCTTCTCTCTTCATTGGTTGATTGCATACACTTGTAGGTTGATATTCTTATTTGATTGGGTGGTTTGATGTGTATTCTTTGCTCATTATATCTAATATATTTTGTCTTTTCCTATAAAGTATCTTTTATATTCCATTGTTTCTTTTTTCCTTCTGCTGTTTTATGGAAAGTAATACTTTTACTTTTCATAAATTCACTTTCAAATAAATGTACCTTTTTCCACATCAGCTTCCCACCTAAGAGCCTAGTCACCATTCCACCTTGCTATGGTGCATATCATCCACGACAAACCAAACTGGTCAGCCTAGTTTGAACAAAATTTCAATCTCTGAAATATATTTTGTTAGCAGTAATCAGAAGATGCTAGGATTCCAAATATGATGTCCCTCTCTGTCCCAAAGTGCCTTTTCCTGTACAACTCTCATTGCAGAAAGAACTCATTCACACCCCATGAAAATGTACATCCTCTTCAACTAGTCGTGGTATGGATCCCTCTACAACTAGTCATGGTATAGATCTTGAAATTTGCTCATGAATTAGATGGGATTATGATAACTCTTAAGGAATAATAATGTAAAATAAAAGCTCAATAATCAAAATTTTCTTTTAAGATTCTATTATTTTCCAAGTAGCTAAATTCAATTTCATGATAACATTCACATTTGTATACATTCGATATATCACAGAGGTTAATAAAAGAACATGAACATATATCCGATTTAATTAAAATACATGAGTCCTAATAAATGTATGCGGACACAATCAAAGAGGTTCACTGCTAAAGATGCACTAATCAAGTATATTAAGGTCAGGTAAGCTGGGGTGATACAGTGTCTAATGAATTACCCAAGGTTTCGCTCATAATATTGTGTTCTCAATTCATATAAGTGATTGGATATAATTTCCATTTTGCCTCCCTCTCCATCATGCTTCGTAGATAAGCAGACTATGATCTGTAGGTAGTATCTGGTAAGCCCATGGATGCTTAACTTCTTGGTTCAATGTTGAATTTTTATATATTGTTACTTAGACTTCTATGGTCTGTGACTCTAACTATCTTAATCTGGTCAATCATTAGTGCAGCATTTGGAAATGATTTTGTATCTGCAAGTTTCTCTTGATGACCAGACAATTTCTATACTTGATTGTTATTGCCTGTTTACTCTTCTATAATCTATTAAAGCATCGCCATGTATCTCTACTGTGTACCTGGTAACCTCCAGGGTTTGTACTAAGGAATTTCAGATCTACTTAGTATTTTATTATATTTAGATGTAGTTGCATTTCAGCATATAAAACTGAATGCTATTGACATTAGCCATAATCTTGCTGCAGGTGTGATATGGAAGAGAAAAAAGATGATGAGGACAGCACAATGAATGAAGGCGAGGCCATGGTGGCCTTAGCACATGCGAAAAAAACTTGTAGAGAGTGGGGTTAATTCCTGTGATATTGGCATCATTACACCTTATGCTGCACAGGTAGGTTCTATCAACTGTTTAAATTTTGAATAAAAGAAGAAATGTAGCATGTAGGGTGTATTTTATATTGTATCTTGAAATAAATGAAAAGAAAGTGAATATCTCTCTTACTAGAAACAGATACTAACAAACATGAAACATTGGTTTTATGCATATCTCCAAGAATAGCTCACTAGACATTTGGTCATGGTATTAAATAAATTAATACACTTTTTTTTTTACATTAGTAACTTCAATTCACAGAACATTTTTTCAAAATCATTACACAAAAAACAAAAACTCTTGTTATTCACCTATAGTTTCGTAGACAAAATAATCCCCTGTGGGTTGTGTGTCATAGATGACTTCTCAATCAACTTTCTATTATATATAACTCAGGACTCGTATAAAATCGTATGATGAATGCCATCAAAGAAAATTTATGATAAAATATAAATAATCTTTTCAAACAGTTGATGTTGGTCCCATTTTCTCAACTACTTTATCACCACTTGGTCGTATTTGGCCAATTTATCATAATGAAATTACTTGTATAATTCAAGATCATGAGCAGAAATATAACACCAAATAACACAATATTCCAGAATAATGATCTCAATATGCAATTAGAATAGCTTCGCCACTTCGAGGGGGCAACCTCCAAACCATACAATAATACTCAAATGCTCCAATGATGATGAATTACTACCTACAATCCCCTATATATACTATTCATATGTTATGGCCATCACCAAGGCCGACCTACTAAGCATGAGAAAGTATAAATGATATAATAAAATGATATGGTAAGCCACAAGTCGGCTACTCATATCCTAATACAAGCAATAGGTTAAGGGCGTAGCATGCCCTTCCCCTTCAAAGAAACATTGTCCCCAATGTTGAGAAGCTCTGGGTGCTGCTGCAGGAATGTCATATCTTCCCATGTTGCATCTTCATTGTCCATATTCTTCCACTTGATCAGGTACTCAGTAATAACCCGTGTCCTCAATCTTTTAGTGCGTGTTTGAAGGATGCATTCAGGTTCCAAGATGACCCTCCCCTCCTCATCGAGCTCAGGTAACACTGTTTGGGCTGATACTCTCTGTCCAATTACTTTCTTCAGGCAAGAAACATGAAAGACTGGATGTATTCTGGTGGATTGTGGAAGTTCTAATTTGTATGCTACAGTACCAATCTTCTGCAATACTTGATAGGGGCCATAATACTTTGGTGAAAGTTTGTTATCCTTTTGTTGTTGTTTCAAAGACATTTGCTTATATGGTTGTAACCGCACAAAAACCCAATCACTGACTTCAAAATGCCTTTCCGTGCGATGTTGATCAGCCTGTTGCTTCATGCGGTTTTGTGCCATGACCAAGTTCTCCTTGAGACTAGAGAGGACCTCTTGTTGATACTGAATGTGTTCTTCTACTGCTCTAACCCGCGGTTTTCCTCTCAATGATGATGTGATGGATGGTGGATGGTACCCATAGAGTGCCAAAAAAGGAGACATTTTAGATGAAGTATGGAAGGAAGTGTTATACCACCATTCTGCAAGTGGCAACCATTGGACCCATCTTGCTTGTTTATTTGACGTAAAGCAACGAAGATATCCCTCCAAACACTTATTTACAACTTCTGTTTGCCCATCAGACTGGGGATGATAAGAAGAGCTACGAGCTAACTGAGTACCCAAACATGAGAATAAATCAGTCCAAAAATTACTAGTAAATATAGGGTCTTGATCACTTACTATAATCTTCGGTGTCCCATGAAGCTTCTGAACTGTGTCCATGAAGGCTGTTGCTACCGTGCTTGCAGCAAATGGGTGTGCCAAGGCACAAAAATGAGCATATTTGGTGAGTCTATCCACCACAACCATGATGACATTTTTTCCTTCAGATTTAGGCAATCCTGTGATAAAGTCCATGGAAACCTCTTCCCACCGTTGGCTAGGAATAGATAGAGGTTGTAGAAGACCTGGGGATCGAACTGTTTCACCCTTATTTTGCTGACAAACCATGCATTCTGCCACAAATTTTTGGACATCCCCTTTGAGCCCTTCCCAGAAGAAATCTTGTTTGACTCGATGATAAGTTTTCAAGAATCCAGAGTGCCCCCTACTGGAGAAGAGTGAAGCTCAGATAGAATCCTATTTTTAAGAGTGGAGTTCTTACATAGGTATAATCTATCTTTATACCATAAAGCATCCCCTTTCAATACAAATTTTTCAGACATGCTTGGATCATTCTGGAGATGATGAATGAGGTTTTGTGTGGTTGGGTCATTTCTCCATTCAGACCTTGCCTCATCTATCCAATCTTCCTGTAATATGGATATGGCACATAACAAGGCTGCAGTTGAGTCATCTTTCCGCGATAGAGCATCCGCAACTACATTCTCCTTCCCTTTCTTATAGATAATCTCAAAATCATATCCCAACATCTTGGAGACCCATTTTTGTTGTTCTTCAGATGATAAACGCTGCTCCAAGAAGTATTTCAGACTATCATGATCTGTCTTCACTTTAAAGTGTCTTCCTATGAGATATGGTCTCCATTGCTTTACTGCATGAAGTATGGCTAGCATTTCCTTCTCATAAGTCAGCTTGGAAAGATTCTTACCTTTGAATTGACGGCTCAAAAAGGTAATAGGACGGCCTTCTTGCATGAGAACTGCCCCCATACCCACCCCTGATGCATCACATTCAACAATGAATGTTTTGGAAAAATCTGGAGTAGCCAAGACTGGAGTGGTGCACATGGCCTCCTTTAGTTTCTCGAATGCTTTGGTTGCATCCTCACTCCAATGGAAGGAATCCTTCTTTAATAAAGCTGTGAGAGGTGCAGCTATGCTTCCATAATGCCTTACAAATCTTCGGTAATAACCTGTAAGCCCCAAAAATCCTCGTAGATTCTTTAGGGTTTTTGGAACCTTCCACTCCATCATGGCTTTGATCTTATTAGGATCCACTTTAACCCCTTCATGAGAGACAATGTGACCCAAATATTCAACCTCCTTGAGTCCAAAAGAACACTTAGAGGGCTTTGCATAAAGTTGATGTTGCTCAAGGGTTTCCAAAACATTATTTACATGATGCAAATGTTCCTCCCATGTTTTGCTATAAATTAATATATCATCGAAAAACACTAAGACAAACTTCCGCAGGAATGACTTAAAAATAGAATTCATCAAACTTTGAAATGTAGAAGGTGCATTTGTGAGTCCAAAAGGCATTACCAGGAATTCATAATGGCCTTCATGTGTTCGAAAGGCGGTTTTATGAACATCCTCATCCTTGATTCTGATTTGGTGGTATCCTGAACGAAGATCAAGCTTTGTAAAATAAACAGCACCATGCAACTCATCAAGCAAATCATCAATAACAGGAATAGGAAACTTATCTTTGATTGTGTACTTATTAAGTTCCCTATAATCAGGACACATGCGCCACATGTCATCTTTCTTCCGTACCATCACTACTGGAGAAGAATAAGCACTCTGACTATGGCGGATGATTCCTGCTTCCAACATCTCTTGTACAATCTTCTCGATTTCACTCTTTTGCACATATGGGTACCTATAAGGTCTGATGTTAGGCGGTTGACTTCCTGGTAATAACTGAATAGCATGATCATGATCTCTCTTTGGAGGTAAGCCCTTTGGTATATTTTCAAATACAACAGAGTGTGCATCCAACACTGCTTGCATATCTGATGGTATAATGTCCTTAGAATGATGAGCCTCCAATGAAAAGAGTTGTGCCACAAATCCCTCTGCACCCTTTTTTAGCATTTTGTGCATCTGATGAGAACTTACTATTTGTGGAGACTTTGCTCTTAAGCCTCTTAGCTCAAAAGTCCTTCCTTCAGAGTGAAATCGCATGAACAAGTCTTGGAAGTTCATCTCAATGGTTCCCAAAGTGGTAAGCCATTGAACCCCTAACACAATGTCTGCTCCTCCCATAGAAATGGCATACATGGGACTATTTAGTATGTAATCTCCCATGGAAAGCTTAATGCTATGGCATTTTCCAGAACAAGTAATAGTACCTCCATCAGCAATCATTACTTGACATTCAGGAGCTGGATAAATGAAACAGTTTAGGCACACTGCTAACTTATGATTGATAAAGTTGTGAGTACTTCCTGAATCAATCAACACTGTGACCCTCTATTTTTTTAGGAATCCAACCACCTTTAGGGTTTGGGGGGTGCTAATACCTGAAATTGCATGGCATGAGATCGTTGGCTGAGGATCTCCTGACTCCTCCTCTGGCTCAACCAAGACCTCTGACTCTGCATCTTCATTATTCTCTTCATCTTCACTAGGCCCATCAATGTAGAACAACTTCTTTTCAGCACATTTATGTCCGGGTCCAAATTTACTTGTCACAGTTAAAACATAACCCTTTTTCTCTTTTTTCTTCAATTTGTTGAGGTGTCAATCTAACTGGCCAAGGGAGTGCTGGGGCCAAGGTGTTGCGATCTCTAGTAAAAGTGAAATGTTGTCTCCTACTTGAAAAAAATTTCTCCTCTGCCCTTCTTGCCATAATCATCGAATCAGAAACCTTATGAGGATTAAACATACGCACCTCATGCTCAATGTGATCCTTAAGACCCCCAAGAAATAGGTCATTCAGATTCTCTTCAGTAATATTTTCCACCCACAGAGAAAGGTTTTGGAAGTGATGAATGTAATCCTTAACAGATCCTGTCTGCCTCAACTTTGCTAATTGGCTGAAGTAATTATCTGACACACTAGAACTGTAGTGTAATTGCAACTCTTCAGTGAAGACTGTCCATGTAACATTAAGACCACTCTTCTGCCTTTGAGCACATAACCATCGATACCATATGAATTGGTCAGGTTCGAGATACAAAGATGCCATGGTCACCTTTTGTCCTGATGGAATCTGATGTAGTTCAAAGAAATTCTCCATTTGGTTGATCCAATTGAGTGGATCCTTTCCATCAAACTTGTGCATCTCCACTTTTGGAAACATAGTACGGGCCTGCAGAGTGCTCGTATTTGGATTGTGCACACTCGAAGATCCACTCTGGCTCATGTGTCTATTATGTTGACCTGAGGATCCACCTTGATTGACATAAGTATGATTACCCATCATATGCGTACTGAATTTTTGCATGAAATCCTCCAATCTATGTCCAATCCTATCCACATCTTCTTTGCTGGCCACCCTAGATTCGAGGTCTCTCAGGTTAAACTCAAGTTGGCTTACTTTATGGTCTGTCGAAGTAAACCCTAACCCTGAGGAATCTGTAGTTATATCTTCTATCTCCAACTCCTCAACTACTATCTCATCCTTTTCTGGTGTTTTACCTGGAGTGATGGGATTCTTTTTTCCCCTTGTGGAAGGCCCCGCCATGATGCCCCAAAATAGTAGGATGTAGGGATCACGGTCAAATTTTAGGGTTTTGGATTTCGATAAGAATTCGGCCAAATATAAAAAAACTTAAAGAACAAACCCCAAATAAATTTTGTTTTTCTTTCCGAAAATGTAACGAATTTGAAAAAATTCCACAATTTGCACCCTAGGGAGCAATTTTATGAAAAACCCTAAATTTGTAATAACTTTTGCAAAATAAATCAAAAAAGTCTGAAATTTTCAGGGAACCTTACTTGAAATGTTTCACAACTCTGGTAAAAATATCTCCCACCAATTCACTTTTGTTCGCAATATATGGCGGAAACAAAAAAATAGGGTTTTTGCCCTAATTTTGGCCCAGATCGCAGCTCTGATACCACTTGTAATGAAATTACTTGTATAATTCAGATCATGAGCAGCAATATAACACCAAATAACACAATATTCCAGAATAATGATCTCAATATGCAATTAGAATAGCTTCGCCACTTCGAGGGGGCAACCTCCAAACCATACAATAATACTCAAATGCTCCAATGATGATGAATTACTACCTACAATCCCCTATATATACTATTCATATGTTATGGCCATCACCAAGGCCGACCTACTAAGCATGAGAAAGTATAAATGATATGGTAAGCCACAAGTCGGCTACTCATATCCTAATACAAGCAATAGGTTAAGGGCGTAGCAGCTTTAAATTTAAAAATGGTTTTTTATCAGCAAACTTTAGAATCACTTGGATTTATCCACATTATCCTCTGCCAACAGAATTCCTTGTTTACTGCTTCTTAATCCACAGATGGAGATTGGGTTTATCAACATTCCACAATATATTGGTCTATCACATGGGAAATGATCACCTCCATGCCAACTGTGATTTTTCTCTCACAAACAATAGAAAAAGATCTTCATCTCACTGGAAACCAATGGGCCTGCTAGCTTTGCATCATAGACCCAGAGACAGAAGGCACTGCATCTTGAAATCTAGTCTATGATGAGAACTTCAGTAGATATTATTGGTTGCCTAGAAACCAAAAGGGCTCGGTGTCAAACTTGATTTGTTGGGAGGATGAAAGATGTGTGGTTGCCTTCATCTGAATGCTGGCTCAACATAGGCGGAGCTTTTTTAGTAGAGGATCTACCAACAATCCTCAAAACCTTATTATGCAAATAGGTGTTCTACAATGGCAGCTGGGGGTGGTGGTGGTGGGCTGTAATTTACATACATAAACAATTAATAACAGTAGTAAATCTGATGTCTATTTGAAGGTTAGAGTGTAATTTTGACCTTAAATTTGACTTTCATTTGACCATCACTTTGAAGTTTTTCTTTTTGCTCTGAGAAGTCAATCAAAAAATCATTGTCTTTTCCATACAGTGGAGTTTGAAGCCTGGCTTTTATTTTGCCGGAAAGTTTTTTTCGAGCCCCGCACATTGCTGCAAGCCTGCAACTAGATTGATGCCATTTGTCACCAGTCAGTAGGAAATTGTTCGAGAAGGTAATGGCATTATTAATAAATGTAGTTTATGTAAAATCCAAGATCAAATGTTAGAGATTGATATCTACTGATGTTTTACAGATAAGTGTATTTAAGATATCTGTACTAGCTATCGTTAGTGTCCCAGTTTATAGAATCAACAATTCAATGGTATATCCATGGATCCTCATTTATTCTTTTGTGTTTGTAGTTATGAATAAAATTTTCATTGTGAAGGAATCATCTTGAGGCCTAGGTGTGAAAGGAGGTTAGAAAGGCGGACTGAGTGATAAAATTAAAAAGTCACTCATGATGAGAACGGAACCTAGCCTTGAGAAATGTTGGAGAAGTCAAAAATCCATTCAAAGAACAAAAGAAATGAAAGAGTTTCTTTTCCTCCAAAATCCAAGAGACATAACAGCTCTTTGCAACTACATCTTCATAAGGTTCATTTGGAACATATGTGAGGAAAGAGAATGATGTG
Organism: Taxus chinensis; assembly: GCA_019776745.2. Lineage (NCBI taxonomy): Eukaryota > Viridiplantae > Streptophyta > Pinopsida > Cupressales > Taxaceae > Taxus > Taxus chinensis. The sequence continues at coordinate 655,693,874 of CM034149.1, read as the reverse complement.
TTTGTTTTTTAAACATTCTCATTGATGGTAGCAGATTAAAGGCAGAAAGCATTGTATTTCTCTATATGACAGATTTGATGCTGCTAGGAATAATGGAAACGTTATCAGAGACCATGGAGGAAGGAACTCCAAGAGGCATTCAATGGAGTTGAAAAATTATAGAGGTTTCAGACTTGATGCTCTTACATTCTAGGAACCTGGAAATACACAACAGCACTCAGAAATCGAGTCAGAGAGACAACCACAAAAGTTGAAGAGTCACTCATTTATATGCTTCTGAAGCCTCAATTTCGGCATTTTGATACTAATGAGCCACACAGATTCAAAATTTGTAGGGAATACCAGTCCTGTGATCCTTATCAGGTCCTTCTAGTATTCAGTAGACTTAGGTCACACATGACCACATGATTTGTTTGCTTTTGTGATAGAGTCTTCACATCATTTAGGAGTTTTCCATTTGGAATAATAAGGGAAGTTTAATTCATTTTACCTTAATGAAGTCCTTACATGATATTCCTATGTAATTAAGTTCCGACAAAATAACATCCTTATGTATGTGCTCTTACTATAATCATTGACGGGGCATTATGCAATGATTAATCTGAGGCAATAAGCTATGTTATTATGAAGATGATTAGTCGATGAGAGGTTTATTCCAATTGTTATGTCTTGTTAGTTGCATGTAGGGGACCCAAGTCTATATGATCCCACTTTAATTTTATCTTTATTGCCAAAGGATCTATTATGAGTTTCCATACACTGTCGAAGAGACTCGTTCCAGTGTGGGCATCATCCCCACTTTAGGGATCACCTATGCAGCATACTTCCATTCCTTGTATTAAATTATGAATAGAATACAATTACACATTCCAATCACCTTATCTAATTGTGCTCCTTATGATATGATTATATAGATCTAGGTAAATAGACCATTGGATTTCCTGCATTCTCTCTTCACTAACAGTATATTCAAACTTGGACCTAGAAAGGGAACGTGGTCATGCCGCGCACAATCAGTTATTTTAACAACGGATCCCAGAGGTTAAGGAACACACCACCTCAAGAATTACTATTATTGATTTCTTCTCAACCTTGGATGAAAAAGTTGATAGTAATTTCCTTGACCGGTAACATTCGTACTCTTTCATTCATGGTTTTGATCTTCACTTGAATGATTAAAAGGCATTTAGAAAATTTAATATACTCAAATTCCTATCCTATTTATTTAAATAGATTCGCACGGAGAAGTCCGTTGTTAGTCATGGAGAACTCGCTTTAGTTCCTTTCTTTACAGTCTTGTTAATCATTAATCGATTAATGAACAGACGTAAATATTTCTTTTCATTTTGTATGATCTTAGGGAGTCAGTTATGTGCTTGGAAAGTTTCCAAAACTGAATGTGCCAAACCTTTCTAGAATATTTCTTCGCAAAATGGGAAATAATCTTCTTTTTTCAAAATTTTGGTGACTCTAGATCCCATCCTTTGCCTTTCAACTTCGAGCAACCGATAAAAATAATTTAATAGCTAAAACTCAAGAGTCGAATCTTAAACATAGGTTGGAAAAATATGATAAAGGGTCATTTTTACTTTTCATTTTTCCTTTAGAAACCTTTTTTGCCTTTAGATACTTTCTTCAAAGACCTTTCCAGGTGGAGCTGAAGCTTCAAGAGGGCCATCTCGCAGAAAGTAGAGAGGTATGAGAGGAAGATAAGATGTGTTAGTATAGATGGGGTGGGTTGCACGAGGGTGAAGAGGCTAACTTTAAGGAAGAAAGAAAGGACAACTAGAGTGAAGTAAATGTCATGCAAAGTCTGAAAGCTCAAACTGCAATGGCAGTGTAGACAGAGAAGCTTCCCACATTCAATACCAGGATATGATGGTTGATCATTGATGGAATATCTAAAATTCAAAACAAGAAAATGATCGGTGTGAGAATTTATAACCTGAAACGTAAAATTCCTTGTAAAGCAAAAGGAGAGAATATCCATTGATGGTCTTATGAAGAGGTGGCTCTCCCAAGGTTCGTGAACTAAGTACTTGCAGAAGATGAAGCTGGTACCTCGCCCTCCCTCTCCCCTTCCCCCTTCACCTCCACTACATATACAGAACTTGAATGGTACAAAATAGAGCTGTGAACCATGAGAGTGAAAATAGAATAGATTATATGATATCAGTTTTGCAAGGCATGGATAGTAACGGTAAATTAGTGGTTGAAGCCATTCCTGAAGACATAGCTAAATCAATAATGATTTGGGACCATGATAAAACCTATATTGCCTAATATTTCGCTGTGATATTGGAAACATGAACCATCAGAAACAGGTACAAAAGCCATATGGAATTCAAGATACATGAATATGAAAATGTGTGTATGAAGCTATACATTTTTATATGAAAATGCGAAAGAATAAAGAAATTCAGTAATTAATTGAAATAAAGTATACATCATAAAAAACCTGGGAAGCATGGGTACCTCCCCCACCCTGTTGAATCCCCTTGATTTGTACCTGGTACATCCCAGGTTCGTCATAAACATACCAGTACATATCCGGGACATGCCTGTTGGTTTTGGCGCTGCTCTTGCTTAATTTTTTTGACTTGTTCAATGCATTAAAAAAGCCTAAACTCATTAATGAATTAAAAAATAAACCTTAAACTCCTCTAATGTCCCCCACCCTACTGAACTCCCTTGATATGTACCCGGTACGGATCCATCCCAAGTATGGTATAGATACATCCTGGGTACGTCATAGACGTACTAGTACGTATCTGGGACATGCCTGTAGGTTTTTGCGCCGCTCTTGCTTAATTTTTTTTGACTTAGTCAATGAATTAAAAAACAAATCTTAAACTTATTAATGAATACAAAAATAAACCCTAAACTCCTTTAAAAGCTATAAAAAGGCACTCAAGCATTACCAAAATGCACAAACAATTCATTGTTGGTTTCCGCAAGTGTAAGAGAAAAGAGCCAAAGAGGAATTGAGGGGGAGGCGGCCATTGGAGAAGATTTGTTTGGAGGCAGCCATTGCAAGGAGGACGAGATTGGAGGTTGCCATTGCTTGCAAAAAGGTCAAGTTTGTTTAGAGGCAACCATTGTTTCATTGATCATTCAAAGGAGGAGACATTGCGTTTAGAGGCAGCCATTGTTTGAGTTTCATTGCAAGGAGGATCTACGTTGGAGGCAACCGCTATTTATTACTTGCTGCCCTTGCTGTTTATAGGAATTAGTTATTTAATTCAACCTTTTATTTTTTATTTGTTTTACATCTTTTGATTCATCACGTTTCATATTTTACTATTATTATTTATGTACATCATTACATGTAATCATGATCATGAATAATGTGTGAATACACTATTCATGACCACGATCTTTATTTAGAATCTTAAATTTTAAGTTTTTAATATTTATCATTTTTTGTTGTATGTTTTTTAAAATTTAAAAATGATAAATGATGTGTAATTTTAAACATCCTAGACTCTTCTTGTAACCTTATTGTCATTTTATCATTTAAGTAATGACAATTACACATCCTAGACTCTTCTTGTAACCTCATTGTCATCTTATCATTTATGTAATGGCAAAATATATTTTTTAACATCCCAACTTCGTGTATGCTCTCACCTCGTGCCTTTATGGTGATCTTGGTGATAAAAAACAAATAGGATGACATCATGTTTTGGGTTAAAAATTAAAAATTAGCATAGTTACCTAAGTCTCGGGGACGGGGGGATGGGGGTACAGAGGAACAAGTTTTCCAGGACGCAAAAAAATCCTAAATTCTGGGGACGGCTAATAAAATAAAACACAAATTAATATTTCAATATTTTTAACTTTTTTCAATGACATTTAGGGATTTAAACTATATTTAATGTATTTTTAGGTACTTTCAAGATTATAATTGAATGCTCCTGCTAAAAATAACAGCTTTTTAATAGTAAAAACATTAGAAAACTTTTGAAAGATTTAAAAAAAATTGGGGACGTCCCCTCCAAGTCCCCAAATCCCCGAAATGTTCGGGATGTCACCAAAATCTACGGGATGTGTCCCCACATAACACTGAAAATTAATAAGTATTGTCATTTTATCAATTATGTAAAGGTAAAAAGTTTTTTTAAACATCTTAACTCTGTGTATGCTCTCACCTTGCGTCTTTATGGTGATAAAAAACAGATTAGGATGGCATCAAGTTCGCTTCAGGTGGAGTGTAAGAAAGCCAACAAGCTTATGAAAACACATTAGTTTCCATGAAATATGATATTGGTTCTCCTCTTTGGAAACATGCGAGAGTGGTAGAAAACCTTTTGGTGGGGGGGTTGTATTTGGATATGCCATGGTTGCCATGTTCAATACAAATCCTCATATAGTCAACTGAAAATCCATTTGACTGAGCTTGGCGAAGGAAGTGGAGCACATTCAAACTTCTTTATAGCCAATTAGAAATTCATGGAAGAATTAAGGGGCCTCTATTTCAAATGGATGGAAAAATGTTCAAAATGGACCCTTGATAAATGTTTTTGCAGTTTTACCTAAAGGGACAATGTTCTTAAAAGCTATTGATTGTGAAGGGGAAGTTAAATATGCATAATTTATTTCCGACTTTTTGATAGAGTCTATTGAGGTGGTGGTCCCCCGGAATGTTTTCCAAGTCATAAAAAAACAATTCTAAAAACTGTAGAGCAATAAAATTAATTAAGAGGGAAGATACGAGCACATATTTTGGACCCTTTGTGTCGTCCACACCCTCAATTTGATGCTGCAAAAGATTGGGAAAATCTGGTGGATCAAGAAAATTTACAAAGGCAAATGCCATTTAGATGTTTATCACAAACCATCACATGTCGCAAACCATATTTAGGATATTCTTGAGGTTAGAGTTGTTGAAGGTTGCAAAGACAAGATTTGCCTCCACATGCTCGTTTTGAGATGACTTGTGAAGGTAAAAGACACCTTAAGCAATATGGTGATCAACAAGGTTTGGATTGTGTGGAGGCAGACAAGCACAAAGAAAGCTGCAAAGGTAAAATCATTGGTCCTTGGTGAATGGTGGGCCAAGGTTGTATACTTGCTCAACTTTACAGAGTCCATTTTGTCCATGATCAGACACGCAAATACTGATGCAATGTGAATAGGAGAGATTTATGATGGAATGGGCTCTATGCTCGAATGTATGATAAAGGTCGTACAATCAAAAGAGCAAGACCAAAAGAAACCTTCTACAATGAAGTCAAGAGTGTGGTCATGAAGAGGTAGAATAAAATAACCACCCCTTTGCATTTCCTTGCCTATGCACTTATCCCAAAATATTATAGCTCTGAAATACTTGGACTACCTAATAGGCAACCACCGTTTTCTGACTCTAAAGTTGCAAATGGAACTAGGGCAACATTTAATTTTTTTTCCTGATCCATCTATAGGTAGCGTGGTCCGCAACAAAATAGATGTTTGTAGTTTAGAAAGCAACATGGAAGAGGTTGAGGCTCACTTCGACTAGTACACCATGAGCCCAATCAAATATTGGTATGTACACGACCATGATGCCAAGTACCTATGACCTATTGCGATCAAAATTCTCTCATAGGTATATTATTGAAAATTGTATTTAGTTACTAAGTTACTAAATACTAACATATATTTTGTACATTGTTAGTATGTTATTAATTTGAAATTTTCAACAAACCTTTTTTTGTAATAGGTGGCTAGTAATTCTTCCACAAAGCAGAATTGGAGTACAAGTGGCTTTATCCACTTAGTTAAACGAAACAAGTTTGAGGATTGGTATATGTGCATTCCAATTTGCGCCTCCTATCACACATGTTTGAGGACTATATTAGAAGTTCTCACAAATGTTGGGATATTCTTCCAAAGACTACAAACTTGAATGCCAACACAACCACTCTTGCCCAACTTTCAATATTTGATGGTGAAAATGACATTCAAGGGAGTTCACAAGGAGCAGAGAGTAAAGCTACTGAAAGTGGAGCTAGCGGGAGTAGCATGCAGAAATTTGATTTTGAGGAAAATATAGATGATATATTCTAGATTATTTGTATTCATATTGCCACATGATTTATAAAAATGATCAATTTAAAGCATATTAAATATTTTGAACCTTAATCCTACTATATTTTTCAAGTTTTGTATTTCTTATGGACTAAAAAATGAGTATATATATGTATATATATATATATATATATATATTTTATTATATATGTATGGACATATTCAAGACTTATTGTACCCAAGAGTTTTTAAAAATCGACGTATCCGCATACTGAAACCGTACCCCTATCTTGGCAACATAGTTAAAAACATTATAGCTGTGAATCTTCATGATTCATAATTATACGCATGGAATTCAAGGTACATGAATATGACAATATAAACTTATCTGAAGCTATATACTTTTATATGCAAAATGTAAAAACATAATGAAATTAAGTAATTAATCAAAATAAAGTCAATATTCAACATCTAGATGCCCAACATCATTAAAAACTTTATAGTGATGGATCATTGTGATTCATAATCGTACACATGCATGTCTGATGTTTTACTGGAAAAATCATACTTGAATATGTGATGGAAGGACTGCTTGAATGCGTCCATAAGCTCTAGACAATGATTGGTCTACGTCTATGAGTTGCTGTTAGTGATTATGCACTTGAAAATCAGAAATAGATCTTTATGTCATTGTGTACATGTCAAGGAAATAATCTCACTTGTGCTGGTCACATGGCTTACTCTGATTAGTGTCTTGGCTCACTATGTACCATTTTTTAAAAACACCCTAACTACGATTTGTTAATATGCTCAAGGGTTTTTAGCAACTAAGCTTATGTACTTTTGTAGAATATGTGGTCATTACATACAGCCACCTTTGGCTGGAACTTGATGTTACAAACTTACATGTATGGAATATCAAAGTCATAATTTACTTGTTATTGATAACATCATAGTTATAGGAAAGATGCTCACTAATCATTCATTACTCTCACTATGGAGCAAGGCTTATGGGGTTATCAATTATCATCATGTGGCAGTGTAGGGGTTATACTTCTATAAGAGGATTGTTGATAATCATACACCTCCCCTAATTGTACAGGTTAGAGAACCTTACGCTGGAACTGAACTATTACACACCCTAGTGCTTGTAAGATTAATTCATAGGCAGTTAGTTATTACATTGCATAGAGCTGATATTAATAACTGGGCAAATAGAACACCATGAGATCCTTTTAATATCACACGAATAAACAATGTCCCAGATAACCTAGTTGGTGCTAGCAATATGCTAAAAATATGCCAACAATATATCTATTGCTACCCTTTAATGACTAAATCGGATACAATCTAAATGAGTTAATCGTTTGGTTGTAATATGGTTAAGTCCATACATAAGCTTAATCAATGTGCAGCATTGCTACCAATGCAAAAAAACATCACCAGGTGTCCCCATGGTCACCATTCCATTTCACCGGAGTACATGGGTAACTAGCCTCTACACCTGCTAAGTAAACTAGGAAATGGTGCTGAATAGCGAGTTCACTTGTGACTCCATGTGCAATATATGTCTTGTCTTGAATAATTCTCCTGTTTGTTGTTAGAGTGATCAACTCTAGCACAAATCATATTGAGGTAGCTAATCTCAATATATATAACTGATTGTAATTCCAAGACTAAACAATAATATAGTTCCGTTATATACCCTCCAAGAATATGCTTGTGTCGACATCCAACATCTATGCTCGCCAACATTGAAGTCTCTTGAGACATCAATGAATGCTCCTACCACACACCATAAATATAAATGCAGTGGCCTACTTGAAGTCTTCCCAAACATCTATTGGCTGCCATAACTATGCTGGCTTATTTGAAGTCTTCTGGGACATCTACTGCATACCATAATTGTGGTGGCCTATTTAAATGCTCCCACCTCACACTATAATTATGGTGGTCTATTTGAATGTCTGGAGGTACTCCTTTAATGATTGTGCCCTAGATGGGACTATCTATCCGCAATGGTTCTACCATTCCCTTCTAGAACATCAGTGTTATACTGGGATGCATCTCCTAGATTTTGGTGACATCCCGAATCTCTTGAACATTTTAGGGGCTTGAGGAATTAGAGGGGATGTCCATAAGTTTTGAAAGTTTTAATTTTTTCTGATGCTTTTACTTTAAAAAAGCTGTTATTTTTACCAAAAACATTGATTTCTAATCTTGAAAGTTGAAAGTACCCTAAAAAATATTAAATGCAGGATAAACCCCTAAAATTTCATTGAATAAAGTTATAATATTTAAATACTATATTTTCTATATTATCTTAATAGCCATCCTGCTGCCCCCCCCCCACCCCCCCCCCCCCCCCCCCCCCCCCGCCCCCCCCCCCAAGAACATCGTCCCTTTCCTTCCCTCCCCCCCTTGTATGTAAGACTTAGATAACTATGTAGAGCATTATCATTCCCTTTGCCTCCAAAAAATACCAGCGTGGATGTCCCATCACTCATAACCTGACAATTATCACTTTTTCAAGCGCCTTTTAAATGTGTTATTTTTCAGACACACCTCAGTTCCACGACCATCATTGGATGTCACTAGCCTCTACTCATCATAGAGTGCTTCCACATGAGAACACCTAGTCTCTTGAATACTTCTTCATATACACCTTAGCTTCAAAGTATTCTCATTGGCTCCCTAACCTTGGCCCAATTCTATCAATCTTATAAATATGAAGTACTTTCGTCTTTTTTTTAACCCTAGGATAATTAACCATTTTCCAAGCAAACTATTATGTGCTTGTAGGGATAGGACATTATTTGTTAGGAAATTATGTCCATCAATCCCAACTGTCTATTATCTAGACAACTTGATGTTAGCAACATAGCCCTACGATAAAAGATATTTCCAACATCACCCATATTCCTATTCAACATGTCTTTTGGTGTGGTTAAATGTGCTAGGTTCAAATACATGCGAAGTAGTCGATGTGTGAGAAAAATTTACCTGCTTACCACCTTGCACCATTTGTTTCCCTTTGATTGTGTAGTTTTCCCTTTTATTAACTGTGGCAATTCATCCTCTTGAACATCCTTCATTGCAGTGTAATACCAATTCGACCTCCATTGCTACCTACCCTGATTTGGTTGTGAAGACTGAGTATCACTTCATCCTTTTGTCATCTCAACAACATTCTTCTCAAAATGTTCAATCACACACTTGTCAATACTATCAAACTTCCTAGCATTCCTATTAATTCAAATTAAACTCGGTAAGTGGTACTCCCTAAACATGCATTAGGTAAAAAATAGTCATGAATTAGCTTCTGCACTAGTGCCATGCCTTCCAATGGTGCACCCACCCAATTGTTTTTCCTTTTCATCAACAAATTTGGATGCACTATATCTACATGTGCACACTAGAACTTTTCTGCATTGTTGAAGTTTCCAATGCCTCGTGTAACATCATTAACAAAATGGAAAATTACCTGAAAGCTAAGGATGGCTGTGCACATTGATAAGAGATAAATATATTCTTCTCTATGGATGGCTATTGAGAACTAAAAGGCCTTCATAGGAGCAGCAATCAAATAGAAGGAAAAAATTTTGATGGGTCAATTAAGGACTAGATCACCTTAGGTGTGAAATTGGCAGGTGGACAATGCCTAAAGAAGAAAGGGTAATGAGAACATGTCTATTTTGTAACAAGGAGGTGGTAGAGACAAAATGGCACATCATCATGGAGTGTGAAGCCTATAGTGACATCTGAATCAAGTATGAAGACAAATTAATTGTGTTTGAGGAGATAAGGCTTGACTAAATAGCGATTTTTTTTATCAAGATTCATAGTAGTACATCCAACGTCTAAAACAGAATGGATATTTTGCAAGACTAGTTGGGCAGCCCTTGTGGCAAGTGGTGGTTATTTTAGCACAAAAGGCTCTTGTTGCTGCTCTTGGTCACATAGATTGTTTGGTCTCATGGACATTAAAATCTTTCATTCATTCATTCTAACTCCCGTGTTCATATACTTACAATTGCTCCCCTCTCTTTATAAAACCTTCTTTCTTAAATAGATGCCATTTACTCATTTTCTCAGTTGCTTGTTCGATCCTCCACCAGATCTGCAGCAGCATCACCATTGCATCACTTACAGATGCCTTTCCACAACCCTGGAAACAACCACTCGCTCCAATCCAGAATATTCACATTATCATGCCTAATGGGAAGCCCAGCGAGATTCGAACAGTGGACCAGTGAAGCATATAAATCCAATTCTTTCCTCAGCTGTAAATTCAAAGACCTAACATCTTTTTGTAGTATGTCACCTTCGTCTGCACATCTGGGAAAATACTCAACCACAGCCACCCATCTTCAACACAGCAAGCTTCATCCTACTAAAAACTGAATCAAAAAGTGTTCTTTCATTGCAGTATTGCAGAATGCCGACCAAATATTTTGACTTACAATATATTGAATGCTTTACCAGCTAAGGACTTGCTGCATACGAAGTAAAGCTCGGAGACTTTGTGGACAAAGACTTATTGCCAGTGCTCCAATGTCTCCCCATATAGCTGCAGAGTTTGGATGGGCCATTCCGAGCAGCAAATAGCCAATGAACACACCCAGGAATCTTCCGCTATCGATCAAAACATGATTCTCCAGCAACACAGCTGTTTTGTATCTTTTCTTCTTTGTGTTGCTTGAAACACAGACATTAGAATCATCGGGTGAATTGAGCTATTGGATGGTGAGAGCACTCAAAACCAGAGCTTCCTCCAGCAACCATATTATATTGTCCAACACATTGCTATCCATTGTCATCTTCTGCAATACCTCCTAAAACAACAATCTAGCATGACCAGAAAGTATATATATCCATGTAAATGTTCCATACAGACTTTGCATGAGAGTGCTTGAAAACTGTAACAGTCTCAAAAGATTGCCAGGACTAAAAATATACAAATAAATGCAGGTACCCACTGTTACAGATTTCTGAGGCATGTGGCCTAAAAGCCTGCTCTGATACCATATAAGATTAGTTCATGAACAGTCAATTATCACATTGCATAGAACCTGTATTTATAACCAGCCAAATAGAACACTGTGAGATCTTTTAATATTATATGAATAAACAAACTCCTAAAAGAACCTAGTTGTTGCAAACTAGTGCAACCACCTAACATGCTATAACAGCATGCTAACAATATTGAACAATTATTCTAGTAGTGCTCGAGTAGGATTGTATCTGCGTAGAGTAATTTATTATTATCAAAACACACTTGTGCTTGTCCTTTTTTCAAGTATGTTTTTTTTTAAAGATATAAAAACATTTAGTATTGTTTGGAAAAATCTATTTGTTACTACTTTTGCCTGCATAGTTGTTTCTTTTTGTCTGTTTGTTTCCATGTCCTCCCCTTCCAAGTGCATTTTGTTCTAAGATATAGAGGCTCCAATTTATGTGACAATACATCCTGTGGTGGGAAAGTATCGTAAGAGTCAAAAAAAGGTAAATTCACAATCCACAGTGGAAAGGCCGGCATACAATAAAAGAGATCTTGTATGAAGATGATTTGATAAAATCACCTCTTTCGATTTCCATAGGTAAACATTATGAATCACATCTCTGGATGTAGTGTGTGTGTGTACAGTTACATCACGTATCTATACGTAACTATGTGCTATTCTTCTAATTCCAATATAACACAGTTACATCCACACGTGATTCAAAATGGATGAAATGGTCATTTTTAATTTTCTGTTTATCATTACATAGAGGTAAATTAAGGATTATAGGCCGCCTATTGACGTTCTTCTCTCACATTTAGCCCTACAAATAATGTTTGCTAGTTTCATTCTTGGAATGTATTGTGTTTACATTCTAATAAACTTTGATTTGTTCACTTTTTCAGCATTTACTTTTTATGGCAGCCATAGGAAGGATATGTATAGAGTGTAGAAAGATACGGAAAGGAGAGAGATGACCAGGTTATTGTAACCCCTTAGGAGAAACTGAACTATAAAGTGTAATCAGTAACTACCATTATCTGTGCGTTATCTCTCAAAGCCATGCAGGTTATATTATTTGTGAAACTTACCATCCATGATTTCATTATTGTCTGTTGAGGCTTTTGCATGCTATAAAAACAGGTTGCAATGTTGAAGATAATGAGAAACAAAGAGAAGAGCTTAAAAGATTTAGAGATTTCTACAGTTGATGGCTTTCAAGGCCGAGAGAAAGAGGCAATAATCATATCAATGGTCCGCTCTAATGCAAAACATGAGGTGGGCTTAATGTCTTTTTCGTCATGTATTGGAGATGCAAGTTATGCATTACAATCATATATTCCATAGATCCTAAATTGTTCTCCCATGTGCAGGTAGGATTTCTAAATGACCACAGGCGCATGAATGTAGCCGTAACACGTGCACGTAGACAATGTTGTATTATTTGTGACACTGAAACTGTGAGCAGTGACAAATTCCTCAAACGCCTCGTAGAGTATTTTGAGGAGCATGCGGAGTATTTGAGTGCATCGGAGTATCTTCCTTAATTGACAATGTTATTGCACAGGCCATTTAACATGAAAAATGCCTTTTGCTTTTATTTTTGTGATTTGTGGGATGGGATGGCAGCGTGGCGATAGGAATAGAATTTTCTGTTGTAGGCATAGAATTGTAATTTATTCTATTGAAATGTCCAGGCATGCCCATGTAACCAACATATTACCAAGATGCTTTGTGGTGGTCTGAGGACATGCATAGAAATATTACAAGACATGAAACATTCACTTATCATTTTCTTTGTAACAAATTTCAATGTGAACCTTCGGAGTTCACCCTCAAGTTTCCAATCTCATGACTTTTAAGCTACTGTGAGAATGAAGGGAAATGGATGGTGAGATATATGCTGTATGTGTTCATGGGAAGTTGTCTTTCCCTGACGTCATTTCTTGGTTCATGGATGCTATAATTTCTATGTTCCAGTTGCATATTGGTCTATACACCAACAATTAAGAAGTCAATAAATTAAAAGTTTTCTTCACAAATTGTCACTTGTCTTCAACTTAATTCTTTTGCATAAAATACTAAGGTGGTTTTCGAGTCCACTAGTATTTAAAATCAATCTAATGATCTAAGAACATTCATAGAAATATTATATGCTCCAAAATATTCACCCATCATTTTCTTGCTAACAAATTTCAATGTGAACCTTCAAAGTTCACTCTTAAATTTCCAATCTCGTGAGCAAGAAGGAAAACAGATAGTGAGATATAAATGATGTGTGCTCATGTGAAGTTATGTATCCCTGATATCATCATGTCTTGGTTCATGGATGCTGTAATTTCTTGGTTCCGGTTGCATCCTATACACCAATAAGAAGTAAATAAGTCAAAATTTATCTCAGGAAATTGTCACTCGTCTTCAGCTTGATCCTTTTCCAGAAAATTACTAATGTGGTTTTTGAGGCTACAAGTATTTAAAAACAATTTAAAACTATATTTAATTAACATCCAACATGAAAATAATTAAAGTTCTGTTCTCCAACAAACATTTTATTTTCTTTAACTTCTGCATAACAATCCTCCCGTAGTAAACCAAAGGAACATTAATATTCTAGGAAGGTATTTCCAATTTTCTTAGCTCTAAAATGCTGATCTAAATTGGAGAGATTTACATTGTCAAATATCAAGTTACGATTCCTTTAAGGTCCACGGTTCATTGTGCATAAGAGACCTGATCTTGTGCTTAGATTATGGGGTGCACATAACCTACTCGCTGTGGAATGATATTGTGCATTAAAAATGAAAACATGGGATCACATATTAGTTTCTCTTTGACAGAATAATCAATGTTGAATTATTACAAAAACTAATCAATGTTAAATTGCAATGTACACGTTTTTAAAGCAGTTCTAAAAAGAGATAAGTAGAATAGTATGCAAAGCAAAATGAAAAAAACAACCCCCTTTAGACTTATATAAGGGGAAATCTAATACAACATATTAGTGTCTCCCTTGATGGTAACGCAAAAGACTACCTTGCCTTTTAAGATAATCTAATATATTAAATAATTTCAAAATGAAAACGACCAATGCAACCAACAAATGTCCTTGTTTGTGTTGATTATTGTTTGGTATGACTTACGACTATAGTATTAACACAATATTGAGGACCAAGTTGGATATTGTTAATTTACATCTGTATATTAGTTGTGTTAATTGTGTGAGGTTGTAGATGTGGAAAGTTAACTACAACTAAACACAACACATCAGAACTAGTTTTAAACAAATATAATTTAACAAAATAGAACTAATTGCATAAACGAATATATTTGTAGTATTATAGAAGCATAGAAAAAATAGAGCAATTGAATTTGGAAAAAAATAGGGTTCTAAAGTGACATTTCATCGTAATTTAGAAGACAATTGTAAGAAATAAACATTGTAGAACAAGACCATATAATGAGGTAAATCAAACCCAAAAAATCAGCAAAAACTGACAACCTCGACCAGAGTTGCATTGCCCCTTAAGTGACAAGACTAGAACAGCACCAATATGGAAATGCCAACTACTAGATAATGTGACCTTGATTTGACAACTCAGTTCATCTAATTTATGGTTCTAAAAACATTGGCCAGCTTTCCAAAATTCAACGTGAATTGCATGGGAACTGCTCCCCTCCCTTGAAATCCTAATATCCTTGCAATACCTTGCAAAATTGGAGGTAGTTATTAAGTGAATGTGTTATCACTCCTTTATTATTAGGGCCCATACGATTTTCATGAGTTTGAAAAACAACAAATCAAATATATTGCATTTGAGCAAGCAATCTAGTGTAATACAAGTGTCTCAACCCTTATATGTCGATTCTCTAATCAATACAAGAAGTAAATGCTAGATGTTGTTATCTAAATGCTTGAAATTTTCTTTTGGCATATGGAAGCTCTTGAAATAAATGTGTTCCTTATATTTCCAATGTGTCCTTAAATGTACTAATGCACTTACATATGTATATGCTTCTTGAATTCAAATTAAAGCCATATTGGCACACATGATGACACATTGGATAAGAAAAGTTGACAAAGGAGGACCAAAACCCATAACAAGCCTAAAACAAGGATCAAAATGGTACACAAAAAGTGATCAAAACTATAACGAC
Source organism: Taxus chinensis (assembly GCA_019776745.2). Taxonomy (NCBI): domain Eukaryota; kingdom Viridiplantae; phylum Streptophyta; class Pinopsida; order Cupressales; family Taxaceae; genus Taxus; species Taxus chinensis. The sequence goes on along the minus strand of CM034149.1, from coordinate 655,678,707 downwards.
ATGGTTTTAGTGACCTAGAATTGTATTGTTATGGTTCTTGCAAAAATCCTAGGACAACAAACAAACACGGGGAAGAAAAAAACCCATGGAGAGGAAACAAGAGGACTAAATAGGAAACATGGACAAATATGGGGGAATAACTAATCAATAAGAAAGAAATAAAGAGACTAGGAGAATAAAGAAATGTGTTGAAAGTTGACCAAAGCACAAATAACACATTGAAAGTGAAAAAAACGCAAGGAGCACGTTCCAACAAGAGCCTAATCTTGACCAATGATCAATAGACACAAGACTACAATAGCACCATAGCAAATAACTAGTCCCCAACCAAAATTAGGAGTCTACATAATGCTCATTTTTGATCGATGTGCACATACATATCAAGTAAACAATCAAGTGGTTACAAAGAAGCCAACAAATCTCTCTCGTGTGTGCGTGTGTGCATGCGTGCGTGCCACCATCAAAATTGTTTGAAATTTTTTGTTTGCGTGTGCGTGTGCGTGTGTGTATGCGTGGGTGGGTGTGTGTGCGTGCGTGCGTGCATGCGTGCGTGCGTGCGTGTGTGTGTGTGTGTGCGTGTGTGTGTGTGTGTGTGTGTGTGTGTGTGTGTGTGAGAGAGAGAGAGAGAGAGAGAGAGAGAGAGAGAGAGAGCATAATATCTATAATGGAGCACTAGAAACATTTTGGAACTAACATCCACACTCGAACATCTCGAACATAAAAACTCGTGCCCTTGCAAAACATTTGGGAACCACGTGCAATTAAATCGGTGTCTACATAAATCCACAACCAATGACATATTGAAACTTAGGGAATTAAATATAGGAGCGAGTACACTTGATTGTGCTGAATTTGTGAACCCATGAAATTTAATTTTTAAAATCTATGTTGAATTTGATTATATGTGTCTCGTGATGAGACTAAGTGGAGTATTTATTCATGTATTGGGTTTGAGATCAAGTGGCGTATGATGTGTACGACTTGGATAAAACACCATGTGATTGTTTACATATGTGGGAGTAAGGAAATGTCTTGGAGGATTAGAGTTTGGAGATAAAATAAGTAGAATATATGCCCCCCTTTTAAGATTTGAGATGAGCGTATGAATCATGTATTTGAAAAGAAAGGTACACTAGTGTATCATGTGTAAGATAGGAAATAAACACACGTGTGTGTAATATAATAAGATATCATTGTGAAAGCATGTGTAATAAGCTATTTGTGTCATGTGGGCTTGAATATAAGCTATGTAAGCACAATATTAAGATGTTTCATATGGGCCTACGATATAATCTATGTAAACACACATATAATATTGGACCTATAAGCAATGTAATTATATGTGTTTTCATAACCCACAATGGGAAATATATAAGTGATAAAGGTCCAAATTTGGTATGCCATATGTGGGTAAATATAATCAATGTAACTATAAGACAAGTTAGACCCCATAGGCCAATGTATAATCGATGTAAGCACAAAATGTAATGTGCCCCAATTAGGCATGTAGAATCCATGGAATCATAGAAACAAGTTGCCCCCAATGAGAAATATAATCAATGGAAATACTTAACATGCCCCTGATGGGCAATGTGTAAACAATGAATCATAAGAACATGCTACCCCCTTGTGGACAATATAAACCATGTAAATACAAGAATAAAATGGCCCATTGTGGCATGGTATAATATGTGAAATTATCATAGTAGTGTGTCCCATTATGGGCATGGTATAGTACTAGAAGAACTAATATGTATGTGGACAAGATATAACAATGCAAAATACAAGGGTGGGTCTTTTTCCCCAATATATGCATGATATTGATTATGGAAAATGTAGGGAAGGATACAAAAACAAAAATCAAACTGCCCAAAACATTCCAATTTATACTTGAATGTGTTAAAATCATATGAGAAACGAATTTTGAATATAAACATCCTATATTAACAACGTCATCTTCATAGGGCTAATTTTGATCATGGCACCATTTCCTTGCTTCGTCTGGTCTTGAACTATCAATGGTCTCCGTTAAACCAAGTTCATGTTCTATTAAGTCAAATACATGCTTATATCTCAAGTTGCCCCCCCTAGCACAACTCTCAAAATATCTCGACTTGGCTTTGACCGAGTTAGCCAACATTGCAGGGTCAATTTGAGCATTGGCTTTAAACCACCTTAAATGATGCTCATGCACCTATGTTTTAATGGGCGCTCATGTCTCGGTTCCTGTTAGGTTGCCTTGCCCCTTGGATGTGTTGCATAATTGATTGAGCTCAAGGACATTTTAATTGAGCATGGACTCAATTTTAATGATTAGAATTGATTGGATTATGATCAAAAATCAGAACCTCTTGGCAAAGTGTTGTACGAGACTCAATCATGATTCATGAAGTGGATTCTGGTTTCATATGCGAGCCTCATGGTCATCAACTCCTTCAAGTCAATTACAATTGGATCATTTGAACTTTGGGTGCTTTGTCTCCTATGGTGGTTTTAGATGTAATCGTCCTCGATTTTCAACAGTTGAATGTCATGTGATGAGTTTCTACATTCTTTGTTGTGCCACCCAGAGAATCATTCAAGTCATGTAATGTAATTAATTTAGTTTTTGAACTAATTGAAATATTGTAATTGTGCAAGTTATGAAGTGAACTCAAGCTATGTCAACTTGAGTCAAGGAACGAGTTAAGGTCATAAAGTGGTTATATAACCATTTTTTGGTGAATGTGCCTATAAAAGGCTTGAATACAATTGTGAATGTGCTAGTCTTCCTCTCTTTTCTCTCTAAATACCAGAGGATATTTTGCTGCAACTTTGTGTACACATGTTTTATTATTATTCCATGAATCTATGAATATAGTATTGATGTCTTTTCCTATAGTGTTAGTGCTCTTCAATCATAAATTGTGTCCAATTATTTATAATTGAATGATGCTTTTAACATTGATTTTCTTCTTTGGTTTATACGATGCTTTGGTATTTAGATTTTGTGTTAAGTGTTAGGTACATGGACTTTGTGCCATATCCGTACAATTCAATGATTGTGAAGACTTTGCGATTCTTACATTCTGCATCTGCTATTATATTCTACCCTTCATGTGTGAGAGAGGGTTTTATGTTGTGTTTATGTTTGGATATATCGCCAGTTCTCTATCGTCTATTCTTTTGTAGATTTCTCACCTCCTTTGTTCTCTCCTTGTTCCTTTCTCCTTCCCATTTTTATTACTTTTGTGCCTTCCGGTTTAAAATCACCAAAAACCCAAATACCCCATCATATGAGGGAACTTCCCCTCTTTAAGGTGGAGGAACACCACCCTGTCAATAGGTGATCTTCCATAACTGTTGTAAATTTTGTACCGCCTCCATTGGATCATATCTAAAAATCTAAAGCGACATAAGATTTCCGCCAACAGTTTTTTGTGACTCCGCTAAGGAACCAAACTACTTTTCACATTCATTTCACACATCAAGGAGCCTCCCCTAGAACAAACGCTGACAACTTTGTGTGAAGTTGGTACCCAAAATCTAAATATTGCTAGAAGATTAAATCTACAAGTTGGCACCCCCTACCTCTGAGTGATAGTGTTAGTGATAGTGATGAAGAAGAGGAAAATGGTCTTCCCTTTCGAGGCAATCAAGTTCAATATTATCTTGAATAGGCAATTTTTTGAAAGAGTTCTATGAAGGTATGGAAACAACTCAGCAAAGATATCTCCCGTTTTGGTTGAAAATCTGTAGTAGATTAAACAAACAGAAGGAACACATATTTTCTCATTGTCTCATCACTATAATGACTCTTGCTGCATTGAAGAAAATGATTCATCTCTTAACAGTTTGGATGTTATACGTAGAAGAAAGAATGTCGCTGACACACCCCTACAAGCTATAAAAAAATAGAAAATTGCAGGCAAAGAAAATCAAATGGGATGAACTTGTTGCATCTCGTAATCCTATAATCAAATCCTTGTGGCTGAAATTCAAAAAGAGTGTTGCTAAAGGAAGAAAGATGAAGATTGAACCTATTGATGATCAAGTCTAGGAATCTGATGAGAGAAATGACTAAAATTTATTAAATGATGTAGGCACACAAGATATTAAAACAACTTGAAGATCAATCCTTGAGTGAGGCAAATGATGATAAAATTTTTTAGAAGAGATGTCCACTGAAAGTGATATTTTAAACGATTCACGACTTAGTTAAAATATCATAACATTTCCCTCCTATGTCTTCCCATTGATGAATTTCTTGCTTATGGGGGTGACGAGATGATGGACTTGAAAAAGGAATACATATAAAGGATCGTAAGAAGGAAAAAAGGGATATCAGATCCCCACCTTGAAGTCTTACAATTCCTTGAGGCTATGCAAGGGAATTTCAAGTAGCTTGAGATACCCCAGAATAAGAAAGAGAATATCAATATGCAAGAAGCAATTCATATAGATCTGTAGTCACAAAATCACACACTTACTATTACATTAATATCGTCAGGTATGTTATTTTATATATGGATCTTGTGTAATAAAAGTATTCACTAGCGACCCATCCTTTGGTCTTGTTATCAGTTAGTCAGGCGTCATTGTTGTTTTTCTAGTTCAGTCGTCATTTGTCTCTGTAGTTTTGGGCATCTTTTAGGGTGTCTCAGGTGATCGTAATTTTCTCAGTTGTCATCTTTAGGTCTATGCTAGGGTGCCTAGGGTTAATCATTGGGGCGCCCCGGTCCATGATTCTAGGTGCCTGTGTTGTCGTAATTTGTGGTCTTAATTTATTTGTTCGAGGTTGGTCCTAACAGTTACTCCATGTATTCCCCTAGGTCATAGTCGGCAGTTTTGGGTCACTAATGTCAAAATTTAAGCAAGAGATCTGTATATAAACATAACATACTCACTACATTATGGGTGGACATCTCGCTATTAAGGGCAACTATCTACTAAGGCAAGGGACTACATTTGGGCATCTTCTACATCTGCATCACACACTGCATAGGGGGAAAGGGTTGTATTCTTTTCATTCCATCCACCATTTGCATTTTACATCTAGTTATTGCTCTTATTACTGCGCCATTGGCGCTAGGGTACCCTAGGCACAAAATTGCACACACACGCACATAGAACTACATTGGGTCCGAAATGTAGTGCAACGCTCAGTCGTAAGACCATTAGTTTGGCAGTTGAGGTCAGTCTGACCTATTCATATGCATTTTTATTTTTTAGGAATTGATGCTTTGGATAGGGTTTTGCAGGTAAATCTTTGTGTGAAATCTACAACGACATAAGAGAAATTATTGCGACACTGTCAAACTCAAGTTATGAGATTTCCTGTAGTCTACAGTGCCCAAATTACAAACCAGGGCGCCCCGGGGAGCCCCAATATCCCCCCAGGTAATGCCTCAATATAGGATTGAAATATTCAGCTTCTGCCCTTCCCGAGGCCATTTAGTCACAACTTGTCTAGTCTACATATCAATCTGCTACAGTCCAGCACACAGTGAGGTAAGTTAATTCAAGGTTAGTAACATACCCCCTCTATTTCCATTATTTCAATACATTCCAATATTAAAGTAAAAATATTTAGATCTTGTATTCCAATATAATATTTAGTTTCTATTTAGATTAACTCATAAAATAGCTAGAAAAATCCTATTTTTAGTTAATCAAGATCCTCCACAATTTGAAGTATTTTTTCTAGAGAAATACCTCAATACCTTTGTCAATAGATTATTTTTGAACCTCCTGGTGTCTTTCAAGTTTACATCGATGAAAATAACGAAGAGAATAAGGACAGGGATCTTTCATCCATGACTACTCAATCTGAGATAGAGCTTTTTGAATAAGTGTATTGCAAAGAAAGTGAAGACCTTTGTCTTAACATGAGTAATCCAATGTTTGTTGAAGTCGTTGCTCATCATGAAGATATGGCAAAAGAATCCATGCTCAAAATGATTGCCAGAGGCCCTTCAAGAAAGTAAATTTGAGGTAATTGTGAATGATTTTCTTTTTATTTTTTTATCCTTGATAAGGTGCACATGTGTTGAAAGTCAAAGAAGAGAAAATTCAAGACCTCCATATTCCTCCTTAGACCTATGTCGATGAGAAAAGAGTGCATGCTCATACAATTATTGTGAATGAATCTTCTTGTAAATTATTTTCTATGTAAACACAAAGAAGATGGAATGGAATATGTGGATCCTTATAAAAGCATCAAGTATTATAGAGTTTTTGCTTTAGCCCATCCTATTGAACATAAAGGAGATGGTGAGAATGTTGTTGAATTTTCTCTATTTGATATCTCTATTGTTGAAATCAAATCAATCAAACATGTTCATTCTAAAGCCTATAATCTAGTGAAATTTGAGATCAAGGAAGTTGGTGAAATACCTTTTACAAACTTGAAACTTGTTGAAAATTAAAATAGAAATGAAGAATTGATTGATTCCTCTCAGTTATGAATTAATATTGTTGAATTATTTGATGATTTTGAAATCAATTTAGCTGAGCACAACTTGTTTGAAGATTATGATCTGGAAGAAGTTGAATATCATGATGATGGATCATTGATTCAATTGTCAAGTAGTGTGCCCCATGATAAATTTTTCAGCCTCTCCCAAATCAGTTTGTGAAACTAAGATTGTTTCATTGTCCCAACTCATAAAGAGGTGCATGAAATTAAATTTTTGAATGAAGATTCCCATGCCACTTCAGTATACAACAAAATGATTCATAGATCTCTCAAAATGATCACTACATAAGGTGATAGGAAAAATCTTAGTGACAGCTCTCATCAATTTCCATACAAAGTAGTGCATGCACTTTACCAACAAGAAGAATGTTGTTTTATGTCTTCTCTCATTGAAATGGTATTTATAAGAGTGGGTGGTGATGATAATGAACATCCTCAAGGTGGAGAATATATGCTCTTTGTTTCTGCAATAACATGATCAATTTGTGAATGTGTATTCTTCCTTGGTCTCATATAGAGGAAACAAGTGATGACACTTGGTTCATCCCACACATGTGTGTATTTTATGGATGGATGAAATTAAAAAAGGAAGAGTGTGCTACCAGGATCAAGTATCCTCGTGAGAAAACAATTTGTAGACATTAGAGGGATGGTAGTGAATGGCCATGCAATTCATTGTTTGGTATGATCTAGAAGGCAAGTTAGAAGTTCATTTTAGCACTTTCTCATTGTAAGAGGAGAAAATATTTTTAACAAATTTCGAAGTTGTCATCATATCCAAGTGAATTAATAGTGCAATATTAGTTTGAGGGTGAATTTATTTTTTCCATTCTTCTTCTTGGGCCAAAAGGAGCAGTCACAGAGTTTTTGTATGGTCAACTGATCATCTTCAATCCTAAAAAACATCATGCTTTCATTTCACTGCTTCGTAAGGGTACCCACTTCTCTCATCCTGTTGATGGGTTTGTAGACACTTGTGTATTCCCCTCCTTCCCCTTGTATATAGTTTTGTTTTCCCATTTTTTAGCTTGCTTACCTTTTTGTTTTGCTTTGTGTGTGTTCAATAAATGCAACAGAGAGTGGTCCCCTACGTAATTGTGTTGAGGTGAGTCTATTTCCCAATGGATAAGGAAATAGTTTTTTGAACCCAAAAATACTAGAGTTCAATCTATGCCTTGTTTATGCTTCGTATAATCTGAGCCATGTCCTCATAAATATCAAGTTGTTATCATGTGAAAAAACAGACAATATGAAAAGATTCTAATTCTTACTCAAATGTGTCAAAACCACATGAGAAACAAATTTTGAGTATAAACACCACATATTAACAATGTCAGCTTCACCGGTCTAGTTTTGATCCCAATGTCATTTTCTTGCTTCATCCAATCATCAATTCTCAATGGTCTCCATAAAACCCAATTCGTGTTCCATTTTCAAATCCATGCTTACATATTGAATTGAATCACCTAACACAATTTCAAAATACTCCGAGTTCCATTTTAATCCCACCACCTCTTGTCATATAATGAACTCGTTATAATTATAGGTTATAAAACCTTATTTTTGAGTTTTAAAATTTTAAGTCGACTAAATCGCTAATTTTGGGTACTAAAGAAATGTTCCTTTCCTTCCTTTGTCCCCCCACATTCCCCACATACCTGATGAATCAATTAAATTGATTTTAATTTAACTTGAGCATTTTATTTATTTTTATTTATCCTTGTCAACTATATTGGTGGTGGTTGGAGCACGTGGAACTATTATGAACTCCCTTTTGTTCCATGGTTGAATGAGTTAGCCAACATTACATTGTCAATTCAACCATTGATCATTGCATTACTCTTAGGAACTTGATTGAAAAGGTATGGGATACCCAAGGGGATGAAGCTTTTATGTTGTTTTGTTGATTTTAAGAAAGCCTTTGACATAGTTCCTAGAGACAAACTTTGGAACAGGATGGAGGAACTTAATATTCCATACGAGCTTAGAGTAGCATTTCATAGACTTTATGAGAAGGTCAGAGCTAAAATCAGAACCATATAAGGTATGTCTGAATGTTTTGGTAGTGACATTGGGTTCAAACAAGGTTGACCTCTTTCTCCCACTTTGTTTGGTTTATACATTGACAAGCTTGAAGAATGCTTACGTAAAAGCAATGGAGGGGGTGTACAGTTGGTTGGGTATGTGGTGAAGTTACTCTTATATGCCGATGATATTATATTAATTTCAACAACTCAAGGTTTGAGGAAACATCTAAAAGCTTTAGAATTCTTTTGCCAGGAAGTTGGGATGCAAGTGAATATTAGCAAAAAAAAAATCATGATTTTTCTCTAAAAAGAAAAGAGAGGAAAATTAACTTTCTTTTTTAGGGGAGTCCATTGGAAATTGTTACAGAATATAAATATATTGGGATTGATTTCCACAACAAGATGAGCTGGGAGACATGCAGAGCAAAAAGGATACAGGGAGGTTGGAAAGCATCTTACCTACTTCAAAATAGGTGTAGGAAAGATGAGCTTTAGGACTGGAAAACTAAGAAAACCCTCTTTGGTTTGTTGGTTACCCCGGTTTCTCTTTACGGTTGCGAGGTTTGGGGAAGTATCTTGTCAAAGCATGGATGGCAACAATTAGAAAGAATTTAGAAACATCTAATCACAAGCACTCTTAAAGTTAAATCATCAGTTCCTTATGAGATATCATTAGCTGAAGTGGGTACCTTCCCAATGGAAGCATTTGAAATAACTAGGCTGATAAGCTATTTGAAAAAATTTGAAAGCATTAACGATCTTTGCTGGCCCAAAATGGTTACAGAGGATAATCTAGAGTGCAGAAAGAAAACCTGGATGAAATAGAACAACAAATGGATGAACAAATGGGGCATCAATTTTTAGGAGTGTCCTAACAACAATAGGGAAATACAAAATTATGTGATGGAGAAGTTTAGGACTGCCATGTGGATAGAAAAAATGGGTTGTAAGAAAGCACAATATATCAAATAATTCAACCTCACTTGGGAGCATGATGAAAAAGCTTATCTAGGGGCAGTTATCAAAGGTAAGGAAAGGATTTTAGTGGCTCAGTTGAGGACCAAATCACATCATCTTCGTTGTGAAACCGGTAGATGGAATATTCCCAAAGAGGATTGGGAAAGGAGAATTTGTCTTTTTTATAGCAAAGGGGTTATTGAAATGGAATGACATTTCATTACGGAGTGTTCAACATATGATGATATTCATATTCAGTACGAAAATGAATTAAAAGTGGACAACTTATATGAGTTATTTGAAGAAACAAAACTTCAAAAAATCGCTAGTTTGGTGCTCAAGATTCACAGTAGAAGAGCTTATATGGCAAAGAGTCTGAAAACAACTTAGTATTTCAGTTTCATTTGGTCGCATAGACTCTCCAGTCTCGTTGATGTCATTAAAATATTTCATTTCATTTCAATTTGAAATTTGACTTAAATGTGCAAATGTTTTAATGTACTCATGTCTTGGTTCCATTTGCGCTTGGGGAAGTGCAGAGTTCCACATACACATTAAAAAAGTGTCTATATTTTTATTGGCCTCAAAACACACTCATTGAAAGTTACACCATGAAACTTGCTCCATGGTTGAGAAGGGACTTCATATGCATTTAAAATTTTGCCCATACTTTTCATTGTCCCCTCATGGAGGGAAAGAGATCTTAGGGGTTTTTATTGGTTGATTAAAATACAGTCACTATCCTATATAATGTGTTTGGGCAATTTTACTTCTAAATGACATTTTATAATGCCCCCACCTTTTTTATTTCATAAATCATATTTAAAATATGCCATGAGATTTTTTTAAATGGTTATTGTAATCATTTTTAAAACTTAAATTGCATTTTTCTCCTTCAGAGTCGAGGTGCTCCATCTCTCCCATGTCTCCAAGAATATTTTTTGCTCATAACTTATGATTTTCCTAGCCAATCTCTCTAAAATTTTGATCACTAATTCCTCTCTCTTAGATCTTGGAGAGTTTATGGAGGTCTCTATGAGGAAAAATGCCTTGAATTGCTTCTACAATAGTTCCTTTGTTTCGTAAGTGTTTTGGATCATTTTCTTACAACAAGTTTTTTTTCTCAAAATTCACGGAGTCATGAAGCAACGAGATAAGAGAAATATGAAGAAATACCAAGCATTGAATGGATGCTCAAGAATTATTTGACCAAATACCTAAATTGCATATTCATTATCTTGTTATGTTTCTCTACCCCTTGGATGTGATGCATAATTGATCGAGCTCAAGGATGTTTTGATCAAGCAATCAATTTAATGATTCACATGATCATATTATGATCAAAATTGGAACCTCTTAACAAAGTGTTGTACAAGACCCAATCTTAACTCAAAAAGGTGGATTCTGGTTTTGTTTATGAGCCTCATGGTCATCATCTTCTTCAAGTCAATTGGAATTAGATCATTTGAAATCCATGAGCTATGTCTCCTATCATGGTTCAAGATGTAATCATGCTCCATTTTCAATAGTTGAATATCATATGATGATTTTCTACATTCTTTTTTGTGTCACCAATATGATGGGTAAAAGAGAGGTTCCTAGCTAGGTTCTCAAATATAGTGATCCAATCTAAGACCGGCCATATTGTGCAGATACAAAGGTGCTCAAGGAGCACTAGTGTCATAAATCTACATTATAGTAACCCTAAACCTGGGATAGTTATAGGTTTCCAAATCCTGCAACTAAGATAAAGGCAGGTACCCTACTAGGATTCATAAATAAGGTGTAACAAAGGGGTGGATAAAGCCAAGGGGCATAGTAGTAATAATACAATGCAATAGAATAAATTAAACATACATTTACTCTCATCTATAACAATGAATGACCAACATACAACATGCATATACAAAATTAGAAACTAAAGAGGGTTATAAATACTTACATGTAACGTGTGCATGATTGTTGATGCATAATCCTCCCTAGATACAATACTATCAAGAGAGAGTTGTTATGGGTGGAGAAGGGGAAAGCTCAACAAGAAGATATCAAGATCTAACTCACTTTGGGTACCTAAATGCAAAAGAGGTAATCTCCAAGACCTCAAATTCAGCCAGTGAGGTGTGAAATAGTGTGAGAAAGATAAATATGAGTGTAAAAAAATGATAACAAATAATTTGAATTAATGATAGTTGGTGATTTTACAAGGAGATAGGTCAAGTATAAGTACCCGATGCCATCACAAATGGGAGATGGTGTCAGTTATGGCAAGACCAAAATTATGCCATCACCCATCCTTAGTGAAAACCCTAAGGTCACAAGGTGTAAAACATGGGGAATAGAAACGAGAAGATAAATGAGGGCGAATGACAAAAATCCAGAGTGACTGAAAGTAGGAATAATAGCTCACAATAATAAGAAGTGGGTAAACATAATGGGACAAGTAGACATGATGAGTGCAATGTGTGACCAAAGGGAAGAAAAGAGGCAAGTATATGATAACTAAGGCTAATACTCAAATGTTGTGGTCTAGCCCACGTGACCACACCTGATCTCACCCCAATCCTTATAGGACCCTTAAGGCACCCGCTTAGGAGGAAAAATATGGTGTATACATATGCCCCAACCAAAGATCATCGCATGTCACAATAATGAAACACGAGATGGTCTTTAGAAAAACATTTATGCAACACGAAATCAAAAGGAAATGTTAAAAATAAGGTTGAATTGAAAGTGATGTAAAGGAGTAGTGAATGTTAAATAAAATATACCTACCTCATACTTACCTGCCGATGTCACTTGGCTTGATTATGGCAGGAGAAATAGTGGCTTGGAACCATGAATAAGTAAGACTAAAAAGAAACACTGTAAGATAATTAGTAAAATAAGACATAAATCACCTAGCTAGGAGGGAATGGGAAAGATATATCTGAGTGTTGAAATGACAAAAAATGGGATTGGTAGCGAAAATGAGGTAAAGACAAGTGTAATATGTCAAAATGAGTGGCTCACCACAAGCATGGCACAATTTATGGAATGATTTTAGGTTTTTTGGTGTGAAATATATGAAGGTTTGAAGTTTAGGGGAAATCACAAAAAAAATCAGTTATAGGGATGACTTATAAACAGTAAAGGGAGGAATTCATTTGTCACAATTTGAAGTGAAATTGAGCTCTAAGATAATCTAAATCCAGTGATTTTTGTGACGATAGAAAGGGTAAAAAGTGGTAGATGAGGTGGTTAAAACAAGGCATGCGACGATGCGAATCCCATGGTAGGTGTTTTTTTTTTAATTGGGAGTCGGTAGCTAGGAGAAAAGGGGAAAATGCATGCCTTTGAAAATTTAGCTAGTGAATTTTACCCCAAATATAGTCAAAATGTAGATTTATTTGAGGTTTAGGTGGGTTTGGGAGCATTTTAGATTTAGAGGTCATTAGGTTATATTTTGTAATTAATGCAAAACAATTCATCGGACCGTGAAATGGATGAGATCAGCCATACTAGGATGATTAATCCCAGTAGGGCTGATAATGTTTGGTTGAGTAAAATTATCTGCCATGGCCAATGGCATTTTTCTAGCAAGGGTGATGGCGTAGAGGAATGTGAAATTTTCTCAGGGGTTAATCATATTAATTCAGTTGTGCCAATGTAGTAAGAATGTTGGAAATTTGGATTTTTTTGATGCATTTTGCCGATTTTGATTATGGATTTGAATCATTATTTCATGGGTACTTGTTTTTTTTATGTTTTTTAGGTGCCATAGAGGATTCAACTATGAAGATCATTGGATGTGGCATGGTTAGCAAAGTTGTTCAAGGTATTATATACATAGGGTGTTGCACAACTAAAGGGCCTCATATTTGGAGGCATTACATAGATGGTGTGGCTCCCACTAGATATTTGATACATATGTTCTTGAGCCATTGGGATTTTAGGTCTAACACCTTCAAGTGGAGAGCCAGTGGACAGATGGTTGAGGTTGAAATGACACTACAAGATGTTCATGCTATTATGGGCTATCGATTCAGGGAGTCCGCATGTTTTTTGAGGTACCCATGGAGATTGTAGAGAGGAGGACACTAGAACAATGGGCTACATGTAGTGATGATTATCAACTGGACACGTTGATGATTCGATTGAGTGAGACATATTTTTTACAAAAATTATAGATATCTAGGAGGTTATTATTGGTATGGTTGTGGCTTGAGTCTTATGCCATAAGGTAGATGGAGTAGTGTCATTATTTGTGTTAGTGACATACAATGATGGATTGGAGGCACTAATACAATTTATTTGGGGGATGCCCACATGGTTGCAGTTGATGCATGATTTGTACATGATTTAGGTCAGGCAACAAATGTTAGTATGGCTCATCGTATTGTTTCATATTGGATATATATGGATATATATATATATATATATATATATATATATATATATATATGAGTGATTCCCAATGTATAGGCCTATGGGGAAATCACTACAAGTAGCAGGAGATGCCTTGAGTATTATAAAGTGGGAGAGATGCCTGATAGTGAGGCCATTGGTTGGATTTACGAGGGTTCCACATGTTGGAGAGGAGTAGGTGTTACAATATCCCTATAGAGGGACAATGGATCAGTGACCCTATTGGTAAACTATAATAGTAGCAGAGGGGACTCCGGAAATTATAGGTCATTATGTGTGGTGGTTGGAGACACCCAATAGATAGAGAAACATTGAATTTTGGGTTCCCAACTCATGTGGTGACCCTGCTTCTCCTAGAGTATCAACTGAGACATGATAGAGAGAGGATGGAGAGTAGAAATGGTAGTAGGTGTATCACCATTACAACCATGATGAGTGCGGTGTACCCCACAACCAGGTGGTAGGATACACATATAGAGGGGAGAAGGAGGTACAAAGGGGCAACAAAAAGTGGAGATAGAGGAAATACCTAAGAAGCAAGTTTTAGGAGAGGAGGAGCGAGTGGAGAGGCCTCAAGGATGTCTTTGGAAGTGGCAATTACAAAGGCCCAAAGAGGGATATTTTTCATAAACAAGTGCCCAAATAATGGTGCATATGATAGGGTGGTCAGGGTAGAGAGAAAAGGTGTCAAGAAGAACATCAATGATATTAGTGCCTCGAGATATGTGAGAACGATTGGTAGGAGCATGTTGACCAAGATACGAGGAGGTGGGGATTTTTTTTGGAGGGAGAATAGAAAGAGATGTCATAGGAGAGAAACCCAATGAGTTAGGTGAGCCTTAAAGTTATATTATGTTTTAGCGTAGATTGTGACTTTTGAATATATGTTAAACATATTACTAATATGATGTGTGGGTTTTTTTTTGGAGAGCGGACCACAAATGAGTGGAACTCGATGATTGAGGGAAAAGATCATGAGATTTTAGATGACGTCCTGAACCTAACAAATATGAATTTGATGGAAGATCTAATGCCAACATCGATTGGGAATTCAAAGAGTGTATTTAGGCTCATGGGAGAGATGGTACATGGCATATTACAGATACATACAATGCCATCATGAGAGAAATTAACAAGACTATATGACACATAGGGGTTGTAGTGTACCAAGAAGTCGATGCATACCACATGATAACATTGTAGGTTATTGTGGCTAGGGAGGAGGGAGAGGCTTTAGGGGCTCAGTATAAATCTAAATATTTGGTATGATCCCTATGTGGGACAAGATAGGCACCATCACCTCAAAGCATTGCTCAACCTCCATCTGAGGGAGGGGATGCTTGAGGGATGGTGGATTTTATGATTTTGTGACATATGTGATGATGTATAAACTTAATCATTTTGAGATACATATGATATACCATTTTTTTGGTAATATCTTGTGTGTTGATGTTGATGTATGTTGTATGTTGAATTTATGATTCCATTTTCTTATATATGCACAAATATATGAACATTTATGATCTAAGAGAAATGAAATGATAAAAGGGTTTTGAGATCAATAGTGTAGGTATTGTTGATAAAATAGAATGGGATGTGGACCAATGATAGGGCCAACCCAAATGATGAGATACAAACCCAAACAAGAGATAAGAAAAATGTGATGACCATAATATCCAAATTAGGAATCTATGACTATATAAACCTAGGTTGGATGGATAAAACAAAGCGGGAGATAAATAAGAATTTTTAAAGTATCTAATATTGGAAGCAATGGTCGTATAAAACCAAATGCGATAGATAAACCTAAGCAAGAGATAGATAATAATGAGAGTAAAATTTCTCAATGACAACGTGCAAATAATTAGCATGTATCATTGACAATGTCAGTGATGTCATGTAGGATTTTTTTGGTGAGTGTGAATCGTGAGGTCCTCGAGGTTATCTTGGATGATGTTGATACGTCAATGCACTTCGAATCGTGTAGAAAAGAAAGAATCATCAATCCTTTCAGAGATTCATGTGAGGACATCATGACATATACCATTAAGGGAAGGACGAGGGGGGAATGATGAGAACTAAATTATGTGATGGAGGGAATAAGGATCGATTCTTAGGAATATGAGGAGAAGGATTTTGGACTCGATGCTTAATGGAGAACTTGACAAGTATCATCAGTATGTCAGGAAAAACTATGATGAGAACAAAATTTTGGTGTGGTATAAGAAGGTCATGTGGCATTTTTTTGGTCTCACCTGAATTTCATCTCGAATTTCTTCATATGTTGTTGATAGGCTCTACAATCATAAACATCATGTCTAAGAGTCTATGCCATGTGTATTATGGTTCAGTCATGGGTGGGCCAGGAGCCATACTGACAAGAATAGTTGGTGGTTATGTCAGAGAAGGTAGAGGTATAGTGACACATGGAGAAGCGAGAAGGGAGAGAGAGGGAGATGTCACAATAGGTTGTGTAGAAGGGATAACTAAGGGATTAGACTGTGGCTCAAGCATTGCATCACAAATTATAGGAGTTTAATCCACAAACTCATCCTTATAGTCAAAATCATAATAGAAATTATCGCCATCCATGAGATCATATACCTCTAGATTGAAGGTAGAACGTGCCTCATGCGAAAATATGGTGATAGTATTGATGCTTAAAGGTAGAACGTAGAGTGTAATGGTAGTGAAGGATTTCCACATTTTTATCCCTGACATAACCAATGAAGAAGGGATCATTGAGAGAATAATCATCATCATAATAAGGTGTATTAATGTTGATAACACATGAGTTTATTCTAGTCTCATGTTGGACAAGATTTTATATAGGAGGACACTTAGTGTGAGTAATAGTGATAGGGAAATGATTGACATCCTTCTTACACAAACATGGTCATAAAGTGGGAGTTAGTTGGTAAATAATGGTATTAGTGAAGGGAATTTTATCCGGTAGGAAAATATGAGAGAAGGATTACTTCACATAATCTTTAGATAAACTATAATAGAGAAATGACAAACACAAAATAACATAATACACAAGATATATCATGGGAAACCCTTTCGGGAAGAAAACTAATACAGTAACTTATCTCATTTTTGTATTAACTCAGCCATTTTACCATACAATAATGCACTCTTAGTTATCCTCAATCATGCTACATGTCCAACTATATGTAAGCACATTAATAGGTAACCATTACAACGATATTACAAAATAATGGCACCAAAACCATAGGATAGGAATACAACCCATAAAATCTTCCCATAAACATAAGTTATATAACCACCCATAATTAATATAGGCTAAAAATACCTATACGTGCCTGAAATCCTATAAAGGGACACCCTAAAAAATTCTCCTTACCATGTTGACACCTTGGATCCCTATGCCATGGTTATGCCTCGGATCCCCATGACCACATCGGGCTATGATATCTAGAAAAGTCTAACTTATGGAAAATATACGACACATTTCCAAAATTCTCCCACTTGTTGAATACATTCCATAGTAGGGTTTCAAGGCCATATAGTCAATAACTCAAGGCAGTGAAGCCCATTAAATTTTGCACCAAGAAATTTTTTGTTTACAACCTTTTTCAAAGAATCAACATTATCTTCTATGTCCACCTTCTCTAGTAGTATCTTCTTATCCTCCACCATTTCTCTTACAAAAAGGTATTGAACGTCAATGTGTGTCATTCTTGAATGATACTTAGGGTTATTTTCTAGACAAATTTCACCTTGACTATCACAATATATCCTTATAACATTTTTGAGTGAACCCAATAATTGAAATAAGACTTTGAAGCCAAACCACTTCCTTACTTGCAAGAGTAGCTGCCATGTACTCTACCTTTGTGGTGGATAGTAGAACACTTGGTTGATTTTTTAATCATCCAACTTAAAGCTCCAAAAAACAAGTTGAAAACATACCCACTGTTATATTTTTGCATATCCATATCTCCACCCCAGTCTAAATCCAAAAAAACACATAGATTGAGTGTTTTTCTTTTACCACAATTACCTTAATAGCATAATGCATAATTAGATATTCCACACAAATATTTGAATATCCTCTTCATCGTAATCCAATATTCATTTCTTGTATTTGACTTGAATATGCCAACTATTCCCACTACATTAGAAATATCAGGTATGGTATAAACCATTGCGTACATCAAACTGCCAACCACATTAGCATACGACACCTGATACATGTCCTCAATTTCTACTTCTATTTTAGGACATTGTTCAGAAGATAATTTTTGACCAACAGGAAAGCTAATTAACAAGTTTACTTTCTTGCATTTTAAACCTTTGCAACACTATCTCAACATACTTCCTCTAATTTAACCACAATTTCATTTTTACATGATCTCTTTTAATTTCCATGCCCAAAATAAATTTTGTTACACCTATATCTTTCATAGCAAATTGAGATGAGAGATGATACTTAACTTTGTTGATCATTTTCTTGTTATTACTAATTAACAACATGTCATCTACATAAAATACAATTATAACAAAATTTTCACCTTCTTGATTTTAATAAACATAGGGATCAACTTCGCTTCTTCCGAGTCCAAGCCCCAACACATACTTGTCAAATTTTTGGTTCCACATTTTTGGTGATTGTTTCAAGCCAGGGAGAGACTTATTTAGCTTATAAACCAAATATTCCTTTCTTTTAACCTTAAATATTTATGGTTGCTTCATGTAGATTTCTTCCTCAATCTCATCATACAAAAAAAATGTCTAAACATCCATTTTTTCTATTTCCATATCAAAAATATCAATAATAGTTAGAATAAATATAATAGAATGTAACTTAGAAGTAGGAGAAAAAATATCACAAAAATTAATTCCTACATGTGAGAACCCTTTTGCTACTAGGTTTTCTTCGAGGAGGTAATTTTACCAAGTCCCATGTATGATTCTTTTTAAAGGACTCCATTTCTTCCCCAATGGAATTTTTCCAAGACTTATAGTATTTTAATGAAAAAAATTCCTTTATAGTCTTTAGGTCATCATCAGTAACAAACAAAACTGATTAAAGAAAAACACAATAGAAATCAAGAGGTATATACCTTTCAGGTTCCCTTCTCAATTGACCCAATATTCTCAAGATTGGAGTTTTTGGTTCTAAATCTTCATCTTCTTGTTCCTCCTCCTCTGCTTCATCTAAATATTCCTCTTGCAATTATCTATAGTGCATATTTTGTAGTTGCTTCAAACTCATACACAAATTTACCCTCTTCTAGTTCAACATAAGTTTGCTCATTTTCATCCATTAATTTTTCTTCCTGCTTAGGAATACCCTTAGCTTCTTTGAAGATTACATTATGATTGTAAACAACCTTCTATGTTTTTGGATTCCATATCTTTTATCTTTTTACACCATTAGAGATCTAATTAATATTCACTTAGCATATTTATCATCTAACTTTGTTCTTTTCTCTTTTGGAATATACATATAATCAATACAACCAAATACCCTTAAATTTCGAATAGAGTGTTTCTTACCTATTCATGATTCCTTATAGTTTTATATATAAGAACGGATGTGGGTGATATATTGATCAGGTAACAAGCCCTTATCACTACTTTTTCCCAAAATTTCATGTCTAAACTTGCACTATTGAGCATACTCGTAAGAATTGATTTCACCTTTAGGGTGAATCTCCCTTTTTAATATTTAGAATGTTTAAATTAACATACATAAAAAGGATGAATAATGTTACAAGTGGATAATATTATTTAATTAAATTCCAACATTAATTGCACAAATCATAATAACGCTTTTCAAAGTGACTATTAATCTAACTATCAAAACAAGAGGGAAAAAGTGCACTTATTTGATTCTATGTAGATATGGAAGAGCCTGGGTGGTCTAAGTGTACGAACAAGAAATTTTAGAACTAGAAATTATTTTTTGCTGAGATTGTACCCTTAAAGTGAGCTTGGTCAAAACCATACAACTCAGTCTATAGCGTATGTATGGTCCTAACACTTTTTAATGGTCTTGGACCTTCTTGTAATTTGGATCTTGAAACTTTTTGAGTGCTTCATATTCCTAGAAATGTATGCATGTCAGTATTATTTTCTCACCTTCAAAATAGCTCTGTAAATTTTTCTCAAACCCTCAAACCCTTGTAGTGCAAGGAGTTCCTAAAAAATAAATTTAAGTGGGTTGTGGGGACCATTGTGCATTGTCATTGTCACGAATACTCCAAAGAGGGCTCAAACTGTACACCATTTTCCTATCATGTGATAGCTATTGTAGTGCAATCATACTTGACAATCATGACAATGTTTTGCTTGAGTTTCACACTTTCTCAAATACGTAGGAAGGGTCACTTTGCTTTCTTGTAGGATGATGATGGAGACTCCTAGACATGAGAGGATACTTTAGGAAAGTAAAGGGTGTTTCCCTAATGGATGTGCATAAGTTATTTTATAGTTTAGGGATATTTGAGTGCCTTTAGTGCTTGATTTTGCATGAGGATTTCATCAAGTGCCAAGTCCCTAAAAGAGGTATGATTTACTTTCTTATGTATGCTTTTGAATGTTATTAAGTCATGAAAGGCTGACCAAGGGGGGTGTATTTGTTAAGAAGGATGTTATGGAATTGAAAGAATTATCTCAAAATATGTTGGTCCAAAACCATACAATAGGGTCGTATGGAATTCTACATCCTGATTGAAACCGACATTTTTGGACAGGAGGGAAAAAATGTGTTTTGAATTCATAGGCCTAATCATGGTTATTTCTAGATGTATTTTATCTAGTTAAACTTCAGAGATTGATGACAGAGAGGTGTGAAAATATAAGCAAGCACATGAAGTGCTATCAAGGTGTGCTAAGAAATATTGAAAAGAGTACAATTGTCCATGCAAGTGTGTGATGTCAATATCAATAGTTTTAAAGGATATGTTACCAAATTTGAGTGTCTACAAGAAAAATTCTTCCAATTATTCATTTGTGGGTTTCATATATGAATATCCAACATCGTCATATGAATTACCTTTTATCACCTTCTTAGATCTACAATATTTCTTAAAATGTTCCATTTTACCACAATTCTAACATTTCCTCTTATCTTTTTTTGTAGTCTTTGATTTAATTATATAATTTGATTGCTTTTGCTTCTTCTTGCTTTTCTCTTTGGTACGAATTCTCACATACAAGGAATCCTTGGATTGATAATACTCAGTGGATTTCCACATCATTTCTTATGATATTAAAGTCATAACTACATCCTCAATTAATAATGTTGTCGTAGTACTAGTAATATCCATAACTAGATTATCCCAAGATTAAGGTAAAGAATACAAAAAGTAATACATTTATCCTCTTCTTCCATTTAATGTCAACATAAATTAATTGACTTACCAAAATATTAAAGAAATTCATATGTTCTACTATAGATTCCGTATAATTCATTCTCAAATAATATAGCTTATTTTAGAGAAACAATTTGTTCACCAGAGATTTTTGTCTAATATAGAGTCCCCAACTTCTCCCATGACACTTGAGTGGATTTTCTCATTTGAAATATTCAACAAAAATGAATCTAACAGACATAATCCTATTAACTCCTTGCCTTCCTATTGATATTTTATCTCAATCATCTACCTTCATACCCGCATGCATGACTCTAGACACAACAATCCACTTATCTCTATTCACAAGAGGATCTTCCATCTTGAGATTTCATAACTCAAAATGTTGGCCATTAAATTTTTCGATTTCAATATTTTTTCTTCCAGTCATTTTCCTCTTCTCAAATAGATTCATATATGTAAAACTCCCCACTCAAATAAAATCCTCTCAACAGGGTCAAGAATCCCTAACTCTTTGCACAAAGTTAAAACCTATCTTTGAAACCAAAAGAAGAGAATTTGATCCTATAAGAAAATATGAGAGAATGATTACTTCATTAAATCTTTAGATAAACTAAAATAGAGAAATTACAAACATAAAATTACACAATATACAAGATATATCCTAGTAAACCCTTTCGGGATAAAACCCAATGCAGTAACTTATCTCTTTATTGTATTAACTCAACCGTTTTACCATACATTAATGTACTCTCAATTTTTCTCAAACCTACTACATGTCCAACTATATGTAAGCACATACATAGGTAACCGTCATAGTGGTATTAAAAACAATGGGGTACCAAAACCATGTGCCATGAATACAACCCATAATGGCTCCCCATAAACATGAGCTATCTAACCACCCATAATTAACATAGGCTATAAATACTTATACGATCCCGACCATGTAAAGGGGACCCCAACACAATTTCTCAGGGGCTAGCCTCTTAACCCCCCAATCAAGGAAGGAACTTCCCCCCCAAACCCCCCTATTAGGGAAAATCCCTAGACCCTTACATCCACATCGGGTTGTACAATTTAGAATATTGTAACTCATGGAAAAATATGCAACACATTTCCAAAAATCAACAAGATTAGATGTGCTAATTCAAAGGTTAATTTCATCATGTTCATCATCATTAGATTCTAGACGGTTAGGTGGAGTATGTCCCACAACCTCGGGATGACCACTATAGCCCATGAATATAATACACCAGATAATTGAGATGTTGATATACCCGAAATGGGATGGTACAAATTTCTTCAAGGGTGGAATTTTAAATATCTCGTGTTGTTGAAATAGGTCAAAGTTCCAAGGGTTGGTATCTTATTGTATTTTATGGATAACTCTTAGGTGTGGAAACTTAACACATTGACCTACAGATAACGTGAGTGTGTGCATGTGATGAGTGATGTTATAAGACAATGGTAAATTGAATACCATGACTTTGACAATGAACAATACAAGGGGCATAATGATAGGGATCTAAATGTAACCCATGGGACGAATTTGTTTATGATTGTGGACTTGACATGTGCTCCTAGTAAGGGAAACTTTTAAGGAACCCATGAGAAAAACTTATAGAAATGCTGGTGAATTTAGCTAGAACCATAATCGAAGGGTTGGTGAATTATTTGAAATCAACGGTCGTGATCATTAGAGAAGAAGAATATTGTTTTTGAATTAAGTTGTGGATGTAATGGCGAATGAAGGATAATTTCCACTAAATTTAGAAAAAAATGGCAAATAGAATTTTATTTTTCGACTTATGAATTGTGATGTCAGTACCTGTTAGTTTTAGATAAGTGGTTTTTTTATTAGAATGAATTTATTAGATTTCATTACGTTTAAATTGTCTTTTTGATGTACTAATGATGCCTTAACAAATTTTTGGTGTCAAGTTTGAAATCACAAGTTTTGACTTCAAAGGAAACATGCATTTTTGTCTTATGACGTCTTGCAAACCATCAAAGAACATCATCCTAGTGTTGCACAAGTGGTTAATGTTTATTTCAAAAGTTATGACAAATGCGGCGGTACATGGAAATTTTTTTTTTAGATTATCTTTATTATTTATCTTAATGGATAGCTTCAAAAACTCACAATTTTTGGTAATTGAAAACAACGTGGAGCTTTTCTATTTGTTCTTCATTCACAAATTGGCAAGACAAGTAATGCATTGATCTAAAAATGTATGCCTTTTACAAATAAATTGTACCGTGGCATTCACTCATCAACATGTACTTCACATTTATTTATCGTTAATGATGTCACATCCTAGACGAAAGATTGATTTTCTGAAGGAATTTTTCTACATGGAGCCTTTTTATTGGTTTGTTACTGACAACAAATGACACAGTCTAATAAAATATTGACAACCGCAATATCTGAAATAACATGGGACCTTTTCATTGGTTTGCACCTCCAAGTGGTCATACGTGCATATAGTTGAAGGTCAACATATTGTGATTCTAACATAGAAGTAATGTGTTACCTTTTTAGTGGTTTGTACTTTGTGCTCCGAAACATTAGATGAAAAGACTGAAGTAGTGATGATAGATCAAATATATGAACTTGGAGCCTCTTTTTTGGTTCACTTTTTGCATTCTGACATATTCTTGTAAAAGATTAACAAATTGAAAAGAGGAACTATGTGTCCAACATCTATGGCTCTCCAACTTACAAATGAAGCATAATGTGAGTTATATCAAATCCCACCACATGTCTAACATTGAGTCTAAAAGTGATATAATTAGTTAAAGCAACCTCATTCATGAAAATAACTGAGTAGCACGAATTCAAGGCTAAGTATCTAAAAAGGATGAGTGGACTTGAATGTTGCAACAATATGCCCACCATTTTAGGACATTTGGGAAAGGTTTAAATAAGTTAAAGCATTTCACAAAGGATGCCCTATATTTGAACTAATACAACACACATGAAATTTAGTGTTAAGTAAGTGTAAAGGAAAACTGATCATTTTTATCTGAGAATTGATGGCTAGATCATTTAAATGTCTTGTAATCAATGGAGCCCCACCTGCACACGTTCTTCACAAACCAGCTCTTCAAGGATACAATTTTTGACAAGAAAATGGTGGGAGTGGATCACTATATGACCCTAAAAAGTGGAAGTTGATGAAGCTAGACTAGTGGAAAATGATGAAGAAGCAACCAAAACAGGAGGTAATACATGGAAGACTTGGTCGCGATCTAATAAACATGTCTGCTATATCCTATAAAGCAATATCAAAGTAATTCCATGCATACATTTTCTCTGGGGAATTATGGGGAAAAACACATACTACATAGGGGGAATTTTAATGTCAAAAGAAAATAATTTTATTGGAAACATCACTTTTGACGCATTTTTCAGTTATTATCACCTTCTACCAGAAAACATAGTCTTTAACAAGTAAAGTGTGGAGAAGTGGGGACAAAATAACAAGATCATAGTAGTGCTCAAGGAGTGGGAAAAATACCAGGAAAAATTCAAATCAAACATCTCCCTTGACAAAATGATTATTAGATCATTCAAATGAGGAGTTAGGATTGGCATGACTATCATGACTATTATTTTTGGTGTACATGATATTGTGCATGTAAAACAAACCTCAGTGTCTCTATTGGTAATTATAATTAATGATGATATAGTTCTTTCTTTGGCTAGAGTTTTTTATTTCAAACTCTGAAATAATATTCTAGAGGTTAGAGAGAAGGAGTCTCATTTCTACATGATGTCCTAATTATTGTATGTAGTGTGTCTAGTTCAATAGTTTCAGGAAGTTCCCAATTAGATCCCTTAACATGCACACACAGTCCTCGGGGTTTGCATATATACAAATACTGAAAGAACATTGAGGTAGTTTCCATCCACTACTGCCCTATCATTTTCAATGCCATCTATCACACTCCAATGATCAGGTTCAATAAGAGAATTATCAATTCATTGACTTCTTGTAGTGCCCACACTTTTTATAGCTCAGTTACTTGTTGTTTCTTTGCTCATAGACATGTTTTAATAGAGATTTGTTATATCTTGGACATTATAATAGAGATTTGATCTTATTAGACATGTGTGGACATTTAGGTGTATAGCGCCAATTTAGCTTAATTTCTATGTTGTCGCATTATCATATGATGTTGTGGATACTAATGGATATGATGTTGTTTTTGGAATGTAATTATATTGATGGATACTCAGTTGTTGCATGTTGGGATTCTATGGTTATATGCCACTCTATCATTTTGTCTACCTTTTGGTGAATTGAGTATAATTGTGCACATTGTCACATTTTGATTTCAGTAGCATGTGAGGCTAGTTTAGAACTCATTGATATCTTACTGAGTCATTAATTTATATTTTATCAGACAGGTACAGGTTAATATGTGCAATGAGTGTGCAGGTGACAGGTTATAGGAGAACAGTAGGATTCATGACCAGCTACACAATACTTTGCACAAGTAGCCCATGGGCTGAGTCCTAGGCCATGTTTCATTGCATGTGGAACCCTAGTATTGGAGTTATTGTTTTGGGCACCATGAGTGACCCCCTTTTTGTATAATGTAATATGTCTAGTATTATTATATTTTTCTTAGGGTGATTAGTTTATGTGGTAAACTTGTTTTTGGGAGTTAATGATCCTACTTTCATTAATTTTTTATTTTGTTTAATGATGTACTTAATTAAAAGGGTTTAGGGTCACATGTGAACCCTTGGGTGGTCCCCACACCCTCTACCCTTGTGCCAAAAATTACAAAACCAGAAATTGGGTTATTTTTGGTATTTTTTAGGGACCCCTTTTTAGTTTGGGAGTTCCCTTAACATAAAAATGAGCCCTTGGACCATATGTAATAGGTAGCGGGGCTTATTTACAAGGATAGAGGGAGTTTTCCCTCCCTTTTTTCCTCTTTTTTGGTCACATCCATGTAAGGGGTGTGGATTAGAGTGCTTGTTAAAAGTTGCACTAGATTTGTCTTGTTAGCATTTGGAGTAATTTGGAAGAAGAGGGCTAAAAGGCATTTTACCCTTTCTCTCTTTTGTTTTGGCATCTTTGACCTTGAAGGAGGAGAGGGGTGACACATGTCACCCCCTCATTTGTGAGGTTTTTTGCTTGCTCCTCTTCAAATTCCCTCTCATGGGAAATAAAGAGGACTTTTTTTTTTAGCTTTTTGCTTGGATGTTTGGGTGATTTGGAGCTAGAAGTTGCTTGGGTCAAGGAGTGGAGAAGTTGGAAGTTGGAAATTTTTTTGGAGAGCTTTCTTTGAGGTAGGTTCTTAAGTCTTATTGCATGTGTTGTATTCATCTTAGTTGTTAGATTGTCTACTTGAAATTGTTATTGTTGCATGTGGATTTTGGTTGTTGTTTGCTTGGTTTACTCCCTCCATCATATGGCATGATGGAGTTTTGGAGTTTGTGGGGGAAGAGAGAGGGATTTTTCCTCTCAATCCTCAAGGCTTGATGGACAAGCCTTGTAGGGTCTTAGTGTTTTCCCCTCAAATGGTTGAGGTGGGGAAGTTGATTCATTTGGCTTGAATCTCCTTCCCCATTCTTGGTAAGGAAACCCCTTTGGGGTTTGAAAATTCCTTCCAAGAAGGACTTGGAGAAAGGGTGGAGGAATAAGGAGGGTTTAAATGATATAGAGAAATAAGGAGGGTATGGAGGTCTTGTTATTGTGCTTATAATCTTGGTAACAACTTTTGGAGAACTCCTCTCCTCTCTTCCCCATTGTTTTAGAGGTAGAACTTGGGTTCTCCTCTTTTCCACCTTGTAAAATTTTGAGTCTTGTCTTGATTTTTGTCCTATTTTTTGTGTGGTTGTATCTTTGTTAGTTCACCCTCATTCTTGTGCAAGTTGTGGTTAGTTTCCCTCTTTCCCATGGGCTTGGGGGAGGCTAGCATGCATCCCAACCTTGGGAGAGGCATGTAATGATGCCTATGGTTGGGTGGTAAACAAGGCTCTTTCTCCTTGGTTGGATTTTCTTGAAGGCATGAAGATTGGAGCTCAAAGTTGGAAGTTGGAGATATTGAGAGTTTTTTCTTGTCCTCTCAAATCCTTGTGAAACATTTCTTGTATTGTAACCACTTGAGTATGGCTTGTGGAAGACTTGTACTCCTTGTAAAATTTCCATTTTGTAATTTGCATTCTTTAAATCTTGAGCCATTTTTGAGCTAAGTAATCTACCTCAAAGTCTTGTAAAAATCTTGTGATAAATCTTCTCAGGGTAGATATGTATTTGTGTATTTTGGTATATGTAGAACTTCAAATCTTGAAAATGAAATATTGTTTTGTTGTTTTTCTTTAATATGAAAAATTTGATTTGTGATCTCCCTTTTGAAAGAAAATGTATAGGTTGGAATATGAATTTATTGTGAACTTGTTTATACCCTTCATGTTGAATATCTATCTTGTTTAAAAATATGAAATGTTTAGTTACTTATTGCATTTAGAAAATACAATATTAATATCTTGTTGAAGTCTCATTTGTATAATAATAATAAATATATGTATCTCTTCTTGTTGCTTCTTTTTGTGACAACGTGGAATGGAGAGTGAATAGATGCAACTTTCTTTTTAAGTTACTTTGTTTTTGCATCAAAGGATAAGATTAAAATCTGTTATTTATTTCAAGTGGAAATCTTTATTATTTGCCATTGTGTATAAAATGATCTTATTCAGTTTTCAAAATAAGTTATAATCTTAGCTCAAATTTTGTTATCAAAATATGGTTTTAATTTACAGATTTATTTTTTTATTCATATTTAAATTTTTTCTGTTGTAAAATCTTGTGCATGTGTATGTGTGTGTATATATATATATGTGTGTATATATATATCTAAAATTGATAATAACATATATTATATCTATATTATATATACAGTATATATATATGTATATACACATATATGTATATATGTATAATATATTTATATAAAAGTATACATTTTTAATAAATTATATTTATATTAGTAAAAAGAAAAAAAAATAAACAATTTTAAGGGAGTAAATTTTGTTTTGGTTTTGTTTTGCATAGTGTTGAGTTGGGGGAGGGCCGAACCCCCCCACCCCTGTGACAACCTTCTCCACCAGCCCCCATGCATCCCTCTCCCCGCCATCCCCCACCTGCTCTGGCTTCTCTGCTCACTGCCGCACACACCACTGCCCCGTCCCCCTATCCCCCCACCTTGCCTGCTCCGTCTCCACCTCGCTACCCCTCCTTGCTCACACCTGCCCCTTCCCTTCCTCCCGGCATGCATGCACCCCCTATATCACCGTGACCCCTGGCATCACGCATGCCACTTTGCCCCATCCAGCCCTGCACGGCCAAAAACCTCTCTCTCTCACCAAATCCGCCCCATGTTAAGTAAAAAAAAAAACAAAAATAATAATCAATATAAATGTATCTATGTATCATACAATATATATATACGAGCACAGAAACCTCTCTTATGTATGTGTGTGTGTGTGTACCTTCAAATGGAAATTCAATAAGCTGGTTAGCAAACAAAATAGGGAAAACTAACTCCATGACTCCTCCCAGCAACCTGCAAATGAAGAAAAAAAAGAGAAGGAATGAAAACAAGAATGGAATTTAAATGAAAAGTAAAGAAAATAAAAAGGTGAAAAAAATAAGGAAGTTTAGGGAAAATCAGTTTAGGGTTGAGATTTCCAAATCCTAGGAGTCCAGATTAGACTTAATCCTAGGGCTCACACAATAAGTCCAACTACACTTTTGGGATATGGTAATTATTGTGGGAATAAACATTTTGAATGGGGGATGAAATTTTAATTAAGGATGGATAGTTATTTTCTCAATGTGGGTGAATTTATTCAATGAGATATATTATTTTTAAATGTGTGAAAGTTATTAGAAGCTAAATAAATAAAATTAATTAGAAACAAATGTTTTAGCAATTTGGTTAAAATTAATATCATTAAGAATTTAATTATTTAATGAGAACGGTTAGGCAAAACATTAGTTCTGCACTTTCAAAAAAAAATTCACCAACTTTTTAGGTTGTTTTCCGGTGTCCCGAGGGCGGGGCATTACATTTGGTATCAGAGCTTGAGGTTCCACACACACAGACACTCTGGGTAATTAATTAAGATAGTTAATGGTAATTTTAATAACATTAAATTAAATAAATGAGTAAAAATAATTAGTTAAAAATCATCCGCAACCATTAAACATTTAAATTAATAACTTCTTCACTCACCTCGTGCATAGGATGGCACCCAAGAGAGGACGATCAGCTAGAGGCTTGGGGTGTAGTGCACCTACGTGGGAGCCGCCAGTACCCGAATTGGGGCCTCAGATATTAGAGGTCCTTGCAGTAGCTGATAGGCATTGTGGAGCAGCGTCTTCCACCACCGCAGGAGGTGAGAGAGGGAGATACCTTTGGGAGATGAGGAGCCAATAGGTGAGGACACGCATTCAGAGTCCACTAGAGCATGATACACCGAGGTAGGAGAGGTCATGTAGCCCTTCTCGTTCATCACGAGAGGGTAGCCTCATTCCGTCGTAGCTACTCACACAGTCTCGAGGGACCATTTGGGGATAGGTGACCCCTTTCACCTATTGGACTACATCGCCAGGATCGAGATACAGGTAGTGTGATTAGAGGATCTTCTTCAATTGCAGCCACCCACCTACACCGGCTCTACAGATGGCTTTGGGGCTGAGTCATGGCTCCTTAGCTTGGATAGTTGCTTTGGCTTTGCATTCTTATGAGAGCAACGTCAAGGAAAGGTTCGCCATACACCTCCTCTGAGACGTAGCAGGCATTTGGTGGAGGAATGAGGAGCGTAAGCTCCATCTGACTCGAGAGACAGTGACCTGGGAGATGTTCGAGGAGCGTAATTCAGGGCTTCGCTATATGTCAGAGCATTTCGTGCAGAAGAGGATCGATGAGTTTCACGACTTACGATAGGGTTCTGGCACATAGTAGCACAGTATGAGAGCAGGTTCCTGGATCTTCTGCAGTATGTGGACTACCTGCAAGATGAGAAATTATAGGTTAACAGGTTTATTCAAGGCCTTAATGCAGATATAGCAGGAGTAATTAGGATGTTATCTCCTCCCACACTTGAGAAGGCCTTGAGAAGGCCTACTTAGCTGAGGAGAACATGACCAAGGCACAGGAGCATCGAGATAGAAACAAGAGCAAGTTTCAGGAGAGGATATAGGCCTTTCAGAGTCAGAGGTCACAGGGTACTACACCACCCCCTAGAGGAGCATTTTGGCCTCTGCCAGTAGCCACGAGGGCTCCACCGCACCCGCAGCGACAGACACAGCAGCAGGGCCACCCACAGTAGGGGGCTAGACAGACACATGGTTTTCAGAGAGGTGGTTCTAGAGGTAGTTTTGGTGGAGCCAGGGATAGGAGGCAGGGTACTCAGCAGGCATAGGACTAGCTCACACACAACAGTCTGCTAGGGTTGAACTGGTAGGATCAGTACACCAGAGTACATGAGGGACCCCATCTCAGAGGGGTACAGGAGGATGTTTTATTTGTGGATCTCCTGATCACTATGTGCATATGTGCCCACACAAACCCAATACCATGGATGCACATAGAGCCACTAGATCTGAGTAGATGGTGGGTGATGTAGGACGCGCCCATCGTGTATATGCAGCAGTTGACAACCGCTAGGCCAAGCATCAGGCCACAGTCATTGAGACGATAGGTACTATCAGGGGTATTTCTGTCTCAGTACTTTTTGATTCAGGTGCTTCAGATTATTTTATATCACCTTCTATAGTGGACTAGTGTGGGCTAGTGGTGGCTAGGCAACCAGATAGTTGGCAGGTTGAGTTGGCCTCTGGGGCCAAACTCTCCATGGACTCATATGTGGAGAGTTACGTACTCGATTTAGGAGCCTTCTCCACTACTCTTGACCTTCTGAGTTATCCCTCTAGGTTCTTATCAGGTAGTTTTGGTATGGATTGGCTCGAGGCTCATCGAGCTAAGGTGGATTGTAGAAATAAGGTCATTGAGTGTCAGGATGATCTTGGGAGTGCAGTTGTGATATCAGGGATGTAAAGGCCTATCTCCTTGCGCATGATCTCGGCTAAGAAACTCAAGCAGAGCATGCGTAAGGGTTGTCAATTATTTTCTATCACCATCAGTGATCAATCAAAGAGCACTCCAGAGCACTCACCCTTAGATGATCATGTAGTTTTGAGGGAGTATATAGATGTGTTTCCAGGTGAGCTTCCAGGGTTACCACCCCGCAGAGAGGTAGATTTCACCATTGATTTAGTACCTGGATCTGCACCAGTTTCTAGGGCACCTTATCAGATGATGACTCCAGAGCTTCATGAGCTCAAGATTCAGTTAGAGGAGTTGTTAGATAAGGGTCTCATTCGCCCTAGTGTATCTCCTTGGGGAGCGCTAGTCATATTTGTGAAGAAGAAGGATGGTTCTCTCAGACTTTGTGTAGACTTCAGATAGCTCAATAAGGTCACAATAAAGAACTGTTATCCACTCCCTAGGATTGATGATTTGTTTGATCAGATGCGAGGAGTGAGAGTGTTCTCCAAAATCGATCTCAAGTGAGGATATCATCAGTTGCGCATTTCAGATGCAGACATTCATAAGATAGTTTTCACACATGTTACGGGCATTATGAGTTCATAGTTGTTCCATTTGGTTTGACCAATGTCCCAGCTGTCTTCATGAGCCTCATGAATGGAGTATTCAGGACATTTCTTGATTGCTTTGTCTTAGTGTTCCTTGATGACATATTGATTTATTCTCATTCCGAGGAGGAACACGAGGAGCATTTGAGACAGGTACTTCAGGTTTTGAGAGAGTATAAGTTGTATGGGAACTTGGAAAAATGTAGCTTCTTTCAGACATAGATTCAGTACTTGGGTCATATCATATCAGGTGAGGGTATCTCCATAGATCCCTCTAAGATACAGGCTATCATGGACTGGCCAGCACCCACATCAGTTACTGAGGTGAGGAGTTTCATGGGTTTAGCAGGGTATTACCATAGGTTTGTACAGGACTTTTCTAGGATTTCTCACCCTATCACTTCTCTTCAGAGGAAAGGGAAGAAGTTTGATTGGTCAGAAAAGTGTGAGCAGGCCTTTCAGTTGCTTAAGGAAAGGTTAACCACGATGCCCATCTTAGCAGTTCCAGACCGACAGAGGATTTTGTTGTTTGTATTGATGCATCACTAGAGGGTTTGGGAGTAGTTCTTATGTAGGAGCATCGGGTTATTTCATTTGAGTCTCGTAAGCTCAAGGACTACGAGCTTAATTATCCTACTCATGACTTGGAGCTTGCAGCAGTTGTTCATGCTCTGGTATGTTGGTGACATTTCCTTTTGGGTAGACATTTCATTTTGAGGACAGATCATCGGAGTTTGCAGCATATCTTCTCACAGCTCGAACCTCAACGCTCGTCAACGGCACGTTGGATGGAGTTCCTATGTGAGTATGACATGGAGGTGCAGTATATCAAAGGAAAGGAAAATGTTGTTGTAGATGCACTTAGTAGGTGACGACATGTGCTTGCTTCTTTGACACTTCAGTTAGATTTGAGAGGCAGGATTCTTGAGCACCTTCTAGAGGACAGGTTTTATAAGGGAGCTAGACAGATGTTGGAGTCACAGGGTTCATTAGAGGGCAGATATTCTGGGTGTGTTTTAGAGATAGATGGTTTGCTTGGTTCCACAGGTGCATCTACGTGCCTAAGTCAGGTGATCTTGTGTAGCTTCATCCTCACAGAGGCTCATTAAGCCCCATATGCATCACATCCAGGAGTGAAGAAAATGCATGCCGATATGAGGGAGTTATATTATTGGCATGGTCTTCGACAGACATAGCAGATTTTGTTGCACGATGCCTTGAGTGTCAGAGGGTTAAGGCAGAGCATTCTCATCCTGCAAGACTTTTACATCCTCATGATATTCCTGAGTGGAAATGGGATGTGATCTCCATGGATTTCATAGTCGGACTTCCTATGTCTTCTTATCATCATGATGCCATTATGGTCACCATGGATAAGTTGACCAAGGTTGCGCACTTCTCGCCAACCAAGGTCACCTATAATGCACAGGCCATTGCCAAAGTATTTATGGAGGACATTGTTAGGTTGCATGGGATTCCAAAGACCATCATCAATGACAGGGATACCATCTACACTTTAGTTTTCTGGACTTCCTTTCAGGCCGCTCTGGGTACTCAGATAAATTTCAGTTCAGCTTATCATCCAGAGATAGATGGGCAGATAGAGAGAGTTAATCAGGTGTTGGAGGACATGTTGAGGATGTATGTGATGGATTAGCAGAAGAAATGGGAAGATTATTTGCATTTAGTTGAGTTTGCTTACAACAACAGCTATCATAGTTCCATTGGTATGGCTCCTTACCAGGATTTGTATGGACGACCTTGCAGGACACCTTTGAGTTGGGACAGACTAGATGACAGGATTATTCTGGGACCAGCCTATCTTCAGGATTTAGAGCAAGCAAGTTGTTCTGATTAGACAACGTCTTGAGCAGGCCAGAGCATGCACAGAAGGTGTATGCAGACACCAAGAGGATTGATCGTCACTTCTCAATGGGTGACAAAGTCTTCTTGAGAGTTCATCCCACATAAGATTCCAATCCATTATGGAAAGGGTTCTAAGCTATCGCCTCATTTTGTGGGGCCTTTTGATATTTTAGAGGTCATCGGTCTAGTTTCCTATCGCCTAGCTTTGCCACCACGCCTTGCATGGGCCCACGATGTATTTCATGTTTCTGTACTACGTAGATATGTACCAGATGTTTCTCATGTTTTGGATTGGTCGGCATTACAGGTAGAGGAAGGAGGATAGTGGAGACTAGAGCCCGTATGCATTCTGGAGCACCAGAGGTTGGCCCTTCGGGGTCGAGACTTGGACCAGGTTAGAGTACAGTGGGACCGATACGATGAGACAACAGCTACCTGGGAGGATGCGACACCTTTGAGGGCTAGATATCCCTATCTCTTTTAGTGACTTCTAGGAGGAAGTCTAATTTTAGTAGAGGGGGATGTAGTGCCCACACTTTTTATAGCTCAGTTACTTGTTGTTTCTTTTCTCATAGACATGTTTTGATAGAGATTTGTTATATCTTGGACATTATATTAGAGATTTGATCTTATTAGACATGTGTGGACATTTAGGCGTATAGCACCAATTTAGCTTAATTTCTATGTTGTTGCATTTTCATATGATGTCATGTGGATACTAATGGATATGATGTTGTTTTTGGAACATAATTATATTGATGGATACTTAGTAGTTGCATGTTGGGATTCTATGGTTATATGTCACTCTATCATCTTGTCTAACTTTTGGAGAATTGAGTATAATTGTGCACGTTGTCGCATTTTGATTTCAGTAGGATGTTAGGCTAGTTTAGAACTCATTGATATCTTATTGAGTCATTGTTTTATATTTTATCAGACAGGTATGGTTAATGTGTGCAATGAGTGTGTATGTGACAGGTTACAAGAGAACGTGGGATTCAGGCCAGCTACACAATATTGCACAAATAGCCCACGGGCTAAGCCCTAGCCATGTTTATTGCTTGAGGCCTTAGCATTAGAATTATTATTTCAGGCACCATGAGTGACCCTCATTTATAATGTAATATGTATAGTATTGTTAATTTTGCTTAGGGTGATTAGTTTTTGTGGTAAACTTGTTTTTGGGAGTTAATGATCCCACTTTCATTAATTTTTGATTTTCTTTAATGATGTACTTCATTTTGGGGGTTTAGGGTCACATGTGAACCCTTGGGTGGTCCCCACACCCTCTAACCATGTGCCTAATTTTGCCAAACCCGAAATTGGGTTATTTTGAGCATTTTTAGGGACCCCTTTTTAGTTTGGGAGTTCCCTTAACATAAAAATGAACCCTTGGACCCTACCTAATAGGTAGGGGGGTTTATTTCCAAGGCTAGAGGGAGTTTTCCCTCTCTTTTTCCCTCTTGTTTGGTCACATCCATGTAAGGGGTGTAGATTAGAGTGCTTGTTAAAATTTGCACTAGATTTGTCTTGTTAGCATTTAAAGTAATTATGAAGAAGAGGGCTAAAAGGCATTTTACCCTTTATCTCTTTTGTTTTGGCATCTTTGACCTTGAAGGAGGAGAGGGGTGACACATGTCACCCCCTCATTTGTGAGGATTTTTTCTTGCTCCTCTTCAAATTCCCCCTCATGGAAAAGAAAGAGGACTTTTTTTTTGGAGCTTTTTGCTTGGATGCTTGGGTGATTTGGAGCTAGGAGTTGCTTGGGTCAAGGAGTGGAGAAGTTAGAAGTTGGAAAGTTTTTTGGAGAGCTTTCTTTGAGGTAGGTTCTTAAGTCTTATTGCATGTGTTGTATTCATCTTAGTTGTTATATTGTCTACTTGAAATTGTTATTGTTGCATGTGGATTTTGGTTGTTGTTTACTAGGTTTACTCCCTCCATCATATGGCATGATGGAGTTTTGGAGTTTGTGGGGGAAGAGAGAGGGATTTTTTCCTCTCAATCCTCAAGGCTTGATGGACAAGACTTGTTAGGGTCTTAGTGTTTTCCCCTCAAATGGTTGAGGTGGAGAAGTTGATTCATTTGGCTTGAATCTCCTTCCCCATTCTAGGTAAGGAAACCCCTTTGGGGTTTGAAAATCCTTCCAAGAAGGACTTGGAGAAAGGGTGGAGGAATAAGGAGGGTTTAAATGATATAGGAGTAATAAGGAGGGTATTGAGGTCTTGTTATTATGCTTAAAATCTTGGTAACAACTTTTGGAGAACTCCTCTCCTCTCTTCCCCATTGTTTTAGAGGTAAAAATTAGGTTCTCTTCTTTTCCACCTTGTAAAATTTTGAGTCTTGTCTTGAATTTTTGTCCTATTTTTGTGTGGTTGTATCATTGTTAGTTCACCCTCATTCTTGTGTAAGATGTGGATGTTAGTCCTCTTTCCCATGGGCTTGGGGGAGGCTAGCATGCATCCCAACCTTGGGAAAGACATGTTATGATTCCTATGGTTGGGTGGTAAACAAGGCTCTTCTCCTTGGTTGGATTCTAGAAGGCATGAAGATTGGAGCTCAAAGTTGGAAATTGGAAATAACGAAAGTTTCATTGACCTCTCAAATCCTTGTTGAAACATTTCTTGTATTATAAAGCACTTGAGTATGGCTTGTGGAAGACTTGTACTCCTTGTAAAATTTGTTTTTTGTAATTTGCATTCTTGAAATCTTGAGCCATTTTTGAGCTAAGTAATCTACCTCAAAGTCTTGTAAAAATCTTGTGATAAATCTTCTTGGTTAGATATGTATTTGTGTATGTCGGTATATGTGAACTTCAAATCTTGAAAATGAAATATTGTTTTGTTGTTTTTCTTTAATATGAAAAATTTGATTTGCAATCTCCCTTTTGAAAGAAAATGTATAGGTTGGAATATGAATTTATTGTGAACTTGTTTATACCCTTCATGTTGAATATCTATCTTGTTTAAAAATCTACAATGTTTAGTTACTTATTGCATTTGGAAAGCAATACTAATATCTTGTTGAAGTCTCATTTTTATAATAATAATAATAATAAAAAAGTATCTCTTCTTGTTGCTTCTTTTTGTGACAACGTGGAATGGAGAGTGAATATATGCAACTTTCTAAATGCTTTGTTTTTTCATCAAAGGATAAGATTAAAATCTGTTATTTATTTCAAGTGAAATCTTTATTATTTTCCATTGTGTATAAAATGATCTTATTTAGTTTTCAAAATAAGTTATAATCTTAGCTCAAATTTTGTTATCAAAATAGGTTTTAATTTGTAGATTTATTTTTTTATTCATATTGAAATTTTTCTGTTGTAAAACCTTGTGTGTGTGTGTGTGTGTGTGTGTGTGTGTAAAATTGATATAATATATATTGTAAGGTATCTATACAATAACAATATATTACTTACACACACACACACACACACATACACACACACACACACACACACACACACACACACACATATATATATAAACGTTTTTTTTTTTAAATGTAAAATAAACACAAAAAAATAATAAAAGAAAAACGTTTTGTTTTGTTTTATTAAAACATTTGCATTGGGGGAGGGTCAAACCCCTCCCCCCACCTGTCCACAGCCACGCCCAGGGCCTATCCGCTGCCTCTCCCTCGCACACATCACTCCAACCCCCCCCCCCCCCGCACACACTCCTTCCTTCACGCGACCTGCCCTTCCTTCCTTCGTGCGACCTGTCCCCCCCTCTGGCCTACACATGCCTCCCTTCACCTTGACCCCTAGCACCAAGCATGCCACCACCGCCCTCCAGACCTGCGGCCAAAATCTCTCTCTCTCTTTAGATCCACCCCACATTTAAATAAAAATAAAAACAAAAATAATAATCAAATAATATATAATCAATATATATATATATATATATATATATATATATATATATTTACATCAAAGCACTTTCAATAAGGGTTACAAACAAAATAAAGAAAACTAACTCTGTGACTCCTCCCAGCAACCTACAAATGAGAACAAAAATCCAAAATAAGGAAAAGAAAACAAGAATGGAATTCAAATGAAAGAGAAAAAAAATAAAAAGGGGAAAAGATACATAAAGTTAGGGCAAACTTTAGGGTTAGAATTTCAAATCCTAGGGTCCATATTAGAATGATCCTAGGGCTCAAGTTAAATCCAGCACATTTTTGGATATGGAAAATATTGTGGGAATAAACATTTTGAATGGGGAATGAAATTTAATTAAGGATGGATAGTTATTTTCTCATGTGGGTGAATTTATTCAATGAGATATATTATTTTTAAATGTGTGAAAATTATTAGAAGCTAAATAAATAAAATTAATTAGAAACAAATGTTTTAGCAACTTAGTTAAAATTATATCATTAAGAATTTAATTATTTAATGAGAATGGTTAGGCGAAACATTAGTTCGCACTTTAAAAAAAAAATTACCAACTTTTTAGGTTGTTTTCTGGTGTCCCGAGGCGGGGCATTACACTTCTTGGGGAGATTTTTAGTTTTATTTAGAATGTAAAGTGATCAAGGTGGAATTTATCCTCTCCATTATATTCAAGTTGCCAAGATGTGTCCTAGATAAGCTAGCATAGCAGGAGATTGCCTACCAATTTTTCCATGGCATCATCCATGTATCCAAGGAAGTGAATAAGTAAAGGGATACTTATCCTACTCTGACCTTCCAGATTGGCTCTACAATTCTAACTAAATGGAAAAATGAAAAGAAGGTGGCCTCACATAAGGCATCTTTCCACCTAGATTACCACACTCTGAGGCCCTATGATCCAACAAATAGAGTGGATCAGTTATACAGGAGCATTCTAGGCATAGCTACCTATGGCTATCAGAAAAAAAAATGCATAATGATGACTTGCTTTTCAAGAATGAAACCAATGATGAGATTATATCCATTAATATGAGGAACCATAAGGTTACCTACACTCTTATAGGGAAGCTAATCAAAACTGATGGAATTGAGCTTATGCCAAGGTAGGAAGAAAAAATTGAGGAGGGAGATTCATATGAAGAGATTATTGAACCTAAGAAATTGAAGAAGCTTCTGGTTGGTTCGCTCATGTTTTTAAAGAAAGAGATGGTCCTTCCCATGATGAGGCTTCTCTAAGAAAACCAAGTCTAGTCCAAGAAATAATTTTAGTGGTCATTATGGGGGCTTCATCCAACACATAACAGGCCAACACTCCTATGAGTGTTCCTTTTGTAGGTATCATTGCAACTATGGCTTCCCTTATTTCTCCTTTTTATTATGTATTCAATAGATATTAGCACTATGGTTACTCATCCCTCTCAACCATAATCTTCTCATCCTTATTTCCTTGATATCATTATTTATTCTACATATTCTTATAAGGATGTGACAGGAGATGGTGGAGAGAATTTAGGGCCCATTGTATTTCAAGGTTCCCATTCATATGTTGTTTTAACCAGTCCCCTTATTTCGCCTTCTCTTATGGCATCCATTTTTGTCCATTTTTTCCCTTTCTCCAACCTCTCATACACCCACTACCTCAATTGCTTCATCCTCTCCTCTATCAATTTCAATAGCCACACCATAGTTAATATAAGTGACGATCCCCTTTTCTTCTTCTTCTTCTCAGGTTGCCACAATGAAACATGTTCAACAACCACTTCCATCACAGTGGCACCAAAGGCATAAATTACAATAGTTGCACCCGTTGATTTTGCTTCACCTCTTCCTTTATTTAGTTCAACTTCACCCTCAAATTCTTCTCGCACTATTGTTAGGAGATATTCTTGGGAAAAATTGAAGGCTCAAATGTAGCCTTATCCATCTTTAGATACCCTTTTTCCACTACCTCCACCATCTTGTTGGTTGTTTAACCCTCCTTTTCTCCCTTCTATCACCATATGTTCCTCAAACCTTTCTACTAGGCATTCTCATGCCACTTGTTCTCATCCCTTCCTATCTTCATAATTCATCTTTATGTACTCCCATGGATACCCAGAGCTCCATGAGTCATCTCTTGACCCCTTTACCACCTCCTCAGCCATATCCATCACTATCTTAGACCCCAGAGCCCTTACCATAAGTGACGGGACCTTCTTCTTTCATTTCCTGCATATCTACAGTTGCAGCTACCACCCCATGGGAAACATGGACAACTCATTGTAGGTATCAAATGATTGATTCTACTATGGTGCAAGTTGAAGACCCCAAAATGGTCCTGAAATATGAATTTCCCATAGGCACTCTGAAAAGGGTGACTAAAAGGAATATTTATCAAGGAAAAACCCCTATTTACATGGAGAATGAGCAGGACATTCTTAGGATTTCTAATTAATATCACATAGGGGAAGAATTTATGGATAGTGACCCTTAGTTTTCATTGATGTTACTCAAAAAATGAAAACCGATATAGTTAAAATAATTTAGGTTAGATTGTTTTCTCTTAATGCTCAAAGACAAATGGTTGTGCCCAAGAGCACCTTTCCAAATGTTCAGACTAGCTTAGAGACCTTGCATGAACTCCTAATCACCATCCAGAGACATAAATACATAGTAAAATAGGTGCTACAATAAATCATATTTTGGTATAAGTGTATGAAAACGCTTAACTCCATAGTAGACAAGCTCTTGGTAGTCATACACAGGAATCTTTGCCTCAATGTACTTCATGTTAAAAAAATTTATCTAAGCATAGGAAATATTTACTTGGAAAACATTTTGAAAGCACTGATTAATTTGTTGATTTCTATTGAATGAATATTATATGAATTGGAGATCACCACAAACAAATATATTGAGCTTCTGTAAAAATATCAAATCACTTTAGTTTACTATCTAAATAGTAGAATAATCCAAAATCCTTTCTTTGATTAGTAACTACAAACTTTCAAATCTACTTTGGCCACAAGCTTTGCTCAGGATGATGCAGTAGGACAAGTATCCACTATCATGAATTTGGTCACCCTTACAGGTAGTAAAGTAGAGAAAGCTTCACTCCTTAATGATTCATCAAAAGATTTGTATGGCAAGATCCTAGTTTTGATTAAAGAGGTGTCAGATTTGATGAGGCCACCCATTTTGGACATGGTGAACATTGAAATGATTTTAGGACATGTGTAAATGAGCTCCAATGACTTCAATTACAGTCCACTCAAATAGCCCCAGGTGGAAGCTCCAAATAAATCTCAGGCATGCACAAATTCCACTATTTTTAGGATTTTTCATTGTAAAATCATGTAAGTGTCAAAAGTAGGGAATTCTAGTTTTCTTGCATGAATTTTTTTCTTTTTCTTTTGATGAATCTATTTTTATTCTAAAGTTAGGTGTTGTATCTTTAGATAATCTATTTTAAGCCCCAAGCA
Source organism: Taxus chinensis (assembly GCA_019776745.2). Classification (NCBI taxonomy): domain Eukaryota; kingdom Viridiplantae; phylum Streptophyta; class Pinopsida; order Cupressales; family Taxaceae; genus Taxus; species Taxus chinensis. The sequence continues at coordinate 655,637,606 of CM034149.1, read as the reverse complement.
TTGCTAGAATTGTATAAATACATCAATTATATACCCTCCAAGTAGGAAGAATTTTATAAAGAAAATCACTTTGAAAGTCCAAGGATTGTTCGGTGAATTATTTTTCTACATATTGTTTTCTCATTTGTTTGATGAATTACTTAGATAGCTCTGTTTTCTTGATTAATCATTGTCTAGTTTGTCATATTGTGAACTTTGTTAGTGTGCAGAATCTACTTGCATAATCATAGGTTAGGATTTAGTTTCATATTGTTTAAACAAAGTATTGATGTGTGTATGTAATTAGATATTTTGTTAGAACTTTGTGTAGCCAATCTATTATATGATGTTTCATAATCTTCATTAATGTTGTTTGAATTATGCAGCAACAAGTTCAAATACCAACTTTGAGTAAAATTACTATTTCTTTAGAAATTTTCTATGAATGGCTGTGTTAACAATCTGTTGAAATAAGTTTGAAACAATATAAGTTTTTTCAATAATTTTACATGCACCATGATGTTAGAAAAATACCAAGGATCACAGTCATTTCTGATTCTAAAGGTCGCTTGAGAGCGCAAGAGAAGAGCATATGTGGTCTTGACCTTTAAACAAATATATCAAGTGCTAGCACTATTTTAAGAAAATAACATGCATATTAGAGTCAGAATTATACATAAACAACAGGAAATTTAAAGATAAAAATTGAAACATTAAGGAATTTTGAGAAACTTTGAGCGAAAGTTAGCAAAATTTTACATAGTATGCTAGTGTGTACACCAGTACACTAGCGCATGCATACTAGCACGTGAAGATGAATGTAGGATCATGAACCAGGATGCTAGCGCAAGTAGCAAAAAAATAGTGTACCATAAGTGCGTGCACCAATGAAATAGAGTAACGCAAGTATGTGGACTAGTACACTAGCGCATACAATGAAAAGAAACATTATAACAATAGCGCATTGACAAGTATGCAAATGTGTTTAACCAAAAAATATCAGAAAAAGAAGGAGCGACGCTAGCGGGTCAATAGGTATGCTAACACATCGTCTAATACGCAAGTGTGTGCAACCATCAAACAATTTAATATAGGTGCATGAAGAGATACGCTAGTGCATGAAGATATGTACTTGCACAAAATATTGTCAAATTTTTTAAAAAACTTATATTTTTCCTATCAAGATTTAATTTCGGCGGCACTCTGCTTCCTTTATACTTGCAAATAAGACTCAACACTACCAAACACTAACATACATGCTCAAAAACAAAAAAACTTTAACAAATTGAAAGAACTTACATGCACAATGGAAAAATGAAGTTTTAAACTAGAAATAAATATATGCGCATGATACAAAGGAGTGTCCCCAACGGGCGTGCCATATTTATGCATGCTAAAACTTTGAACTAAGCTAATTGAAAGAAACTAACACCAAGTAGATCCTAACTTAGTTAAATTCAAGCTAATACATCATGATAAAGCATGAAAAACATGAAAAGAAAGCAAATTAACTTGCATAAAATATGAATATAACATTAAATGCAAACCTCCATTTGATATTTGGATGTGCTTTGGATTGTAGGTACTTCCTTGAATGAGCCAAACGTAGACCACACATGATCAAGGATTTCTCAAGCAAGAGGAAGAGATCTCATCAAGTCTGGTTTAGTTTCCATTTTTTATTCTTCTCTTACTACTATTTGGCAAGTAGAAAATGGGGAGAGTTAACAAGTTTTCCAATAACATGAAATGATCTTCTCAAGTATAATGTCTGTCAAGGACATGGTGTAAGTTTAGACAAGGTGTACTAGGATTATTATATAGATTTCCATTTAGGGTGAAGCTTGAAACCCAATGAATGTGGGATAAAGGAAATATAGAATTAGAAAGGGATAAATATGATTAAAAGAGATGAATTAGATATTAGCAACTTATGGGAGTTTGGGAAGGTTTAATTAATCAACTAGGATTAATTAATAGACCAAGTTAATATTATGTAAGCTATTTGGAGATGATTCAAGGGTAGATTAGTAGAATTTGAAGGGTTTGAGAGGGATTTAATCAATAAGAGGGTTTATTGATAAAATACAGATTAAAATATTTATTAACTAATAATGGTTAATTAATTAATTAAAAGAGGATTATAACTAACAAAGTGATGTTAATTGGTATCTAGGATGGGGGATGAGGCTAGTTAAATAACAAAGTTTCATTAATTGACGTAGAAGAAGGGGAACGTTAGCTAATTATCTAGAAACCACTAAGTATAATGAAATGATAGTAAAGACGACAAATAGTGCAATTTTTGGATTAAAATTATGTTGTCAAAATTAGGTGTCTACACTTGCCTCTCTTTGCATGTGGTGTAGTGTGAGCGGCGTCATTTCAAAGATAGTAGACAATTGTATTTTTTTGTAAGGGTAGAAGTAAGAATTATTAGGATGGAGGATTCCCCCCTTAAGTGTTCGATGGGGTGATAGAAGAGGTCGATTGACGCTCGAAAAGAAGAGGAGAAATGACCATGGCGGCTAGGGATACAAATCTCATCATGGTGATATGGACTCGAACATGGCACAATTGGCCATCATTGAATTTGATTGAAAAAATGGTTGTTAGTCACATTGTACGAAGTGGTTTAAATAAGGGAGGAAGGGAGGGAGGGATGGTAAGAAACAAGTCATTGTGACAACTATGTCTTCAGTAGGTTATAATGAATAGAAAATTTTAGTGACAAGGAATGTTAGGTAGAATGAGGAATTTTAGTTAGAATGGGGGAAAGACGATATGAGGGTGAATGGTAATATCGTAGCATAGCGTATGTACACATCCATAGTTTGCTCAGAAGTACCTTTTTATTTGATATAAGTATACAAAAAAAGGTTAAAATGACATGAGAAGCCATAATAATTATTTTTTTGTAATGATAAAGAACTTACTCAAAGTAAAATACAAGAAGCAATGCAATATGAGAAAGTAAACAAACAAACAAGCAAAAAAAAGACACTTAAACAAGAAATGTTTAAGACAATTGTATTAGAGAATCACCATGGGATCTACTAGTTCAAATAATGCATAGGTGAACAATGCGAGACGTGAATTGTTTCAAGACAAAAAATAGCAAGCACACAAGACTACAAATTATGAAAATACAAGAGAGATAATTATAATAACAAAAAAATAGCTCCAACTCAATACGATCAAATAGAATAATGCAAGTGATGTACATATAGGAGGTGAATGTGTAACCTCCTCATAGAATCATGGAAATATCCACCTAGAATAGTGGTAACTAACACCTAGAATGGTGTAGTCAAGTGGTAACTAACACCTAGAATGGTGTAGTCAAGTGGTAACAAACATTCCTATAATAGTGTAGTCAAGTGTACACCTAAGCAATCATATCCCATAATTGTAGGGAAACTCCAAGTGAGGTGGAATATCTTGAGTAGGATAGATACAAATAAAGTGAGGAAAATAAATCCTACACCAACAAATTGTACCAACGTTTTTGTTATCCATCTTCAGTACCCAAATGTGCGAGTTATACGAAAAGGGTTAAAATGGTTACCCAAGAAAAAATACATACAAGGGATTGGATGGAGGACCTAGAAATCCTATAAAAAAGTAAGCATACACTATAAAAATTCCCTGAGCATTGATATATGTCAAGAAACACCAACATAGCAAGCAAAAAAGCTGTTGTTAATGAGAGAAGATCATATGTATGATTTGCATGTCGTGCGCTCGAACTAGTAAGCACTAAAGTAAGATGTTTTGGTGGTATAGTTTCCAACGTTTAGTATTTTGAATTTTTTCATTGTTTTTAGATTTTGAGATGATTTTGTACCAATGTTTTTGAGTTTTCTAGATTTTGTGAAACTTTAGAATTTTTGAGGTTTTCTGAAACTATGTATAGGAAGAACCTAAATGTCGAGATGCCCTCAGAAAGAGGTGAGAATATACAAGGGTGAATTTGTGTGCATATATATACATGAATAGGATAAGTCAAATCAAGGACAAGAAGGGATAAGTTTGACAAGATGATACAAATCACATGCCAAAGAAGATTTTTTTGGAAGGAGAGAGCATGCCCCTAGTGCAAGCTGGCCAAGAAACATAGATGATAGAAATAAGTACAAGATTATCTTATTAGAAAAAGGGACAAAGCTTCCCTCGGACATGGTAAGGAGGAAATTTACACACATGGATGCTCTGTAAATAAAGAAGAAGAACAATATGAAATGTTACAGATGGATATGGAAAATACAGCTAGACAGATTGGCAATAAAAAAAAGTGATGAACCAAAGGTACAAATCTGTGAGACAAAACATAGAATAAATCAAGAGATTTGGAACAAGGTCCAAACAACACGTGGTAACATACTAGTCTTGTTTGCTCATTGAGAACTAGTGTGTGCACTGTGAAAATGAATTAATTATTGAAGTGAAATATTTAAATAGGAAATAAGTGAAGGCGCTCTAGCCAATGTGTAGGAATGATTGATTTGGATAGTTTATTTAGTGGATGGAGGGTGGAAGGAGAAGTCATACATTTATATCGTTGTTGGTCAAGGCATCCATATCCCTCAACATAGATGTATCTAATTCTAGTCACAAGCATTGCTCTACTTCCATCCCGGACATCCATAGTCTCTCCGATAAAGATACTGGATATGGCGGTAGAGAGAGATTTGTATATGTATATATTGCTTTTGTTATTTTGATTTTTCTATTGATGTTTTTTATTTCTAAAAATTATTTCAGCTCTCCTCGATAATTTTTGATAAGGGGTTAAGAACCCTTGATTACGTGATGGAATGATGTGGAAGTGATTGTGATGATAACATTAGCTAGTGTCAACAGATACACCCAAACGGTCTTCAAAACAAGCTTATTTAATGTATGTTAGTGATAGGATCTTCTAAGAGGTCAGACGTTCTTTAACATACTAAGGATAATGAAAGACAAAGGTGAAACATGGATACAATATAAATAAATGCCACATGATGAGTGTGAATAAACTAACCAAAATATCATCAAAGGGATGAAATTGATTGGATTATTTGTTAGAGGAAAAAGAAAAGAAAGGAAAGAAAATACATGTGTATGCAATACCTTATTGTAATGTGTGATGTTTTGTACGTTCAATTTATTTGTAATGTTTTAATGTTTTATTTTTTTGGATTTTTTGAAAATTTGTTTGATGTTGTATATTTTTTAAAGTTTTGTGAAGGGAAAATACAAAGAGAGAGGACCATATTTAGTGTCAAGGGAGATGATGAAAATGGAAAATGGGGATAGATAGGAGGGAAAAGATACATTGTAGGGTAGGAAGAATAGGATATGATGGATAGGAATGGCGAGGCCAACAAAGTCACTTTGTGTGATAGGATCCAACAACAATGTTTGTGATTTCTTTTATGAGGGAGAGTAGGAGTTTTTTATTATCAAGAGTGATATTATCTCTAATATCGATGATCGTTGTGAGATCATACTCGATAAGTGACTGCGACTCATCTTACAACATGGATTTTTATGTGGGAGCTGGAGTTCCCTATCCATATCTTTTTACATTTTTTGTTATACTTAGCGTTGTCATTGTTTTGTATTTCTAAATCACGTTTAAGTTTTGGATTTGCGGGCATTGGATTTTCTTAGAGATTTGGAGCTCCTTGGATTTTTTATTTTATCTTGATGAATAAATTATTTGTGCTTCATATAAGCTAATGCAAGATTTTTTTTGATCCCGAGAAATGGGGGAATAAAGTGGATGTTTTGGATTGATGATAGGAGTGGTAAGAATGATAGTAGGCTTGCCTCAACTATTAATATAGGGAGGATATGATGGAAGAATAGGGTATGGTCCAAGGATTGAAGGGAATGGACTAGTAGGAGGTGGCCTAAGGATAAAAGATAAGGGTTTAGGATGTGGCCCAAGAATTGAATATGACAGGTTATAAGAAGGCCCAAAGATTGATTGCGATGGGCTAGAAGGAAGTAGCCCATGAATAGAAGATGATGGGAAAATAAGAGGTGGCCCAAGAATAGAAGGTAGTGGGCTAGGAGATGGCCCAAGAGTTGACAAGAATGGGCTACTAGGGAGGTGGCCCAATGATAGAAGATGACAGGATACTAGGAGGTGTCCCTATGATTGATGGTAATTGGGTACTAGGAGGTGGCCCAAGGATAGAATATAATGGGCCACTAGTAGATAGCTCAAGGATAGAAGATGATGGGCTAGAAGGAAATATCCCCATAGATTGATGGTGATTGAGTAGATGTAATATGTAAGGAATGATTAGGAGATGAGAAGATAGGAGATGGATCAAGGATATACCCTGTCTTTTTGCCATGTAATGGGAAATGATAGGATGGGAGGATAAGAGTAGGTATTTTTTGGTTGATGATAAAAGTTTTATTTTGAAGGAAGAAGTCCAACAAGTGGTTGGGATTTAGAAGTTTTTTGATGATGGAGATGATGGGATTGAGAGGTTTTGACCTAATTTTTTCCACAAATGAGCTTAAGAGTGCTTTGAAAAGATATCTTGGCACATATTTTCTTGTTAATTATTTTACATGGATGTAAATATTAGTTTTTTAGAATATTAGTGAGGATGGAATAAGGCATGATTAAAATGACCCGAGGGATGAAGATAGATTGGACTTGGATTGGTAGAAGAATATGTTTCAAGGTATAAAGTAAATTCAGATTCAGATATCTTGAGAGTTGAATTAGATTTAGATTTAGGATAGGTTGGTATTGGATTGATTAGAAGATTGCATAATGTAGATAGAAGATGGAGGTCTTGTGGAAAAAGAATGGATTAAAATAGGGGGGTCAAATTGGATTTTTTATTATAGTGCTCTGGGTGGTATGTTTTCTACGTAATTTTTTGAATCATATGCATGGGCTCACCCCCATAATGTTTGATCCCCCTAGCTCAGATCTTGAGGGATATGGTGATGCTACAAATGGTCCCCCTCCTAGTTGTGTTCTTGGAAGGAAGAAGTTATATCTGAGTCCCTTCTAGCCTCTACTATTGTGCCCTCACTATTTGTGAATCATGTCCTGAAGGATGGAAAGTTGTCTCTGGACTATTCATCAATTTGTTATGAATTTTTCCATTACAAGCATAGATCTTTCCTTGATCGGAAAATTTTTTTGGGGGCGCATCCCCCTTTAGAAGACATCGAAAAATGGGCCACACAATAAATGGGCTCCTAACGGTTCTCTTACAGTTGTTTCCCTTCCAACCAGATTCATTATTTTCTCTTTTGGCTTGAAAGAGGATATCTCTTTTGCTCTCCTTAATGGTCCCTGGTTCTTTGTCTATAGGGTTTTTATCAGTGCAAATGGACCCCTATATTCAATACTTTCACTAAAATGATGAATGAATCCCCAATTTGGGCCCGCCTGTCGAGCCTCCCTTTAGATATTTGGGAGAAACTGATGATTGAAGGTATTTTTAAATCTCTAGGTAAGTTTATAGTAGTTGATCCAACAAAAAAAGAAATATCTCATCTGATTCATGTCAGGTTCTACATTAACAGGTGTAAGTAAACCCCTTCCCTCTTCCATCGATTTGATTTCAAATTTTGGGATTTGGCTTCAAAATTTTAAATATGAGTACATTCCCCAAATTTTATACAATTGTAAAGGTATGGGTCATCGAGCTTCATCTTATACCTCCATTCCTCATCCTAAAATCAACTCGCTTCCTAAAAGGCTCCCCTCTAATGTTTCCTCTAATGGAAAGGGAAAGGGAATCTTAAAGATCTCTCCCGAGGTCTGCTCCTCAAATACTTTCCCTTCCCTATCTTTGGAATAACCCCCTCTCCACTCTTCTTTAGATCCAATCTTGGACCCATTGCCCCAAGCTTAGTATTTTCCTCTTTCATCTCCCTTTTTGAGCCTTTCTCCCCTCCCTCCTCCCCCTCTTCTAGAAGAAGGAGAGATTCTTATCTCTGGCCATCCTGTTCTTTCTGTGATTTATTTTTTCTTGTATGTCCCTTCTCCACCCCCTGTCAGCTCTTGCCTTTCAGCCCCTATTGTGCATCTTGTTCTTGTTGGAGAAGGAAATAAGTCTAGTGATCCCTTTCTAGATGATTCTATCCAAAGGTTAACTATAAGTGTTATCAAAAATATAGATCTAGGTTTCTCTAATCATAAAGGGATACCCTCAAATATCTCCAAGATGCATCAAAACCAGATGAAGGTGTGGAATATTATACCTATACCATCTTAACGATCTCGGGCATACCCAAACTAAAAGGTTCCAAATGAAATTTTTTTATTGGAACATCAGAGGCATAAATGCCTCTCAAAATATTATAATTTTCAAAGACATTCACCTCTCCAACAAACCAAAAATTATAATGTTGCAAGAAACCAAGCAGAAGGATGAGAATAACATTCATAGACTATGGCCCAAAGTTTCCTTAGCTGATCATACCTCTTCGGTAAACTTTTGGGGGCTCTCCACTTTCTAGGACCCTACGATGTTCTATGGGGAATGTCTATTCAAATCTATTTCTTTTGTGGATTTTTTTTTCCAAGAGATAGGGTTGAATTTTGGTTGGATTTCCTTGAATCTTTATGATCCCAACTCCAAATCACAAAGAGAAAAAAAAATTGCATGACATTTTGGCTATGAAGGAAAATTGGGGGAATTTTCCATGGTTCATTTCATGAGACTTCAGCACTCCCATGTTTCATAATGAAAAATAGGGAGGTATTTATGCCGACGTTAGCAGTATGGAATCCCTCCAAATTTTGCCAATTCCAACTCCCTCTTTGATTTGGAGCTTCATGGAAACAAATTCACTTGGTCAAATAAAAGGTTGGGAAAAAATCATATTCAAATGATACTTGATAGAATTTTGGGTTCTTTTGACTAGATCTCTCACTTCAAAGAAGCATCTCTTTAGTATCTACTAAAATTTTCCTCCAATAATTCTCCTCTCCTTCTTGTTGTGGCAAAGGATGGTGGTAATAGATCACCCCATTTCCATTTTGAGTTATCTTGGTTGGTCAACAATGATCTCCATGAACTGATTACTAAATGGTGGTCATTGGAAATTGAGGGATCTGCGATGTTCCAGTTCACCAAAAATTTCCAGGAGGTTAAAAGAAAGATCAAGAAATGAAAGGTTGCATCTTTTGGTAATAGCATATAAAGGAAAAATTACGTCTCGTAGGAGCTTTCGGTGGTGGCTAGAGAGATTGAAGAGAATGGTCGGCTTCCTGAACTGCACTCAAAGTAATTGAATTCTCTGACTAATATTCACAACACCATTAGGGAGGAAGATACTTCCTGGTTGAAAATATCGAGATCTCTTTATTTAAAAGTGGGAGATAGGAATAAAAATCTTTTCCACTTAATTTCCCAAAAAAACACAAAACTAGAAATAAGATAATTGAGTTGATCCAAGCTAATGGGATGGTCATCAACAAGGAAAAGGATATTATTAATGAGGTCACTCATTTCTATAGTACCCTCTTGTATTCTGTGAAGGATGGCACACCGGAAAAAATGGACAAGATGTTGGATTTCATTCTGGAGGATATCCCTAAGGACACCAATGGCATCCTCACCCACCCTTTTGAGATGGAGGATGATGAAAAAAGACTAATTTTGATATGACTAGGGAGAAATTTCCAGGACCCGATAGCTTCCCAGCCATCTTTTTTCAACATTTCTGGGATATAATTAAGCAATATATTCTTTTAGAAGTCAGGGAGTTTCAATATAATGATGTCCTCCTCCAAGAGTGGAAGTCAACTTTTCTCACTGTCACCCCCAAGTTCTGTTGAGGCTAAAATATTGTCTGACTTTAGACCTATAAGTCTATGTGCAACACTTCTTACTAAGTCATTACCAAAATCATGTTCAATAGATTAAAACCCTTTTATCTCCATGATGGTGTCTACCCAACACTATAGATTCATCCATGGGAGGTTGATTCAAGGTGGAATTATCAATGTTCATGAAGCTATCCACTCTGCTCACCTCACCAAATATTTAGGTTATGTGCTTAAACTTGATTTGAATAAATCCTTTGATAGAGTTAGTTGGAGCTTCCTTATTAAAGTTTTGAGGAAATTTGGTTATTGTGAAAAATGGATAAGGTAGGTGCATTGTTGTATTTCCACTCCTCATTTCTCCATTTTAGTCAATAGCTATCCTGAAGTCTACTTCCTAAGTAAGAGAGGTATTTATCAAGGATTTATATTTTCCCCCTTATTTTTTATTTTGATGTTAGACTCCCTCAGTAGAGCTCTTACTACAACCATGAATTTTTCTTCCATCTCAGGCCTTTATATACTACATGACTTATTATTACTACTCATAATCAATTTTTTGATGACACGATTCTCCTAGGATCCACCTATGTTGTGGAAGCTAGAGCTACTATGGATATTTTGAATGCATATCATGAATCTTCCAGCAAAAAGGTAGACTTGGAAAAAGGTTTCATTTCCTTCATCAATACCGCTCCTAGAAGGCAAAGGATAATTACAGATATTTTTGAATGCAGGGTGGTGGATTTAACTTCCACTTATCTTTGCCTTCCTCTTTTGAAAGGAAAACAGATTAAGGGGTGATGGAACTCTATATTTGACAGGATTTAGAGGAAACTTGTAGGTTGGAAGGGATTTCTCATTAGCCAAGTTGGCAAACTCCAGCTCATCAAATCCACTCTCCAAAGTATGTCGATCTACTTTCTCTCCCTCCTGAAAATCATCTCTTTGGTCACCACTAAGATTGAGAAAATTCAAAAATATTTATTATGGTCAGGGACAGAGGAGAAGAGGATAACTCGCCTCATTACTTGGGACTCTATTTGCAAACTTAAAATATTGGGTGGTTTGGGTTTGAGAAGAATTTGTGATATGAATAGAGCTCTGTTGGCTAAATTTTTTTGGGCCACTGCCACATGATCCCTGGGAAATTGTTTTAAGAGATAAATGCTTGATATCATATGTCAACTTTATTTTTGAAAACTCGATCCCTAATGGATCATTGATTTATAACTTCATCATTATCAGTAGATACCTTTTACGTAAAGGCTCTAAATGGAACTTGGGTGATGGAAATGAAATTGATTTCTGGGATAATCAGTGGATCTCGGATCAATCACTCTCTAAGGGCCCTATCTAGAAACCTATTAAGCATAACTTAATCTATCTTATGGGTCTATTGATATCTAGTTACATTGATAATTATTATCATCCACCCATATGGTTGTTGCCCAAATTGCAAAGATGCGACAATAATCAAGCCATGGTGTTTAACTCTTTGGAACGTCTCCTCTCTTCGATGTAGATTGGCTATTATCATTCCTTTGAAACTGTAATATGTCCTTGGAATTTGTTTGGTCTTTTCTTTTTTATCTCAGTGTATAACTCCTTGTTTTACTATTAAGGATGAATTACCCCTCAAATACTTTTGGTTGATTCACATCATTCCCAAAATTGGCATGTTTTCCTAGCTTGTTTGGAAGGATGTTATTCTAACATGTTCAAATCTAGAGTGAAGAGGTTACTCCTTACTCCAAAGATGTAGCCTATTCTTAAACAATATTGAAGACTCTTTCCATCTCTTTTTGTAGTGTCCTTTCTCTTCTAAAATTTAGTCCTCTATCTTAAGTTCATTTGGGATGAACTGGACCTTCATGGGATCTATAAAAGAAATATTTGATCAATGTACTTCCCCCTTCCAAAACAAAGGTTTGTCTCTGGCTTGGAAATCTCTTCTTCCCCACATGGTTTGGGGTATCTGGAAAGAACGAAACAGGGGAATCGTAAAAGAATCTTCCCAAAATGTGGGTGTGGTCGTTAGTTCCATTATTAGGATGCTTTAAAAGGATCTCAATTCTTACTTGTGTGGAAAAGGAAGCTCCAATATAGATCTTCTAAAAAATGTTAATTAGCTAAAAGATCATTTATCTGAGCATCATTCAGCAGTTAGATGCAACAAGAGTAGTTACTCACTGGGAAATCTCCACCTTTTGGTTGGTGGAAGTTGAATGTGGATGGAGCCTCCAAAGGAAATATTGGCCCTCCAGGCTTCGGCAGTGCTCTAAGGGAAAGAAAAGGCAATCTTATTGTGACTATTTCCATAAAAAATTGTTTTAGAAACAACCACAATTTGGAAGTTATGGTTATTCTCAAAGGCATGGAAATGGCTAGAAATTTCAGGACCAATAAAATCATTTTCAAAATTTATTCCCTAAATCTCATAAAAATCATAAATGGGATCACACACCCTCCTAGACTATCTGCAGTATTGTTAGGGATGTTAGATCTATTCAGCAAGATTTTGCTGAAGTTACTTTTTAACATGTGCATTAGGAAGGAAAATTTTTAGCTGATGTTCTTGCTAACAAAGGTTTCAATGGTAATGGCTACACTTCCTTGCACGAATTCTTTCTGGAAGATCTCAGCATTCTAGTTAAAATTCATGCAGCCTTAGAATCAAGATAACCCATTAAGGTTTGATGTGATGCAACATTGTTTTAAGATTCATCTTTTTAAAATTCCCTCTCTAACTTCATCAATTCTGTGTGTTAACCCCAGAACTCTTGTTGTATTTTTTACTCATGCTAGTTACCTTAGCCAAAGTGGCTACAAATGTTCAAATAATCATTACTTTGACATCATTGATATTGTGTATCTCCACATGAGGCATCTGTCAATTGGGATGTTGATTGTTTTAATTCAACACATGTCAACTCGCATTAAGGTGGATAATTTTATCCCATCATATCTCACCATCGTGCATGGGAACGTGTGATCTTTAAAGAATTGTGGTATTTTAAACCAAATTTGGGTTGTTAATTTTCACAGTGATATTTTCTCGTTGCTTTAGTTTTTTTATAATGGGTGGAAAAATTATGTGCATCGAACCTACGGACTTTCATGAAGCCAAAAAGGATAAGAAAATTTGGGACATCCTGATTAAGGGTAGTGTATCATTTTACATGGAATCCTTAAAGGGCCACTCCCTTATGATCTCCAATTGTATTATTTTTTTTTTAATGAGGGAAATTTCAGAGTGGGGGATCTGGTTTTCACCATCTCAGGAAACAACATTACTGAAGCAATGGGTCTTCTGAATAGTGAGGCTACCTATGTGAAGCGGCCTCTTGTTGATGAAATAGTTTACTACATGGAAGACTCTGAAGAAATTCAAAAGTATCAATCTGGCTATGAGAGAAATTCTCATAAGCATCATTAGCACAAGGTGATGCACTATATCATGTGTTATTTTATTGTCGATGGCCACTACAAGGTGATACAGAGTGTTCACCTTTTCCTCTGGCTCACTTCCATCATGGAAGAAAGGTAAATATTTCTCAATTTCTTTTTAAATCTTTGGCTAACTTTATTGTTCTTGCTAGGAAGGTTTGTAGGCCCTATTCTTCACCAGGGTTTGATCTACCTATTCTTCACTAAGGATTCCCTTTCCCAGGTTATCTCTCGCTACCTGGTCATGTCTCCCTAGGGTAAACATAAATTGTCACCCTTTTCCTCTCTTGCTTCCACTCCCTTTTTGTCCCTTGGTAATTGCTTCTCTTTCCTCTTTTCCCATGGACCCTGATCCTCACATGTCCCATTGTCATCTTCAGAATTTCATCCACTACATCTCTAATGATTCCCTTGAGATTCTCTTGTCTCCTCTTTCTCCTATTTCATCTCCCCTTTTTCCTATTTCATCTCCTCTTGCGTAGCCACATGTGCTCTCTCTTGTTTCAAATCCTCTTCTTTCTCTTTTTTCTCAACCAGCTCTGCTTTTTCCTATTCGGTATTTCGCATCTTCTCATCCTTTTTCGTCCTCTACCTTTGTTCGATGTTGTTGCTACTATAGATCTGGCTACTGTGGAGGCTTCAGCTCCTGTTCTTCTAAAGATGGTGCATAATTCTCTTGTTGAGTTGGCAACTTCTCATGGTCTCTCAGGACTATGAAGATACCGAATAACCCAATGATATGGGTAAGTTTTTTTCTTGTTATCAATCTACCCTAAAATTTCTCTCAACCGCATGAAGTCAACCATATTGCTGATGAAGATGATCCTTTCACTCCCTTTATCAGCCATATTCTCCAGAAAATCCAAAAATTGTTCACTTGTCATCAAAAATTGGTAGGATTATACTGATATTTTGAAGGATGTCATTCATAATGCTTGTGAGGAGATTAAAATCTCCCTCGATATTATGGTAAACTCTACTATGCATAACTTTGAGGCTGAAAAGGAGGCATCCAACATTCTCAATGAGATTAGAAATTTGCAGTACTTATTTATTTTGGTCATTTTTTAGGGATCCTCTTGTTGGATATTTTTATACAAGGATGAGGATCATTTCAAAATCCTAGCATTTACCCTTTGTAAAAAAATTGGATGTTTGATTAAAGGAGTTTGGATTGACATGGATCTTTAATAGAGGAATACATCAAATGGGTGAGTGATTATTCCATAGGATAAATTCTAGTGAATGGGACTCGGGAGTCTGAAGAGAATTGGTTTGTGGATAGAATTGATTAGGAGATGAAGGTTGGGAAGTGAAAGGTAGAATAGGTTCCCTATTGTTAATAGCGTGATGAACCATCTGATATCTAGTCATGGTTGGCATTGTTTGATTTAAATGACTAGATCTAGATTATTTGATTGAAATCCCTTATATTGAAGAAAGTTCCATGTCGATTAGAGCATTGTAACAGTTGTAAACTAGAAATTTCACAAATATGTGGAGGCTTATGTGATTTTCCAAAGAGAACCTAAGGAAAACAAACATCATAACGACACAATTTTGACAATCAAAGAAGTTTTAGAAAACAAGTGTCAACATGATTGATTTAATTTTGGCAGAGCTTTATATTGTTCTCTTTTATAAAGAAAGCCAAAATTAATATAGAATTATGATTTGTGATGGAAAAGTATGCGATGCAACTTGGATAGAATTTTACCTTCTTCTATCACTAAAATAAGGTTGGTAACTCAAAAGAAATTTGCTATGTATGATTTGTGATGAAGGATACACAATGCAACTTGGAAAGAGTTTTTCCTTTTTTTATTACTAACACAAGGTTTTAACTTGGACAATTTTTTTCTTTGTATGAGGTTTGGTACACAAAAATAAGATAGGATATGGTTGGCTTTGATGCCAAAAAAATTCCTACGGATTTTAGACTATTCATTCACCAATATTTTTCTCAACCAGTACGTGTACCAAACTAAATCATGAATATGGAATATACCCCACAATTTGTACAAATGATGTGGTCACCACGAGCAATAATTGGTATTCCTCGTGGATTTTACTAATTTAGCGAGAGATGGGGCACTTCCCATTTTGTTGGACAGCTCCCTTAATGTGACAACTACTTTGGGATTCCTATGGTAATCCTCACAATGATTTTTAGGGCTTATGCCAAAGCACTTCCCATAGTTAAAGCTAATGGGTTTTACCCTTATCCAAACCTGCAAATACAAAGTATTTTATCTTTTTATTTGATTTAGCAAAGTGTGATTTTGTCTTTCAAACAAGGAGCCTGTATACAAATTTTGTTATTAGTTTTATTTGTTTTATTTTATGAGGTAAATGTTTCTAATTTTGTAAAAGGTCCTACACACAAATGATTAGTAATTTTTCATGCATCACAATGTTAGAAGAATACCAAGATCACACTCATTTCTAATTCTCAAGGTCACTTGAGAGTGCAAGAGAAGAGCATACATGACGTTGAAAAAATCAAGCAAATGGAACTTTAAACAAATATATCAAGTGTTATCACTATTTTAAGCAAATAATTTTCAAACTAGAATCATAATTATGCATAAAACAACAGGAAATTTAAAGATCAAAACTAAAATTTTTAGGAATTTTGAGAAAAATTGAGCGAAAGTTAGCAAAATTTTACACATGACACTAGTACGTACACCATTAATGATCCAAAAATCCAAGTCAAAATTTTTTAATATTTTTTTTACGACCTTCAGACCCCTATAGGCTTATTAAAAAATACTTTGTTTTAAGTAAAACAATCCAAAACAATGCAAGAACGTAAATCACACTTCACACGAATTGATTACAGATTTCAGAAATAGCCTACATCTCTGGGTTCTTATTGAACCATTCCACTAGTCAGAATTTGCAAGTACAATATGAATTTCACAACAAAACGTAATGGAACTTTACTTGCCTACAAAGTACTTCAAACCTTCGAAGAACATTGATGCTAATTTGGTCTTGTCCTCCACCTTCTTGATGCACAAGAATCCTACGGAACTCGATCGGTCTTCTAGACGTTCGTAAGATGCCCTATGACACTCCGGTCAACAATTTTAGGCTTCGAAAATAAAATTGTGGTGTTATGGGCCAATTGGTGAGCTTCCAATAACTCCTAGTTTACAATTTGCCTATTAAAATAATAGCACTTAGCTTCCACAATATTTTCCTATAAAATATTAAATAGGACTTACTCTCCAAAAATTTCCTATAATTAATAATAAGACTTTATTACAAAATAATAGTATCTTATTAAAATAATAAGCTTTTTGAAATAGCTTGGAATCTCTTTTAATATCTCCTCCTCGAGCTCTTATTTCTCCTCTCCTCGAGATCCTTTGAATGGGCTTGAAGCTCCTTTGTTCTTCGTCGTTTGATCTGAAAATGATACTTCACCAACACCAAAGTAGATAAATAAATTTGGAAACTATTCCTTTTTTTCAATTCAATAGGATTAACAAAACTTCTTGGTTAGTTTGCATGCCATTCTACAAAGCAATTAAGCTAACATAAAACTAATAAACTGTTTACCCACCTTTTTCAACACATTTTCCTGTTTAGGTGGTTGATTTAACACAGTTTTTACCTGTGCCACTGAAGGGGTCATAATGGTTGGTTTTAATCTGTTATCCTTTTTAACAAATTTTAATTTTTGTTTTGGATGTATTTGCCAACATTTGTCAATGACATGACCTTAATTTTTACAGTGACCACAAATTCTTTGATCCATTTTTTTAGGATCCATACTATTAGAAATTTTACCTTAACTGCTTTTAGCCGAGCCTAGTTTAGGAGAATTAATTTTCTTAATCTTTTCCAACATGGATTTATACTTCCTACACTTGGCCACACAATGATTAGATAAACCACAAAATGTGCATGGATAATTATGCAAAATTTCTTCCATATTACAGCCAAGCGTTTCCACTATAGATAATGGATCACTTTGTTTACCTTTCATTTTAGAATCATGGTAAACAGAAGGTGGAGGGATTTCTATACCTCTCCATGATGAATTATTGTCAGATTCTTCTCCTGAGGATGAATCACCTGAAGCTAGTAGGAATGACACTTGGTTGTCAGAATCTTGTCTTCTTCCAACTGACTTGGAGCTCTCTCTAATCACCTTTTCCCTTGCACTAGCATATCCCAATCCTACATAACAATGTTTTTCCTCAACCAATATTGGGTTAGTTATACCTTGATTATTCTTATCAAGGTTAATTCCATTAAAACCCATGTTATTCAAAATCTTAGATCTTATACCTTTAGTGTGATTTTCAAATCTACCTAGCACTACAATAGAATCCAAATTAGCCTCAGAAGGGGAATTAGATGTTGTCATACTTATTGTGCATTCATTTGTCATAGTGGATGCATCGACAATAAAAGGTACATCTTTCTTAGATCCATTAATTTGCAACACCATCAAGAGCTCATCCTTAGATTCTAGCTCTCTTTTCAATGTGTCAAGTTTCTCTTCAAAAGTTAATACCTGACATCTCAGGAAAGCATTTTCTTCCTATATCTATTGATTACATGCTTCAAGTTTCTCCCTGTTGGATAACTTGCCCATGGTTTTCCTGCACACCTGTACTTCCAAAAACTACACACTGCAACTAAAAGATCAAACCAAAATGCAATAACCAAAACTAAACCCAAAAATATTGAATCAAATCAAGAGCTAACCCAACTCTGATACCAACTTGATCTGAAAATGGTACTAAATTTTTGTAGTACTTAGAAAATTTTCTGATGATTAAATTTAACAGACTCAACATTGATCATGAGTTCAATTTTATTCAATTTTGGGTGTCTTGAACCCCAATTATTAAACTCATCCAAAAATGATCAATTAATCTTATTTTCAAGTTTAGTGAATATTATGAATCTATTACAAATCCAAATAAAATAATCACAAGTTGAAATTCAATTATCCACTCAAATTGAGTTCTTGATTCCAAAATTTGATAAGTGCATTCATTTCCTATTGTGGGTTATGGATACTGAAATTTTTCCCTCAATCCACTTAACTAGTTATGTGATTGCTTTATCAATTAATCAAATAAACTAATTTAAATGTTTTATCTTATCAAAATCTTCCAAAAAAACTACAAATAAACACAACTCAAAAATTGATAATTGAGTTCACCCGAAGGCTACGTCTCTAGATTCATAGAAAGTGAATCGATCTATTCAACGTCCAATGAAGTACAATAAACCCTTCAATAATGACTAACAGATATATATACCTATAAATGAGATGATCTATGTCCCAAGGAACTCTGAAAAATAGCAGAAACTATCCCAAGAATGATTTGTGACTCCTACAATGCTTCTCCTATTAGTTTCCTATGAAAATACGTCTGAAAACATCTACAACTTGAAATTTACAACATCGATATGAAATATGCTACGCCCTTAATCATATATCTTATATTGGATGTATATAGCCAACTTGTGGCTATCATAACTTCTTATCATTATGTATCTCTTTCATATATGTTATATTTTCATTAGTGGGTTGGCCTTGGTGTTGGCCATAGCATAGGAATAGTATATATAGAGCTTAGTAGGTAGTAGTTTATCATCATTGGAGCATTTGAGTATTATTGTATGGTTTGGAGGTTGCCCCCTCGAAGTGGCGAAGCTATTCTAATTGCATATTGACTCAATTCAAAATTGATTGAGATTTCTAGTAAGTCTGGATTACTATCCGGGGTAGCTATTAATCTTTACTTCCTTTTTTTAATCAATATGATTGAAGTTTTGTTATCCGGAATTGTGTTAGGTCGATCATTATTCTGGAATATTGTGTTATTTGGTGTTATATTTCTACTCATGATTTGAATTATACAAGTAATTCCATTACAAGTGGTATCAGATCTTGAACTCGGCCAACACTGTGTCAAACCCTAATTTTGAAGGTTCGTCCATATCTCAACATAGGTAGCGAATTTTTCTACAAATTTTTCTATGGTGTGGAAAAATCAATCAAGTAATCTTCCCTAAAAAAATTAATAATTTTTGACTTGTTTTTCAAAATTTATATTAGTTTTATGTTTTTTCATAATTCGGCTACATAGGGTGCAATTTGTGGAATTTTTCAAAGTTATTTACATTTCCAAAAAGAAGATTAAAAATTATTTTAATTTTGTTGTTTGAGTTTTATAAAATTTGGCCTGATTCCTATTGAAATCCAAAACCCTAAATTTCGACCTTGATCCTTAAATCTTACCATTTTGGGGCATCATGGCTGGGCCTTCGACAAGAGGCAAAAAATAATCTCATCACTCCGGGTAAAACCCCTAATAAGGATGAGATAATAGTTGAGGAGTTAGAATCAAAAGGGGTATCTACAGAGTCCTCAGGGTTAGGGTTTACTTCAACTGACCATAAGGTCAGCTATCTTGAGTTAGAGTTACAAAACGTTGAAGGTAGAGTGGCCAACAAAGAAGATGTAAAAAAGATTGGACAATGATTGGAGGATTTCATTCAAAAATTTAGCTACAATATCATGGTTCATCATATCATTCCTAATGAGCCACAACTCAATCATACTCATATTAACCATGGTGGATCTTTAGGTCAAAGTAATAAACAAACTAGCCAGGGTGGATCTACAAACATGACCAATCCAAATACAAACACTCTGCAAGCCCATAACATGCTTCTAAAAGTGGAAATGTGTAATTTTGATGGAAAGAATCCACTCAATTGGATTAACCAGATGGATAATTTCTTTGATCTTCATCAAATTCCATTGGGACAAAAGGTTACCATGGCATCGTTGTATCTTGAACCTGACCAATTCATTTGGTATCGATGGTTATGTGCTCAAAGGAAAAAGAGTGGCCTCAATGTTACATGGATAGTATTCACTGAAGATTTGCAATTGCACTATAGTTCTAGTGTGTCAGAGAATTATTTCAACCAATAAGCAAAGCTCGGACAAATAGGAATAGTCAAAGATTACATCCATCAATTCCAAAACCTTTCCTTACGGGTGGAAAATATTCCTGAAGATAATTTGAATGACTTATTTCTTGGGGGTCTTAAAAAACAAATTGAGACTGAGGTGCGTATGTTTAATCCTCATAAGGTTTCAAACTCCATGATCATGGCATGTAGGGCAGAGGAAAAATTTCTTTCAAGTCGGAAACAAATTGTTAGTACTATCAGAGATCGTAGCACCCTTCCACCATCATTCCCTCATCTAGTGAGACTGACACCTCAACAAATTGAAGAAAAGAGAGCCAAAGAGTTATGTTTTAATTGTGACAAAAAATTTGGACCAGGACATAAGTGTGTAGAAAATAAGTTGTTCTACATTGAGGGACCTACTAAATAAGAAGAAAATGAAGAAGACGAAGAGGTAGAGCCAGACGAGGAATTAGGAGATCCCCAACCAACAATATCATGCCATGCAATTTCTGGTATTAGCACTCCCCAAACTCTCAAAGTAGTTGGATTCTTAAAAACAGAGGGTAAAAATGTTGATTGATTCAGGAAGTACTCACAATTTCATCAATCATAAGTTAGCGGTACGCTTGAAATGCTTTGTTTATCCAGCTCCAGAATGTCAAGTCATGATCACTGATGGGAAAACTATAAGTTATTCAAGAAAATGCCATAACATTAATCTCGCCATGGGAGATTACTTGCTAACTAGCAATATGTATGCCATTGACATGGGAGGAGCAGACATTGTGTTAGGAGTTCAGTGGCTTACCACCTTGGGAACCATTGAAATGAATTTCCAATATTTGTTCATGCAATTTCAGTCAGAAGGGAGGAATTTTAAACTAAAAGGACTAAGAGCAAAGTCCCCACAAATGGTAAGTTCTCATCAGATGCAAAAATTTCTTAGAAAGGGTGTAGAAGGGTTTGTAGCACAACTATTTTCATTGGAAGCACATCATTCCAATACATTTATACCCACAGACATGCAAACAGTTATATATGAGCACTCAGGGGTTTTTGGAGAAATTCCCAAGGGTTTACCTCTGAAAAGAGACCATGACCATGCCATCCAGCTAGTACCAGGGATTCAACCACCCAACATCAGACCTTGTAGGTACCCCTATATGCAAAAGAGTGAGATTGAGAAGATAGTTCAAGAGATGTTAGAAGCAGGACTTATTCATCATAGTCAAAGTGCTTACTCTTCTCCTATAGTGATGGTATGAAAAAAAGATGACAATTGGCGCATGTGTCTAGATTATAGGGAACTCAATCAGTACACAATTAAAGATAAGTTTCCTATTCTTGTAATTGATGATTTGCTAGATGAGTTACATGGTGTTGTTTACTTTACAAAACTTGATCTTCATTCTAGATATCATCATATTAGAATCAAGGATGAAGATATTCATAAAACAACCTTCAGGACACATGAAGGACACTATGAGTTCTTGGTAATGCCTTTTGGACTAACAAATGCACCCTCTACATTTCAAAGCTTGATGAATTCCATCTTTAAGCCATTTATTTGAAAGTTTATTTTAGTGTTCTTTGATGATATATTAATCTATAGTAAAACATGGGAGGAACACCTGCATCATGTAAATAAGGTGTTGGAAACTCTTGAACAACATCAACTTTATGCAAAGACTTCTAAGTGTTCTTTTGGTGTCAAGGAGGTTGAATATCTGGGTCATATTGTCTCTTATGAAGGTGTTAAAGTGAATCCTAACAAGATAAAAGCCATGCTTGAATGGAAGGTTCCCAAAACCCTAAAAAATCTCCAAGGATTTTTGGGGCTTACAAGTTATTATTGTAGATTTGTAAGGAATTATGGCAGCATCGCAGTACCACTCACAACTTTATTGAAGGACTCTTTCCATTGGAACGAGCAAGCTACTATGGCCTTTGAGAAGTTGAAGGAGGCCATGTGCACCACTCCAGTTCTAGCCACCCCAAATTTTTCAAAAACATTCATTGTTGAATGTGATGCTTCAGGATATGGTATGGGGGCAATACTCATGCAAGAAGGTCAACCCATTGCCTTCGAGAGCCACCAATTCAAAGGTAAGAATATCTCTAAACTAGTTTATGAGAAATAAATGTTAGCAATACTTCATGCAGTGAAACAATGGAGACCATATCTAATGGGAAAACATTTCAAAGTAAAGACAGATCATGATAGTTTGAAATATTTCTTAGAGCAATGTTTATCATCAGAAGAACAACATAAATGGGTCTAAAAAATGTTGGGGTATGATTTTTAGATAATATACAAGAAAGGGAAAGAAAATGTAGTTGTTGATGCTTTATCTCAGAAGGATGAATCTGCCCAGGAATTGTTGTGTGCCATATCTGTATTACAAGAGGATTGGATAGAGAATGCAAGGTCTGAATGGAAAAATGACCCAAGTACACAAAATCTCATTCAGAATCTCCAACAAGATCCAAACATGTCAAAAAAAATTTATGGAAAGGAGATGTTTTATGGTATAAAGATATATTATATCTATGTAAGAATTTCATCCTTAAAAATAGGGTTCTATCTGAGCTCCATGCTTCTCCAGTAGGGGGTCAATCTGGCTTCTTAAAGACTTATCATCGAATCAATCATGATTTTTTCTGGGAACGGCTAAAAGGAGATGTCCAAAATTTTGTGGCAGAATCCATGGTTTGTCAGCAAAATAAGGGTGAAACAATTAAGTCCCCTGTTCTTTTACAACCTCTATCTATTCCTAGCCAGAGGTGGGAAGAGGTGTCTATGGACTTCATCACAGGATTGCCTAAATCAGAAGGTAAAAAATGTAATCATGGTGGTTGTGGATAGACTCACCAAATATGCCCATTTTTGTGATTTATCACATCCATTTGTTGCGAGTACAGTAGTAACGGCCTTCAGGGATAAAATTTAGAAGCTACATGGGACACTAAATATTATAGTAAGTGATTGAGACCCTATCTTTACTAGTAATTTTTGGACTGACTTGTTCTCATGCTTAAGCACACAACTAGCTCGTAGTTCCTCTTATCATCCCCAGTCTGATGGGCAAATAGAGGTGGTAAATAAGTGCTTGGAGGGCTATCTTCATTGTTTTACATCAGATAAGCAAGTGAGATGGGTTCAATGGTTACCACTGGCAGAATGGTGGTATAACATCTCCTTTCATACTTCATCTAAAATGTATCCTTTCTTGGCATTATATGGGTACCATCCACCATCTATCACTTCATCTTTGAGAGTCCAGCCAAAGGTTCGAGCAGTTGAAGAACATATTCAACACCAACAAGAGGTGCTTTCTAGTCTCAGGGAGAATTTGGCCATGTCACAAAACCACATGAAGCAGTAGGCAGACCAACATCGCAGTGAAAGAAATTTTGAAGTCGATGATTGGGTTTTTGTGCGTTTACAACCATTTAATAAAATTTCCTTAAAACAACACAAAAAGGATAACAAGCTTTCACCTAAGTATTATGGTCCTTATCAAGTGTTACAGAAGATTGGCAATGTAGCATACAAACTGGAACTTCCTCCGGCTACTCAAATTCATCCAGTCTTCCATGTATGTTGCCTAAAGAAGGTTATTGGACAGACAATATCAACCCAAAAAATGTTACCCAAGCTTGATGAAGAGGGTAGAATCATCCTAGAACCAGAATGCATCCTTCAAACACGCACTAAGTGGTTGAGGACAAGGGTCATCACTGAGTATTTGATCAAGTAGAAAAATATAGACAATGAAGACGCAACTTGGGAGGATGCAAATTTCCTATAGCAACATCCAAATCTTCTCAACATTGGGGAAAATGTTGCTTTGAAGGGGAGGGGCATGCTACGCCCTTAATCATATATCTTATATTAGATGTATATATCTGACTTGTGGCTATCATAACTTCTTATCATTATGTATCTCTTTCATATATGTTATATTTTCATTAATGGGTCAGCCTTGATGTTGGCCATAGCATAGGAATAGTATATATAGAGGTTAGTAGGTAGTATTTTATCATCATTGGAGCATTTGAGTATTATTGTATGGTTTGGAGGTTGCCCCCTCGAAGTGGCGAAGCTATTCTAATTGCATATTGAGATCATTATTCTGGAATATTGTGTTATTTGGTGTTATATTTCTGCTCATGATCTAACTTATACAAGTAATTTCATTACAAAATAGGTTTACATATTTGGAAACTAGAGGAAATTATGAGAAATTTTCATTTTTACATCATTCAGAAATTTAGCCATTAAAGCCCTCAAAATATCTGTTGAAGTTCACTGCCCTGTTATGTCCTCCAAACCACAGAGCATATAGTTCTTTTTATATAGGCGAGCTCATTTCTTATCTCGTCTGATCTCCTAGCTTAGCTGGTCAGGGTGATCAATGTGCTTGGGACCATGAGGTCCATGGTTCAAGTCCTACAAAGGAGGTTTGGCCAGGCCATTTTTCCACGAGCTGTTTGGCGGGTCACGAGCCGCTTTGCTATTTCCAAGTGGGAAATCCGACATTTGTGCCATGTAGGAGGGATTGTGGTTTATATGGTGTGAGTCTTCCCTGATTACACATGGATTCAGCCACATCTTAACCCTTTTGTCAAGCTTCCCAATACTCCGCCGATCCATATAAATGTTGTCGAGTTGTATGCGTGTTGTGCACTGGGTTTGTTATTGTGCTTTATTTAAATGCCCATTGTAAGGGCCAGCCTCTATGGACTTTGAAATATTAGTTGCACCTTAGTGAGCTAACACATGCTTGTGTAGGGAAATGCCTTCTCGTCATGCATGTTGTTTGAATATTTTCTCTTTCACTTGGCCCCTGTTCTTCTGAACAAGGGATATTGTTGTAAGGCTTCCTTAAGGCTGAGTGGAAGGACAAAGGGTTTTCATCAAGAGCATTCCCTAGATATTCCCACCCTCATGGTGGGGTCTGTATCGCTAGTTGTAGAAAACAAACGATATATGTTACTCAGTATCTTGCACAATGGGAGTAGCATAGATCAAGTTCCATTATTGTGTACACGATTAGATGTGTAGAATCTGAAGTCAAGGGGTGATTCCCGAAGACTACGTTTTCCCCTAACTGGCCTAA
Organism: Taxus chinensis; assembly: GCA_019776745.2. Classification (NCBI taxonomy): domain Eukaryota; kingdom Viridiplantae; phylum Streptophyta; class Pinopsida; order Cupressales; family Taxaceae; genus Taxus; species Taxus chinensis. The sequence continues at coordinate 655,612,289 of CM034149.1, read as the reverse complement.
GCAAGGAACTCTTCCAGTTTAGGAAAAACAAATATAGGTTCTAAGCTAAGTGCATTGTTTAATCCTTCCAACGTGATAAAGGCCGAGATATATGGAAACAAACCCAAACGGCCAACTCATTGGGTATTAAGCCTTATATGATCTTGTCGAGGTATAAGGCATAAAATAAATCCCGAACCATGAGGCTTCAGCAAAATATAAGGAAATTCGACCCCGAACATTGTGGATAGAAACATGATCAACTTGAACAATGTGGAAATAAACTTGATCCATACGAGAAATGTGGTAAACATGATCAACTTGGTGGGGAGTTGATCACCCCACCGAGCCAGTAATATAGCTCGACTGAGTTAATTATCAACCTACAATGCAAAAATCAACTCATAGTGCAAAAATCAAACTCAAAATAAAAAATAGAGCTCAGGATACAAAATTGAGTTCATGGTGGCAAGCCACGTGGTGGCTTAAGGGCCCACCACATCGGTAACAATTTAAATCTCTCATGGCGGTCAGGTTCCCTTCTATTACTAAAGTTGAGCCTCTTGTTCTTTTTCGCCATAATGTGAGTTGAAGACCGGAGGCCCGAAACCATATCGAACAACCTTTTTTCCTTCTTGCTCCTTGTCATGTGTCACGTTCATATTAGGCTATTGACCAGAGTTGACCCGTTTAAGACCTTAACTTTGACCGGCGATAGAATCTACATACAAACTATGTTTCTGAAGTTCAGTATATTGTCAGAAAGGTATCGAGAATCCCTTCAACATGGTCTAGATTTAGGGAAGTTTAGGGAAGATATGCATAGTGAAAAATCCTCTAGATCAATTACACTAGTGCACGAAAATGAATACAGGCACATGAACCAAGACACTAGCACATGTGAGGTCCAAGGGGTTAATAATATTAACCAAGTAAAATATTAATTAAATAAACAATATTAAATATTATACAAAGCATTACAAATAATTGTAATAAAATGAAATGACATGAAAAACCAGAATTAACATGGAAAACCCCGAACGGTGACAAACCATGGTAAAAAAAACTTTCCATTAACTTGAGAAACTTACAGTCCAGTAAAATATCTTATACTCCTCACTTCTCTCCTCCCGTGGAATTCACCACATGAAATTCACACAAATGTGATCTTATATGATTTATCAATTGATCTCCATAGGTCAATATAAACCAATTAAATGAGTGTGACTTCTCACGAAGCACCCCGATTTAACAATAATTGATTTATTTAAACAAATTAACAATAAACATATAGTTTATATTAAATAAATTAAAATATATAATATTCTAATTTATTTAATTATAAACTATAGTTTATTATAAGAAAACTTAATATTAAATTTTTTAACAACTCCCCCTTAATATTAAGTGGGGATCAATATGCCAAAGTTACATGTTTATACAATAATGATTTACAATCCTTAAACCATAGTTAAGGTTTAGGATAACATATCATTTTTGAAGGATTTATACACCTTCATCATGTTAAACTTACCTTTTGATACAAAAGGATTTGGAATCCATAAATCATAAGTTATGATTTAGGCTAAGCATGATTTGTGAGACTACATCTCACAGTTTCTCATGGAAAAATCTATACCAACATCTCTAGGATCCTTTTATAAAGTAAGGACCTCCTTTACAACAATGATGCAACATTACTAGACTACATAATAAACTTAGAGTTATAAGTTTACTAAGATCATAAATAGATCGTTTACAATGCTTTAAATTGGAGGAAGAGGTATAGAGGAGAAAGAGAAAACACATGACTGACCATTAGGAGGTGGATATTTCCATGCACACTCCCCCTCAATGACACGTCTGAAAGCCCAAACATTACATGAAAATTTATAGAACTTTACAACACACATGGATTCGTAAACATATCTGTAACTTGATCTTCATTCAGGCAATACTAAAGATCTATATCACCATAGAGAACCTTCTCTCAAATGAAATGCATATGAATCTCTTTATGCTTTGTTATCTGATGTTGAACTGGATTATTAGCAAGATCAATACAATTTTTACTATCACATAAAAGAGAAGTACTTCCTTTAACTTCTATGTGATCTCTTCCAACAATCACTTTAGCCACATGGCTTCTTTCATTTCTACTTCCATCTTACTTCTATATTCTACCTCAATAGAAGAGATGGAGACTTGATTAGATTGCTTTTTACTACTCCAAGTAATGGTACATCTACCAAACTTGAACACATATCCAGTTGTATATTTTCTATTTATCACAACATCATTACATGGTTAGAATCATAATATTTATATAAACATGCATTAGCATAGATAAACATAATATAAATCATCATTGATTTCACTTTTAACCATATATAAATCTTACATTAATTTTCAGGTTAAAAAATAAGTTTTATAACAGTCCACTTTAATGAAAATATGTTTAAAAACTAACCATGTCATATTACCAATATATTGAATTTTTGAAAAAACAATTTCAACATTTCAATCTTTAGAAAAAATATTAGATGATTTTAATCAGTATTGGACGTCTCTAATATAGACACAAAAGGCATCCCCAAGTGTCATTTGATATGACATATAATACTATTTTAGTGATCACATACTAATTTAGAGATTTTAGAGTTGTATACCACATAAATATACATTATTAACATATATATCTTATACTGATATATTCTCCTCATTATCTACTTTAATCCTTTTAATTTTGTGATAAGACTGATTTTTAACTAAGGCTTTAATTATTTGAATTTTGATAATACATCATATTTAATAAAGAATATACTAAATCATGAAAGAATAATCATAAAAAAGTAACAACATACAATGAAACCATTTAGGGATGGAACTTCTAAAGGTCCTCTAACATTACTGTGGAAAAATTCCAAAGGGTTCTGATGGAGTTTTCATCAAGATGACAGATGGAAGGGTTTTGTTGATTTGCTTACCACGTAATCACCCTTCACACATTTCATGAGCATGAGAGATAGGTGGTAACCACTAAACTAGGTTAAGTCGAGACATGTCATACATGCTCCTAAAATTAACATGACCTAGTCTTTCATGCCACAATTGAACATCACTTCTATTTTGATAGAGAAAAGCAAGAAGTAGAAGTAAAACCTTTAAAAACATATAATCCGTTATTTTATATGCCTTCAACTATAGTAATATATGCCTTCAACTATAGTAATATCTAATCCATTATTTTGTATGCCTTCAACTATAGTAATATCTATTCTTTCTTTATAAACTATTTATCTTTTAACAAAATGACACTATAATTATTCTGAGTTAGTTTGTGAATAAGAAAGCAAATTCATTTTTAATTTAGGAACACATAAAACATCGTTAATAAAACCGTTAAAAAATTTTTGTTTTCATTGACCCTGAACATCAAGAATGGAATGATCACCTAGATAGATTTGATCATTACAGTTCTATGATATCAGTTATATTATCATACATATATGTCATGTTCCTAGAAGCACCATTTTCTAATATCCATTCATTTTTTTGGCAGTGACTGAATGTCAATTTAGAAGGTAACTACATTAGATTTATGGTAATTATCATTTCATTATTTTTTTATTTTGATTTGGTTTTATTTACCTTTTTTATTTTTGAAATTTGGCTTGTTTTTTTTTTTACTCTACAATCTTCCTTCTTGTGACCAAATTTCCAATAATTATAACATTTCCCATCAAAACTGATTCTTTAAATTTCCTTATTTATTTTCTTTGCTAGGTGTTTTAAAGTTTGATTTTTTTATTCTTGTTAAATATACAAGGGTTGTTCTTATATTTTTGTGTGAGAATTTCTTGTGTGAAATTCTCCTTTGAATCAAAATTTAACATGACCTTCTCTTCCTAGATCAGGAGAGCACTCAGTAGTAGAATAGTCAAGGATATCTTGTTCAGTTTGATATTTCATAATTTAGAATGGAAATGAAATTTCTAAACCTCTCATGGATGTTCATTTGAATAATGAAATACATCAAGTTTATCATGAATCAAATTACAATTACACCCATCTAGTTGAGATTTAATGTTTTTAATTTTTGTTAAAAAATTAATTACTTTTTCATCTCCCTTCATGGGAGTTGTCATTAACTCAAGAATCAATTTTATAATTTTTGATAAATGCATGCCTTCATGCATCGATTCTAGTTGTGTCCAAGATTCACTCAAAATTTCATGATTCCCAATGTGAATTAGGAAGGCATCATGAACGCTTTGCAATATGATGAACATTTCCTCCTACACATTTTGCTAATATGCAGATACATTGTCGCATGTCACTTGTCTATCAGTCAGAGCCTTCTCTTATCATTTACGATAGTCCAAAGCTTCCATGCCATGAATTACACCTTCAATTTGATTTTCCAGATGTTGTAATTTGATCCATTCAACATCTACATTTTTCAATGGTAAAATGATTAGACCCCATTTTTTCTTTTTCAAACAATTCAAATAAGGAGCCAAAAACTAGTTCTTATAAAGAACAAATTGTAAAGGAGTTTTTAGAAAGTACCCCTATCATTTTTCAAGTGAATATGTGTGTAGAATTTCGGTGTTTTTGACCTCTGCCACGCTGAAATTGACCTGTCAAAAAAATCTTGTACAAAATATATTAATTTGACTATAAAATTCACTTATTTAATTGAAATGTAAAGAATTTTTATTTTAGTTTTTGAAAAAAAATCACTTACCTAATTGTCATAAAAAATGTAATGACTTCTGTATCGAAGCAAAAACAAGGAAACACTATTAAATATTAAATAAATAAATTAAATTATTTTTTTATTCATATTAAATATAAAAATAATTTTTTTTTCTTTAAAAAATTATTTTAAATAGAACATAAAAAAATGTTTTGGAGACTGAGCTCCTAGTTAGGTCAAGTTAAGGACCGAGTTAGTTAGGTTTAAACAAAAAATGTTATATAGGTCACTTAGGTTAAAAAATTTATAGTTTAATATATAAGTGGTCACATTAAAAATAAATGCCATACTATAAAAGTGGTGGTATTTTGCTTGATATATAGGTTTTATATAAAGTTTGAATTAAATAATTTATTATGGCCCCATTCCAAGCGTCTTGACTTCGGTCAATCATAAAATTGAAAAATCTATTCTCGTGGAGGGTTGTCTCCATCGTGGGAGACCTATCGTTTACCCTTGGGAATAAAAATTTTCCTTACACAATTAACCATTGAACCAAATGTTAAGTATTTGTAAAATATTAAAATAATTCAAAGTTACCTGTGTATGAAACAGGCCCCAGAGAGTGAATTTCCAACTTCCACCAAACAAAACTTTGCCAATGTTTTTCACGCGTGAGTAAAAATTCAAGAAAGAATTGAGAGGGTTGGTTAAAATGGAAGGAGGGGGGTTATTTATTTCCAACCAACCAAACACCCAAACTGTTGTAATGTTTAATTAATTAAATTAAATATTTTAAAATCCAGTCTAGTACTATGTGAGGTCCGAGGGGTTAAATTATTAACCAAATTTAATATTAATTAAATAATCTATAAATCATTACAATAAATTACAATAAATTTAAATGTAACACCATGGAAAGATTTCCCATTAATGTGAGAAACCCAGTCTAAAACAAACTCCCCTCCTCACTTCTCTCCCCCCATGAATTCACCACATTAAATTCACAATTACCAGATATGATGTATCAATTGACCCCACGGGTCAATATAAACCAATCAAATGGGTGTGACATCTCACGAAGTACCCCGATTTAAATAATTGATTTAATAAAACCAATTAACCTTATAAACATATAGTTTGTATTAAATAAATTAAAATATATAATATTCTAATTTATTTAATTATAAGCTATAGTTTAATACTTAGAACACTTAATATTAAATGTTCTAATATCGCAAGCAACAGAAAAATAGTGTAACACAAGTGTATGTCAGGTACGCTAGTGCATGCAGTAAAAAAAACATTATAATGGTAGCACGTTGAATGATACACGAGCGCTTCAATAGGTACGCAGGCGTGTGTAACCAGAAAATAATGATGATCGACGTTAGCGCGTCTACTAATACACATGCACGTGCAACCAAAAAATAATTTAATGCATGCACATGAAGAGCTATGCAAGCGCATTTATTACTATGCTACCGATTCGAATGTTATACTAGAGTGTAAAGACCTGTATCTGCACAAAATATTCTCAAAAATGACCAAAAAATAACACAAATCTAATATTTTTCCCATCAACATTCAATTTTGACAGTACTTTGCTTTCTTTATACCTGCAAATAAGACTCATCACTACCAAAAACTAACAGACATGCTCAAAAATAAAGAAATTTCAGAAGTTGAAAGAAATTGCATGCAAAATGGAAGAATGAAGATTTAAACTAGAATTAAATGAATATGCATGAGACAAAGGAGTTTCCCCAGGGCATGCCATATGTATGCATGCTAAAACTTTGAACTAAGCTAATTGAAATAAACTAGCACCAAGTAGATCCTAACTTAGTTAAATTCAAGCCAATACATCATGATAGAGCATGAAAGGAAAGCTAATTAACTTGCATAAAATATGAATATAACATTAAGTGCAAACCTCCCTTTGATATTTGGATGTGCTTTGGATTGTAGGTACTTCCTTGAATGATCCAAACGTAGACCACACACGATCAAGGATTTCTCAAGAAAGAGGAAGAGATCTCATCAAGTATGGCTTAATTTCCTTTTTTTATTCCTCTCTTACTACTCTTTGGCAAGTAGAAAAGGGGAAGAGTTAACAAGCCTTCCAATAACATGAAATGCTCTTCTCAAGTATAATGTCTTTCAAGAACATGGTGTAAGTTTGGACAAGGTGTACTAGGATTTTTATATAGCTTTCCATTTTGGGATAATCTTGTAACCTAGTGAATGTGGGATAAAGAGAATGTAGAATTAGAAAGGTATAAGTATGATTATAAGAGATTAATTAGAGATTAGTAACTCATGGAAGTTTGGGAAGGTTTAATTAATCAACTAGGATTAATTAATAGACTAAGTTAAGCTTATAGAAGTTATTTGGAGATGATTTAGGGGAAGATTGGTAGAATTTGAAGGGTTTGACAAGGATATTTAATCAATAAGAGGGTTTATTGATTAAATATGAGATTAAAAGGTTTATTAACTAATAATGGTTAATTAATTAATTTAAAATGACTATAACTAACAAAGCAACATCAATTGGTATCAAGGATAGGGGATGAGAATAGTTAATTAACGAAGTGTCATTAATTGACCAAGATGAAGGGGAAAGTTAGATAATTAGTGGAAAATCACTAATTAAAATGAAATGACAGTAAAGAAGACACATAGTGCAATTTTAGTATTAAAATTGTGTCGAAATTAGGTGCCTACAATACTTGTCTAAATAAATCAACAAATTTACATTTGGTTTCTTACATAACAATTCTCCCCTTGTGTCCCTAACTCAACCCTTTATGAATATATGTAGCTTCATACAACTTGACTTGACAATAACAATCACCTCATAATGTTTTCACAAATAAACTTAAATAGTTATATATTACACCAATACACTTACCCACCAACTCTTTTAAATAAGAAACCTTCTTAAATGATAATAAGTTATGAATTTAAATAATGAAAAATTTCCCACTTCATTATCCCGAGAAATTTTACATTCGAAAATATTAATATTGTCACCCATTAATATTATGTTTTTCTTTTTATTCCCCAAAAATCAAATTTTCATGTCGAATTATAAGTTGTGAAGGTTTATGCAATGATGAGTGAGTAATGAAAAATTAAATGGAAAATATTTTAATCTCATACAAAAATCTCTAAAAATGTATTTAAACTTCAAAAATTAAGTGACTTGATATATCATTCTTTGGAAATTTGTGTCACCATTAATTCACGTCATTCATAGTTATCTCCCACATTTATGTTTTAGTTTTACACCATTAATTTTCTTTAAAAGGTGTCATTCTAGTCATTGCAACTTTTCATTCATGTTACACTTGATCAATTATTTCTTTCAAATTTGTAATGGATCCTGCTTCTACCAGTACACAATACAATTTCGCTGACCTCTCCTCTGAATTCCTCCAAGATAATTTCAATTTGGTAGGAGGAAATGAATCTTTTATTCATAAAGTGTTAGAACTCCCAAGTTAATAAAAAATTGAGTGGGTCGAGCCATCATCGATGGTGATAAGATGAATATTTAGGCTAAAATTGACACATATATCCTTAGTGTTTTACGTGTATCAAGCTCTTCTCCAAAATTTCATTCATGTGGAGGCTTATATTTCCTTAAAAACACTTAGGTATATATGGTCAAATAAGCAACCATTCTTGTTTATACCCCATACCTCTAAACCCAACCCCTAATTTTCCCCATTCGAGTTAGAATTTGAATTACCTATATCCTTTTGTATTTTCCATGTGATAAATAATGCAAGTGAAAGTGCATACCCATTCGAAGTGTAAGTGTAGACCCCGTACCAATACTAGGAAGTGACATGAATAATATTTTTGACTCTCTTCTAGGAAATATTGAATATAGGTTTGGAATAGAAATGCCACCGTTCTTGCCTAAACACAGGGGCTCGTGTAGGCCAATGAAGGCACATGTTATGGCACGGACACTAAAATTACTCTCTATCTCTTAGCCTCCTTCCTAGTTCCTCATTCTTAAGTAATTATATTTTAATTTTTGGTTCATGTAAAATTCAAGTTGAACTTTTGTTGTGACTTTTACTCATGTTTTGTAACTTGTAAGCCTGAGTGATTCTTTACCATACTTCTTTTAGTTATAGTTTTTAAGGGATCTAACTAGCAACCTTATAAGGAATTAGGACTCAAGAGGCCCTTTGGAATTTGTATGTAATATATGTAATTCACATTTTTTTGATATGCAAGAGAGAGGGCCCCAATAGAACCTTCATTATTAATTTATTACCAATAAAAATAAATAATTTTAGTTGTTTAAATTTACAAAATGAAATTTACTATCACCATTTTGTGCCCTACCATAATCTTTCCATGTGTCCTCATCTCATATGTTTGTGCCTCGCAGGTCCGTATATTGAGGTTTATCAATGCATTGGTAGTCTAAAAAATGTGATGAAGCCACGTAAGCTACATGTCTTAATCTTGTTTACCTATGTTTGGTATACTCAAATATTTGATTAAAGTTGTGTGGTGTCCTTAACAACATTGGGATGTTTCCACGTATGGATATGTGTTATAATCCCATTGGGTTCCATTAGATTTTGTATGTTTACAGTTTGCAATCTCAATGGTTTACAAACATGATCCTTTTTGGATATACAAATACACGTGGGATTGAAAAATCTTGGCAAAGTTTGTTTTATTATGTTATTTATAAATATTTTTCATATTTTGATATATGAGGATCAACAATTAGGTTTTATTATGGGATGAAGGTCTAACACAACCACAACTCGAATGAAAGTTCCCAAAATAGGCCTAGCGAAGTGACAAGTGTCATCCACTAAATGGAATTTGAATAAGTGACTAATTTTGGCATTTGTGGTTTGATTCAAATTAATGTGTTGGTCAGGTTAAAAACATGAAGTCTTGGTCAAGCGATGTTGACATTTGTTTTAACTTTCAATAATTTCCCTTACTGATGTGAGTTGTGAAACACTAAAAACTAATGACGCCCTAAACACTAATGAACACATGTAATTTTTTAAAATAAATGTTACACATTAAAAATGAAAAGGTGGATATTAGAATTCCATAATGAAATCTCAAAAAAATAATAATGAGGAAATAAACCTCCACAATCAACCGGGAGCCGTTAGATTGGTTTACAATAACAGTTGAGATTTGCTTTAATAATTTACCTTCTCGATCTTGGGAATAATTTCAAGTGAAACTATGACTGTAAAATGCTATAACATCCATTACATTATAGAAGGCATATTGCAGCTAAAGACTAAATAGAAGTTGTGGGTCATGAAAGAGTCAGAATATTCATTTTTTTACGTAAGTGTCAGTCTGCATCTTGATTATTTTTATAAGTATCATTGTATAAGCTTCCACTTTTAAAAAAATCAATCTTAGGGTTTAGAATTTTGAAAATTCTAGGCATGTCTACCCCCACAGAACCCAAAAATACAAGCCCAATCCCATACGCTAAACTACTTAAACTGCTAGTTTTACTGATGAATATCATGATATTTAAAATATTGTAATTTACAGAAGAACTACACAGCTTAGATAAACGTCTGTGTATAAGGAAAATAATCCTATGAATTTTTTAGGTTGGACAACATGGGTGGTTGGATTGGGATGCATGATGTTCCATGAGATTTTCCCCTGCCCTAAATTTTGCATGCTTTGTGCCCAGAATTACAATGGAGAAAAGGTAATTGTTGTAAATGGTACCAAAGAAGAAATGTTATCCATTACGAAGGAAAATATTGGCCACGCGTTGGGGTTTGAAAGTAAATAATTAGGAACCATCTACATAGACGTAGAAACAATTTATAGTGATTATCATGTCACCAATCAAAATACGAAAGATGACTTTTTGCGAAAAATAACACGTGATGGAATGTTACCAAAAAGGAGTCCTCCTTATCAAATTTTGATCTTTAAATCGCGAGATAGGAATACCATTTCTATGTTATAATTTTTCTTTGGATTTGAAAGTGATGAGAACGTGGATGGAACCCTCCTTGAAATGGTATGCAATATCTATTTCAGTACCCCAACTTGTGCTTACAGATTTGTTAAGCACATTGTAGAATCTATGCATAAAAATTTCATAATAATCAGAGAAGGTTCTGAAACTAAGACCTTTAGGTTCACAACATACTTTTCCTATTTATTTCTATGGTTTTTGAGAAACAAGATTGTAATTCAGGCTTATAATGATGTTGAGGGCTAGCCTAAAGTGTTGCTTCCATTAATTGAGTAGACCCCCAAAATAAGGATGTTTTATAATATAACGGACTACAATTAATTTTTGGACTGCTTTTATGCTCCACTTTATCAAGCAATTACAAAAACAAAATTGCTTAGATTTCCTATGACCTATAGAGATTACATTCAACTAGGATCAAAAATACAATTGGCTGACTAGTACTTCATGGAGGAATATAGTGTGCTAAGGTTTTATGGATCAGGAGTACAACCTCACAAATTAACAATACATGTGACTAATAGGGTTTTTTCCTTGGAATATATATAGCAGATGGAAAGAAAAAATAAAATGTATTTTGTTACTTAGAAATAGAAGATCATATTTCCCTCCTTACCTTTTTCATGTGGAGGGTTCACATTCGAGATAAAAACCTTCAATGTGGTACATGAAATTTAAAAAACAAAAAAGTTTGATGTTGAATCTCATTGGCCATATAACCCATGTGAGGTGATTAAAGAAAGGGTAGTGGCGAACAAGAACTCTACCACTAAAATTCAACATGAAAGTAAACCCCTTCTAGAAAAATTGAAAAACAAGAACTCTTAGGATGAGATCAAAAAAAGTAATTGATGAAATTTCTATTGAGAAAGGAATTATCTTTCATGAGTTGCCAATAGAAATTTTGGGATTGCATCCACATAAAGAGTAAAATATGAAAGCTGATACATATGACAATTTTTATGCAAAAGCTGCTAAAAGTCCTCTTCTAAAAACATGCCAAAAAATCCAGATGTTACTTTGGAAGATAAACATTTGACAAGGTAAAAAAAACTACCTTTTGGTCTATGAGGTAGGTCTTAGGTGATCTAACAGTTGTTTCAGAATATGATTCTATTATTAAAAAAAAGTAATTTTTAGCAGATTGTGGAATGCAACCTCCCACAGAGGCAAGTAATGATGACTAGTTTGAGGAGGAAGTGGAACTACACAATCCCCCTGCATGGGGAGATACTCATATAAACTAAGTTTGAATGAAAACACAAAATAAACATATAATACATGGGAAGTTATAGTAAAAAATATGGGTTTTACTTATGGTGATTTGTGTTCAACATAACAATATATTTGGTTGCCACCAGAGGTACATCCTAGACAAGGTTTTGATAGGTTATGCCTTAGTACTTGGGAGAAACTACCACTACATACAAGAAGTGATATTCCAATGCATTTTTCTTTGAAATAAAATCCTCGATATATGTTACAGATCTAGGTTAAAGATTCAAGAGGAGGAGATGGCAGCGAATATATTTATACTTTTGGTAGTGGTAGTGATGGTAGTAGTAGTGGTCAGGAAGTGTCACAAAAATGGATTATTAAAAAGATGTCAATACAGTAGTTCCTGGTGTCCAAAAATGACCCAAGAAGAGGTAAAAGATAGGGGCATATATAGTTACTCTTGTGCAGGGTATCATTACCTCAAGGTAATTAATTACAATAGGTAGTTCCACCCTAAAAAAAATTAATCCATAGGGAAATCCCCCAAAAACTTCAAATACTCCTCCATTCAAGTAGTTGATTCCTCCACAAGCCTCAAGTTTTAATTACCAAAAATTTACTCAAAAATAAAAAAGAGATAAAAGAAACAAAAAGAAAATGGTACATGTTACTGTGACTTCAAATCCTGCCACATATTTCCTACATATAACACAGACACATATACCATGGAGTACATGTATAATGTTCCCAAAGTTGAAAAACTAGAGGATCAAATGGTTTACAATGAGTTCGAAATAACAAACCTTCAAAAGGATATTACTGGAATGAAACCTTATGATAAAATAAATGTATCAAAAATGAACAATGATGTGGTATACACAACATTGCTAAAGACAAACAAAAGAAAAATGAGTTGAATAATAAAATTCAAAAGTTAGAGGTAGACCTGGTAAATGAGAAAGTAAATAGAAAAGTGACAGTTAATAAGACCAATGAGTTAGAGAAGAGGATAAAATCATTTTCCTCTATGTTTGTAATCATTTTGAATGAACAAGCACATGTGGAATTGTTAGAAGTTAAGAAAATGGTACAAGAAACCACAAGTGTGTATAGTAGTTTACAATGGAGGTTGGGCTAATTGCAAGAGGATGTGAAGGCATAGAAATAAAAATCCAAAAATGGGAATAGAACCTAGAGGAAGAGAGAAAACTTGAGGAAATATTGCAAAAGGGAGAGAAAAAACATTAAATATTGCAAATGGAGATGGCAAAAGCACAAAAGGAAATGCAACCTTCCAACACCAAACTACCTAAATTTTATAAAAAGACAACTTAATATAAAGGATAACATTTTGGGGAAATAAACCACAAAATTGATTATTTGATTATATTTTTTGAATTCATGGATGGTCTGCAAGGAATCTCTGAAAATCTCTGCAAATACGTAGCTAGTAGCAGAAAAGTGATGGCTTCAAGAGAGGTTGAAACAAGGAAAATTTGGAAGTTATCTACAAATTCAGTGACACAAAATTGGCATATAGAGGAATTCACAACCAGATTGATGTGTCAATAAAGGCATCATCTATCATTAGGAAGCATGTGATGTTAGGTGAATCATAAGAATTGTTGAACAAGTTTCAAACAATGTTACGGGAACTATATGGAAAGGTACAAGATCTCACAAACATTGGTTTATCAATGCCTTTTGAAAAAACAAACCAATTCAAGGATGCATTCCAAAAGAATATGAAGGAAATAATGATGTAAGAGAAGAACCAAATTCTTGAGAAAGTAGATGAGGCAAACATTTTTGGCTTCATTAAACAATTAATAACCTTGTCAATAAGTTTTCATACAACAATAAAGGAAATCTCCAATCTCGGTTATGAATTTCTAACAAATTTACATGTGATTCACTTTGACTTACAATAAATTGCAATTCCAACAGATGAAGAGTGGAACATGTTGCAGGGGATGATGTAATTAAGAGTAGTTTAATTTTGAAAATTGTTCCATTTGTTGCACTTTTCAATTTGTTTCATATAGGGCATGTCTCAAGGAAGTTGAATGAGGAATAGTGTTTTTTTATTTCAATAAATAATGGTTCACAGAAAAACCTTTATGTTTATATTTTACAGGTCCATGAGAAACATAAATATTTTTAATCAATGTATTTCTATTGTGACATGTCCAGTTACCAGCCATATCATATTTTGTGGACTCTACATGGAAAATTCGAAGAATGGAATTGAAGTTTTCCAACTCCTTCAAGGTTTCATTCACAAGACTACAAATTGATTAAATACTTCTACTGTGTTTTTTGAAAAAATATAAATAAGGAAAAATATATTATATGAACAATGTATTAATTATTTGAATATATTATCTGAACATCTATATCACATATCCACAAATGGAAGCTTCTAATGTTCTTTGACTTTATTGACATTCACCTGGTGTTATAGATCCATCCTCATAGGTAAAAGGGTCATCTACTATATTTGTGAAATTTTATATGACCCTCTCATTTCATTAATCAAATTCTATATTGCCAAATCCATGTCATAGCGAAATTTATTCACTTTGTATTGTGATGTGTAAATTCGTAAATAGTTTTCCAAATTTGTGTCAAGCTTGTTTCGTAATTTTGACTTTATAAATGAAAAGGTACTGAAAAATTCATCTTGAACTAAACCCAAAATCATTGTTTGACATAGATCAGCTAATGAAAAAACTTGATCATGGTTTCCTACAAAATAGTGTTTAAACCATTTTTTTCATTTCGAGTTATTGCTCCACACTCTAAGGGATTATCCAAACATTTTAATTTCTCAAGCATATAGAGGAAAATTCATGGGATTGATCAGTAAAATTATCCTTGTTTAAAATACATGTGGGATATTTTTTTCATTGATATCAATAGGCTTTAAAAAATGTTGAATCAATGTAGTCAATCTCTTGTGGTAGTCTTCCTACAAATATCTTTCATTTTGGACGCTAGTTGGATTTACTAAAGTTTTTGCTTCAAGTAAAGCATCCCTACTAAACAAATTCTCTTATTTCTTCTAGTAGGGAATTTGTAATTTATCTTTACCTTCCCCTTGTTCATGATGCAATGTTATCAAAGAGTGTCCCTGTGACATTTAACTTCTCAACCTTATTGTTTACTATTTGAAAGAAATGCATTGATATCTCATATCCACATACAGAAGCATAAACTTGATGCAGGAGCATCACTCCATGTACATGAATAAGCCATGAAGGTATAAAATTTTGGCTTGATAGGTATGGTCCTAGGTCCTTAAGGTCATTAGATGTTAGTTAAGTGAGCTAGTTGGATTCTAGGATATTCAAAATTTGAAAATCTCACTTTCCCTCGAAATGTAAACTTAAAAATGGAGGCCATGTTTAGCTTGTTGCAATGTTTAGAGTATTCTTGGAGCTTGTAAATCATGAAAAAGGATGAAATGGGATTTAATATGGAGTGTCTTAAGTCCCTCTAGGGTCAAGGAAGCATGATATGAGTTACAAAATCAAAAGACTTTGGTCTATAGCTAAGAAACTTGAGGTTAAGTCTAAGCTCACACATATGACCAAGTGGCCTAAGGTGTCACATTCAATTAGAGTTGGATGAAAATATTATAAATGGCCAAAATGTAACTAAATGCTCTCATTCCATATGGATGAGAATCAATGTATAAGTTTTAAGGAAGCTAAAAAAAGAGGAAAACTCTTTGTTTATGTGCTTTATGCATGAAATTGGTGATAATTCATGTTGGTGACAGGATTGCACAGTGAGCCTATTGGCTGGTATTGCATTCTTGATCTATGAGATAGATGTATGATGACTTTAAAACTGTGTAATGAGTACTAAGCTCTTGACAGTTGAATTGGGTTTCTTGAGCATTGTTATTCCTTATCATTGTTAAACCATTCTTTAGTATGATCATTTGGTCTACCTATAAGTATTGGAAGCAGAGAATTTGTTGTTAGGAGGTTATGTTGAATATTCTTCATAAGACTGTGAGATTGCATTCTTCTATAGATAAGGCATGTTGAAGAGAACTGAGAAATAGTGTGGTATTTATGCATGCTACTTACAGTTAGCCAATATTATATAAGGAAATAATCTAAAAGCTTATATAGAGGTTATAAAGTGTGGATTCAATGACTTTTTGAAACTTACCTTATTACATACAAGATTCAAAAAGTGACTAGGTCAACAAAGCTAACCTAGTGGTATTGACAAGCTATGTGAATTGGTGACCAAAGGCATAAGAAATCTCGGTTTGCAGGAGAGTTTGAGAATCTTGGAGACCATTTTTTTGTTTATATCACATGCATGCATCGAGGAAGAGAGTATACACACAAAGGAAAACTCCATTTCTCTTCATTGTCACTATTGAAGATTTCATATTATGTTTCAACAAGAAATGAAGGAAACAGCATTTAAAATAAGACATTTAATTTGGAATTATGATTTCCTGGTAATATATTTACTTTATCCCCCTCATTACATACTTTTATAACCAATTTTATGATTTAAGGAATTTATTTATAGCAAGATTTATGGTATATTTTAGTCTCTCGGGCTCTGAGCTAACCTACAGGCTTAATTAGACAGGGTTTGAAAATAGAGACCTCAAATCAAGTACTTTAGACCTGAAATTTGGTACAAGTGTTGTAGATAGAATCATTCAAAGGATTGAAAGGTAATTTTAATGTTTCATTGGTGAAGGCTTGAGATATAAAAAATAGTGTGTTGTTATAGTGAAGTGCACAGTCCCAATCCTAGTCAAGAAAACATCTTTCCAAAGGAAGTATATGATATCTAAGGAGTTTGAACCTAAAACTTGTAACAATGAATAATTGGATTAATGGGTACTTATTTATTTTATGATTTTGCATTGAAGTGGTCTATATCAGGAATTATGCATAACAGTCTACTTTACAAAACCTAGTTGAGGGTTACAAGCCAAAGAAAGAAAAGTGGTGTACAGAGAGAAGAGAGAAGACAAGACCCCCAAATTTTGGGCACACTTCAAGGTTGTGAAAATAGAACTAATGAAATTGGAAGTGTCTTCTAGATACATGTAATTCCTTCTAGCCATTAATGTAGCTAGTTCTTCATCTTAAGGGTAGTTTTGATCTTAAGGAAGAAGGAAAGTGAGTTTATAAAGAGCATGAATATTCAAGAGATGAAACTTGTGGTACATCTTAAAAATGACTAAGAAGATTAGAAGGACTAGAGAAAACCATGTGGGATTTCCTAGATCATTATATACCTATATGGTACAAGGCATACTTTGTTTTAGGAGTCTAGAGAGAAAACTTGCAAAACATAGAGATTGGTGGAATTGGTTAGCTTGGGAGCATTTTTTACATGGAATAAAGAGTGTGAATGACTAAAGAAACCATCAGAGACTAAAGGAGTTCACTATTTATATGAGAATCATGGTGTAAAAGGACTAAGGGGAGTTTTGGGAGCAAAATTGGTAAAAGCTTAGGCTTGGATGGTGAAGAGACAACTAGTGTGGGTCCTAGCATGATTTTATAAGCACATCTAGGTACAAAGTGTTAGATGGGTGACTGAGGACTAAAGACTTCTATCTGAATTACAAGATTCTAGGAGCTTGAAATGGAACATGGTAAGGTTGTTGCTACTTTGTAAATTTCTACCACATAATTGATTGCATTGAGGTTAGGAAAGGATAAAGAATCAAGGTACAGAGATCAAAAATCCCCTATGAAGAGGATTAAGTAACTATTTCAAGTTGTATGTCTATATAGGTATATTATATGATCCTCTAAAGGTTGAATAAGGTGAAAATTGGGAGTCGAAAAATCTTAAGACTGAGTATATGTATGGTTACATATTGGGTTGCATTAAAACTTCTATAAAAATATTAAACCTCAGAAAGCTACTTGGATTTCCAATCTCTATCAAATTGTTCCAACTCTCAAACATGATTGGACCCAAAAAAATAGTTTTATTGAGAAACAAATATTCTATTATCAGACAAACATGTTTCCTCAAACTATAATAATCATAAATATATATGTAGCTCTTTCTTGGGATTTTTTAATTAAACAATGCATTTCATCCAACATGGGAAGTGATACCACATCCATCATCAAATGTCTCTATATCTTTTAAATGATGTATCAAATCATGAGCCTTGTCCACTTCCATGTGATTATTCCACATTACTCCCAATGAGGATTGATACTCATCGTACAGCCTACTGAACAGGTTGGTACAGTGAGATCCACCTAGTGTCGACATATTTTAATAGTTTATGCTCATAAATTGTTAGTCCTTCTACAAAGATTTGAAATTTTGTGAACATTTTAGGACAACGAAAAAAATAAACATGCACCTCTCGAATAAGTTCTTAAAATTTTCCTACATGTTTAAATTTGTTGACTATTTTGTATGTTATATTCATTCTATAATCCATACAATGAATGGCAATCATATATGGGAAATGGGATGTTTGGAGTCTTACACATAGCCCATTATGATGACCTTGTTTTATAGATGCCCCATCTTCCCTAACACATACCATCCTTGTTGCAATTGTAGAATCATCCATGTTACATCTCCTTCAAAATTCTTATTACTCACAAAGGTTTCAAATTGAAGTTCTCTCTCATCTTGTGAATAGAAAGTGAGGCTATCTCACATGACTCTCAACATTATAAACATGTATAAAAAGCCAATCAATATTATCTATTGTTGTAACCTCATCAATAGACAAATACACATCGTGTAGACTTAAGTTTCTCTTTCAAGTCTTTTTTCTTAACCATAGCTACGCATTTTTTCCAATCCCAACCACTACTTTCAGACCGAGTGAGAATGAAGAAAGTGTGGGACACCAAGAAAAGACAACATCTTCGTATGTTCAAGCAAAATTTGTTATAGGACTACCTCTTTTCAGAATGTGAAAAATAGTAGTTAGCTGAACTATTTTACCTAAAATATTGTTTTGAATGACCTTGTTAAATTGAGATGTAATTGTCCCTCCATTTTGTGCAACTATTCTTTCATTTCTATTGTGTTCCTCAAATTATTTTGCATACCTAATATGTAAATAATCATCTGTAATTTTCCATCTGGAAACATTCTTCACAACTCCATGTCTACAGTTTAGTTTTTCATATGTCTTTTCCTACATGCTTCTCAATAGTATCCAATTTAAGTTGCATTGTCTTGTCCCTGCCCAATTTCCAGCTACAAATTTGTACATTTACATTCTTTGGGAGGTTCAATTTATTTTCATTTTCAACAGGTTCAATAAATGAAAACTTTATAAACCCACTCTAACTTGAAATATCCTTCCCAAGTCTCATTTTTTTACCTTTCTCATTCTTCCAGAAAGAGGTTTCCCCTGAGTATTTGGTGTGGTGGAATTTAATTTTTGTTAACTACCAAAATTTTCACCTCCAACATTCAATCTGATAAGTGAAATACGTCCTAGCACTAGAGTGGAAATGTAAATCTTCCAGTGATGCAGTTTCAACTTCATTCAATGGGATGTCTTCAAGGGGAGGCATTTCATTATCGTCGTCATTGACAACTCCAAGTCATCAAATCATCAATGAACTCATTCTGAGTTTCATTTCGAACGCAATCATTATCCCTTGATAGTGTTGGATTGGAGAAGATGATTTTCCAAGATGGTTTCTCAAAATAAGATGTGATTTTTTGTATGTCAGTACCAGGAGGTGTTGACACTTTATTTCTTTCCATGAGGTTTCCTTTTTAGTTTTCATTTTATTGTAAGGATAGCTTTCTGATTTGGCTGCAATGAGATGAAAATTGAATAAGGCATTGCAGTGTCAAGTGACGATATGGAAATAAAAATGACAATAGTGATGATACACATATACTAGCGGTACTGTAAAATTACCGTAAATTAAAAATCAAAAAACATTAGACATATTTTAAAGATTATAACATTACTAACAACATAACTTACAAAAGCAGATAAAGAAATGTGACATGATATAAAACAAGTTTCAAATTGGAAATCAATATTGAATAGACTTACTTGCACTAAGTACTTGTAGGATGTAAACTGCAATGCTTACGACCTAGAAAGACCTTAATTTATTTGATTTTTGTAAGCAATATGCCAGAATCATTTTCTACTACTTGGAACAATGCCTAAAATCGCAAATTCACAAATCGAGAAAAGATAAAAAAGTGTGTTCTTTAGAGTAAATACTAAATAGATCTATGTATATATGTAAGTGGTGAATTTGATCAAAATTTCAAAATTTCTCCCTAAAATGTTGGCGATTGTGACCAAAGGGTCCATAGAATTCTTGGCGATCCAAGAATTTTATGAAAGCTTGGCTCGTCGATTACACGGAAATGATCATTAAAAAAATACATTGGGATTAGAAATTTGTTGGATATGTGCATGGGACAAATTAATGTTTGAGGTATTTTTTGGTGAAATATGGGTAGTTACATAGTCATCCAAATAGCCAAATGCATATTCCAAAAGTCCTATTATTCTCCTAATTACAAATAATTTCCACTAAAATTTTCCATGGTCCATAAGCTCATTGGAATGTAATCTAGCTAATTGTTCAAAAACATCCACGCAGAACTTTCATACAAATTTAAACCCTAGGAGGCCCAATTTTAGTGATTTTAATAATCAATTTTTTTTTTCTAGTTGATTATCTCAAAATGAAAATATGGAAAGTTATAATGATAAATTTTATTATATAGTATTATAGTATTTTTATTTATTAAGCAACTACAAAAAATAACATTTGACAAAAAAATTCTTTCTAATATGCTTTGATGGATGTCCACACCTTGTTTTAAAGCTTCCCCTTTGGTACAAGTTGAGAGTATGGTGAAAATGGTTGTGGAGTATGGTTTCAAATCTTCGAAATTTGAGTTTGGAAGATATTTGAACACACTCGTATTGTGCATATCCTACATGCTTTGTAATCTATGAGACCGAACTTGTTCCAAACATTTTTCCAAAGAGTACAAATGCCTTTTGTATGCTTCCACATTATGTATACATTTGTACAAGGGAACTTATAACTACAACCAAAAAAAATTATATTCCCATTATGTTATGATGAATGTTATGTCATTTTCTAAGGCTCCCATTATGACATGGGCCAGAAGGCTTGTGAAACTTTTTATGGGGTCAATTTTATGCTGCCGACTTCATTTGTTGGAAAGTTTCCAAGGCCTTTTCAATAAACCCATTTTGTGCATATCCCTCAATATTTGCAATCCATTTCGTTGCATTCCTTTCAATCATTTTTTCTAAAACTTTGTGTGCCTTATTAATGCTACCACATTTTGTATACATATCTACTAGTGTTATTACAAGCACAACATATGATTATAGTCCCTTCTCTGTGATGTATATACCCTGTTTCAATATCGAATTCGATGGAAATTTCTAAAATTTTCAAATTTATGTCAAAATTACAAAATATAAAAAATAAAGAGAAATTAGGAAAATAGGTAAAATTACATAAATATGTAAACCGTAAAATTTTGGAAAGTTTTTTGTAAAATAATGATATTATTTTATTTTTCTTATTATTATTCTATTTTAGATGATATTTGAAAAATAATGAAATTATCATTATGTTGCAGATATGTCATCCTTTAAAAATTCAATTTACTCTTCACCACAACCAGAATTGTCTACACACTCATATGTAGATGATATGGAAATTGAAGGAAATTATAAAAATAGTATGGATTTAATAGAGGACAATTTGGTCAAATTTTTTAAAGAAGAAGAGTTTGAAAATAATTTCACTGGTGTATGAGAAACAACAAGTTGTCAACAATTGCGGTTAATATGTGTGAAGGAGAATCACATTACACCTTATGAAGAAGATTCCAAAGATGATTTGGAGCTTCTTTCTAAAGTGTTGAAGAAATATAAATTTTATTCTCTCATTGGCGATATTATGGGGCTTTGCCAATGGATAAACCACTTACATCACCTTATGAAGGATTTACATTTTGGATGCAAAGCTATATGATACAATCGTGTAGTATTCCCAATGCAGGTCTTGGTTATTCCATTTGACAGCAATTAATATTGGGTCTACTACTCAATGTTCAGTTGGTCTTCCAATATTACCTTTTTATGGCCCAATGTACTAGTTTGCATATTGGACTTATGTAGCAAGCTACAAAGTCAGTATGTCAAGATATGGCATGTTTTGTAATGAAAAGTTAATGGAAGATCATTTTTGTATATCCTAGGAAAAACCTCATTGTATGCATGATCATATCTACATTGATGGATGCCCTTATGCATTTAAAAATATTTTTATTCTTATTAATAATACACACCAGTGTTCACTACTTGTATCTATAGACACTAAATCATGCACTTTGGGTACATTTCTAGGTCCTGATCACATACACTATTCATATGATTTCTAAGAGAGAAAAGTACTAATTGACCATTGTCTTTGGCCTATTTGCTTTCTTTCTAGTTTCCTTCGTGGTCTTACACACCCTATTGCCCATTCTTACTTTCAATACTTCAGCTTTTTTGAGTCTGGACACCAGTGCCTAGGTGTCCCCGTCCCCTCTGGGTGCCTTGACCTCTTTGTATCTTGCTCACATCTTGTGGGTATTTTCTAGTTGTTGGACATCTTGTTTTCTTATGGGTCATCCTTTTAGTGGTTAATTACGAAATTCAAACAAGGGAATCATATAAATACAAATCTATGTGACCATAATAAAGGACCAAGCACTAAGCATCTACTACTATCACCTAAGGTTGCATCCAAAGGAATTTTCAAGAGCATCAAAGCATCCATCTAGCACTCACTCAAGGGACAAGGGATTGAATTCTTCTGTATACACTTCATAAGAGGGGAAGTTCATTTTTCCATGCACACATCTATTTACATTTACTACATCTAGCTATTGCTCGCTATCAAGTGCATCTTGCACAAGAGCCACCTAGGGCATACGATTCTCCACACACACACAAAACTACATGGAGTCTATAATGTGGTGTAGTGCAATGCTGGATCACAATTTCACTCTATCAGGTGACCACCAAGGGTCATTCTGACTCCCCATTTGCATCTTTTTATTTTTAGGATTTGATGTGTTTTGGGTTTTTCAGGTGCTCTTTCTTTTTGTAGGTTACAAGTAAATCTTGGGCATAACTTAGTGACACATACAGTGATCAACAAAAGGGAATCGTGACATAGAAATGATACACTGTAAAAACCAATTTCTGACCATTTTGAGCAGTCACAGACGCCCAAAAGAGGTCTTCCCAGGCTCCCCTAACCTGATCCAATCACCCTAGTCTAGGACCTGATCTGACAGTATCACATAATTTTTTGGGTTCATTTGTGACAATTTGAATCTCCTATTATCAATTTTCTAGCTTGGCACAACTGAGGATTAATTAAAAATCATAAGCTAAGTATCTCTTATCCCTTCTCTTGCACCTAGGGTTTCATATTTTCTGATTGCTTATTACATAGGTCAGATCTATACTTTATTACTTATTTATTGTGTTGTGACTCTAAAATTAGGGTTTTACATTGATTTTCTATATTTGTTAAATCATTTGGTGAACCCGTATCATTCGAATACTCTTGGATCCTCATTTTTCTTCTTTCATGGCTTCTTAAGGTCTCTTAAAGTCTTGCTTCAATTTCTTCAAATTCACCCATCTTGCAAAGATGCTCTCCACAAAACCCTAGACATTATGTATCTGCCTCCCTCTAGATACACCACCTACTCAAGTCAGTGCTATCTTCGATCGTCTTTCTGATGACTCTCTTTGTTCCTAATTCCAATCAATTTATTTACAAATCCATTCAAGCTTTACATTCTTTATTTCAAGATAAATTTTAGGCTATGGAATCCACAATTACATCTCTTAAATATGAAATCCAACATCTTAAGGATGCTTCTCAGGCTCATGCTAGTTCTTCTTCTACATCCTCATTCTATGTCTTCTACATGTGCTCATATC
Source organism: Taxus chinensis (assembly GCA_019776745.2). Classification (NCBI taxonomy): domain Eukaryota; kingdom Viridiplantae; phylum Streptophyta; class Pinopsida; order Cupressales; family Taxaceae; genus Taxus; species Taxus chinensis. Next base: position 655,588,358 of record CM034149.1, on the reverse strand, counting down.
AATGAACCTCAAAGTTACCATTACCCCATGCCTCTCAAGTTTGATCTCAATACTAAGCAACAAGATATTCTTTCGCAACTCCTCACTCATCAGTTGATCAACTTGCCATCTACTCATTGACTATCCTCCTTATCTGCTTTACAAAATATCAAGTTCATCCATATTGCAATTACCATCAAATCAATGGACATAATGACAATAATTGATATTCTCTACATCGATAAATTGGCCACATTAAGCATTATGGTCTTATCTCATTTGTTGACATAACAATAATCCTACATGTCCATCTCAATTGCTACATCTAATTTGGTTCATAAATATGATTCATCTATGTCTAATGAGCATCATGTCATCACTTCTAATGTTCCTTATTCGGTCAACTCAAATGCTACTTATTCAATCCATTCCAACTAAGCAACCACCTCTCAAAATCAGTCTAACACCTCCTCCTCTCAAGTCATCTATGGCACTACCAATTCAAACTAAGCAACCACCTCCCAAAATTAGTCCACCCTCTTCTCCTATCAAGTCTTCTGCAGCGTCATCAATCCCACATAAGCTCCAACTAATCACTTTTGTCAAAGAAACTACTCCTTATATTGATGGCCAAGACACATTTCAAACTCCACCACCATCGCATGGTCCTATTGTTGCTTCTGCTTACCATTGTGTGGCTCTCTCTTATCATGACGCATCAGATAACACTCTCCCAAAATGACATGGTATCTCTCACGTCACCACATAGATCTCCATCATTGATACACTTGGGGGCATCATGATTACTTCTCCCCCTCCTAGCATTATCAGGTGTATCACATTTCTACTATTATGCTATGTGCTTTGCATCTAGTCTTACTCATGCATCTTACATAGCTTGATACACACAACTTGTATCATCATTTCCTAATGACACACTCTTCTACTATGGTTCACACTTGACTGTTGAGGGCATATTACATACATGAACCTCACACATTGCACATTTCACACTCAGTGCATTCATGACACATATTTCTATCTTTGCATTCTCACACAAAACACTTCCCTATTACGCACTCTTGTGCCACATGTCATACTTGACTACTGAGGGTATAAATCTGAAATGAACCTCACCTCACTCACATTCCTTGTGTTATATGCTTCATTGATCTATCTTTTTCACGCACAATTCAAACCATTTCCCAAATGATGAACTCTTGTGCTAAAGTTCACACTTGGTTGTTGAGGGCATACTACATTCATGAACCTCACATCATACGCACTACACATTTCACACTCCATGCATTCACGACACATCTTTCTCATGCACATTCATCACAACACACTTCCCTATGAAGCACTCTAGTTTCACGTTCATACTCGACTGTTGAGGGTCAAAATCTGAAATTAACCTCACCACACTCACTCGCTCTCTATGCTCTACACTTTATCAATCATATCTTTCTAGCACACAATTCAAACCATTTCCTGATGACGCACTCTTGTTCTATGGTTCATTCTCAACTGTTGAGGGGGGATCTATAAATGAACCTCATCTCACATATACTCATTCACATTCAATCAGGGGGCATGTTACTCCTATCACACTCACACTGCATTCCATTCCATTCACACTCACAGCATACTTGCATATTCTTGGTTGCACATTGTTCTTGCTTACTTATACTCGCATGTACACTATGATATGAGACAGATATTTCGTATGTCATTAGATTTTTTTCTATATACACATGAATGTTCACTTTCCTTCTAGTTGTGAATGCATACTTCATACAAATCTTTAAATGCAACATGGATGTTTGGCACTGTACCTCTTACCAGTCCCACAATGGCTCTTAGGGGCATCTACTTTTGTACACATGACATGTGTTATTGTTTTGTTTTATACTATTTCCTATTCATACTAGCACACTATTATATCAGATCATACATGCTTTGACATGCTTGTTATATTTCTAACATGCTAACGGGTGATTCATGTGCAACGTTTTCTTTGCAAGAACTATTTGTTACCATGGTTGTCTGCTACTTTGTTTGTCTCCTATTTGTCATTTTTTCCCTTTGTATGTCATTGTTTCAGGCTTTTCCCTTTTTCTTGTGTGCACATTGTATGCTTTTGGCCAGCTTTGGCCTAGATTTTCTTGCACCATTATGAGTGATGTCCCATGTTTTCAACCCACTTTTCACGGTCTACATTGTCTTCTTGCTTTCTAGCTTACACTAGTGTCTTTTATATGTGTATTTGTCTTCTTTGTACTAACACTTATTTCCAGCCACTTTGTTTATGTGTGCCTTGGTTTCTACCAAGAAAATTCCCTCCCCCCTTAGGGTATCAATTTCTATTTTTATCATTTGTTCCTCTCCTTTGGAACACATACTCCTAGCGATGTCACATGCACCTTAAATAGGGGGGCATACATTGGGTGAAATCAGTCACCCCATACAACAGTTCATAGTCATAATACAACATAGTTCAGTATAGAATCAACATAATAACTACCCAATAATCTGACTTGGGTTTTTTAGCACAACACATACGTCAACATCCCAGCCACAGACACTAGCACCTAGGTGCTCCCATGACCCTTTCTGAGTGCACTATGACCAGGGGCAGTTACAAAAATTTTCTCATATCAACATAGTTCTCAGTACTCTACACATCATTTTTCTCAGTACAGGCACAGTCCTCTAGCAATCAGCATGCATATTTTCTCCTTTTTTCTATCCCCATTAGATCAAAATGGATCATATGTTGAACAAAGCAGGATCACACCATCTGCAGTGGTGTATAAAGTCTTCAGGAAGCAGTCAAAGGATGGAGAATAACACTAGACCTTTCTCCCTACACTCTTCTATCATGGCATGAGATCGCCCAAAAAACTCATTCTTCTACAACATTTTCAGGATCCTTTCTATCCTTTTCACTCATAATGGATCAGGTGCACATGTTCTTTTTACATTTTGCATTTTTACACACTTTTTACACATTTAGATTAAATTTTTCATATACACATATTTGACTACTCTTTTTTTCTTCTCTTTTATAGGTTCATCCTTATGGGAAGCAAAATAATCACATCATCAAGCATCAAGTGACATCGACAATAGGTATAACAATGACATATACACATACACTTTCACCCCTATGGCTCACTTCCTTTTCTCTAGCTTCCACGCTTCATTTTTATCACTCCACACTTTTTTTTGTCTCCTTGGCACACATGCTTTCGTCATCGATCTACATGGTTATCAGGTACACATCTCTTATCTACTTTATGTTATTGAGAATATTGCTCAACAACATAAAGTGAGGGAAAATGTAGACACTAAATCATGCACTTTGGGTACATTTCTAGGTCCTGATCACATACCACTATTCATATGATTCCTAAGCAAAAAAGTACTAATTGACCACTATCTTTGGCCTCTTTGATTTCTTTCTGGTTTCCTTCTTCATCTTACACACCCTGTTTCCCAGTCTAACTTTCGATACTTCAACTTTTTTGAGTCTAGACAACATCGCCCAAGTGCCCATGTCCCCTCTAGGTGCCCCTGACCTCTTTGTATCTTGCTCGCATCTTTAGGGTATTTTCTAGTTGTTGGGAATCTTGTTTTCTTATGGGTTGGCCTTTTGGTGGTTAATTATAAAATTCAAACAAGGAAATCATATAAATACAAAGCTATACAACCATAGTAAAGGACCAAGCACTAAGCATCTACTACTATCACCTAAGGTTGCATCATAAGGCATTTTCAAGAGTATCAAAGCATTCATCTAGCACTCATTCAAGGGAAAAGGGATTGCTTTCTTCTGCATACACTTCATAGGACGGGAAGTTTATTTTTCCATGCACACATCTGCTTACATTTTCTACATCTATTTATTGTTTGCTATCAATTGCATCTTGTACAAGACCCACCTAGGTCACGATTCTACACACACACACACACACACACACACACACACACACACACACACACACACACACACACACACACACACACACACACACACACACACACGGAGAGAGAACTACATGGATTCTAATATGTAGTGTAGTGCTCAGTTATAATTTCACTCTATCAGGTGACCATCGGGGTCAACTGACTCCCCATTTGCATATTTTTGTTTTTTAGGATTTGATTTGTTTAGGATTTGATTTGTTTTTGGGTTTTTACAGATGTTATTTTTATTTGCAAGTTACATGTGAATCTTGTGGACTTAGTGTGACAAACAGGTTATTGGTGCTCAATCCAGTCTCTTGGATCGAGATGGTCTTTTTCTAGAATCTTCAAAGATGTAATTGTTCTGTGTGCCTCATATTTCTCCCCATACTTCAAGGTTCAATCTGAGTGAGGAAGAATTATCGATATGTATGAAATTTTGTGCCTTGTAAAAATAAAAAGAAAGTATACAACGGAACTGGTTAATGGATTGGTTGATCAAAGTATAAATGCTTCAGACTTGCAGGTAATAGAGATATGTCTACATCTTTTACAAAGGAAATAGAAACCTGAAATCAACACTGAATGCTTCATTTTCTCTAAAAATTGGAAGCTCAAAAGGCCCAAAAGCAAGAAATCTGACCATGAGGTATAAAACTGAAAGAGGGGATAACTTAGTTAAAATGGAATTAACCATTTAGAAAAGGCCTAGGACATTCAAATAGCTGTAAAATATCTACATATCCAAACAATTCAAAAATGTCTGAAGGACACATGGAAGCATTCTGGCACTTTCCATAGCCAATGCATTCTGCGGACCTCAAGTCTGCAGAATAAACTAAGTTTCATAAAGGCATCAGGTCCAAGAATAATTGAAAGGTCAAAGAAAACACAAGTTTTGAGGTGGCCACATGGCGAGGATCCAACTGGTGAGGAAAAAATACATGTCATCATTCCAGAAAACTTCAAGGAAAATGCGCCCAGTGGACCTAACATCTACGGAATGAACAAAATTTCATAAGGATTCAGGTCTAGGTGGTGTGATGGGTTAAGGGACATTACATGGTAGAATTTATATTCAACCAATGATGAAATCCACCCAGATAAAGGTCACGATGTGAAGGCCTGACCTTGCAACCAATGAAAGGAAAACACCAAAAAAAGAAAGTCTGGTACTGCGAAATCCAAAAGTAGTGTGGAACTTTCTGATTGGTTTATGCTTTGCACTTTAAAGGTAATTGTAAAAATGAATTTCGAGGAGTGTGGATCAGTTTTCATTGGCTCACATTTTGTGGGGATCGGTCAGGGTTATAAAATAGACTAACATTAGAAGGAGTGTGGAGAGTTTTCATTGGCTCACATTTTGCGGTAGGAAGTCAAGGAAAATAACAGACCGACATTGCAAAGGAGCGTGGAAATTTTTCATTGGCTCACATTTTTTGGTAGGTATTCAAGTAAACAAATAGTCTGAGAAGGTGAAGATGTGTGGCATCTTCTTATTGGATCGTAATTTTTAAAAGAGACTTACCTGTGCGCAAAGCTAAATAAACAAGAAAGCTAAAGAAAGCAGGCACGTAAGTAAAACTCGACTCTGTAACCAATAAGAGACCAGCATGTGGTAGTGAAGGAATAGATCCAATCCAAAAATTTCTAACTGAAAATCATATATTTTCAGTTAGCCAAAGTATGTTCCCGCTCTTATTTAAATGATCTTTAATTATAAACAGTTAGACCTATTCACTTACTATTTTGTGGGGGAAAATTTAATTGTAAGAACAGATAAATTTACATACCAAATTTGTATAAATTATGGGGGTTTGTCCTCATATTTAAAGGGGGGTTAGTTTTTCTATTTCTAAAAAAGTTCGAGAGATTCAATTGTGAAATACTGCATGTTTCCTTTGTGAAATGCATATGGAATTCAGTTTCCTAAACTTTTGTTTCAAGGAGGTTGTAATGTATAGCCATTGACAAATATTGATATCATTTGCTTTATGTTCCCCTATTAATAAATTCAAGATTCGAATGAGATATGTCTGCTTTTGAGTTTAATTCCTATGTTTTGGGTTCTGTATGTCGAATTGTTGATTAATGAGTTATATTTTTTGTTACAGCCTTGTGTTTGTTGCTTCTCTTTGTTGTACACTAGATCAGTCCTCAATGGTTGTGCTTTGGTCATTAGTTTGATATTGTGATGTGAGCATTTACTCTGCAATATTGGACATAATTTTAAAATCCTTACTGTAGCCATTTTTTTGAAGTGATTTTTGTTAACCTCTGAGTGTATCTTGGGCGTATGAGAGTAGAAGTAGTAAATACTTAATTAGAATGATTACAGGAGCTTTTGTGTCAAGTATTTTAGAGATTGTGTTGAAACTTTGAATCTTTTTAGTATCAATGAATAAAAATCTTTCTTTGTAGAAATTTTCACTACTTAATCTAGTTTTTTGTACTGTCCAGAATTGCAAGCTACTCTAAGTGTTAAATGCTTGGTTACAAGGAGTCTATCATCCTATAATCCCCCCTCTTTTAAAAATACATAATTGAACCCACCCCATATTAACTTCCATTCATTCCATTTACTATTGTGTTTCTCTAAATATCATTTAAGGTGCCTTCTTAGCCTTAATTCTACTATCAAGGGAATACAAGAGCAACTAAACTTCTACTGTTTATAGTAACCTGTGTTTGATGCATTAAGCATACACAACATATTTTGTGAAAGCTCGTGAGAGTGAAGTGTTATGTCCATGGCCATGTTTATTTCATATTGATCCATCATTTTACAGATCGAGGAAACAAAGACCCTATCTCCCCCTGTGCATTTAGGTTACCCTACAGGTCCTCTCACCCTAGTTCAAGGCAGGACCAAAAGTAGCAGCATGAGGCCATCCCCTTTATACGTGCCCCTCAATCATCCCAAGGCTTGATCCCAAAGAAAGCGTTAGACCCCTCCCTGGATATAAAATGAATCACACTCTATCCAATCTACCACCATCTAAGCATTTCCCCCTTCCTAAGAGAATGTTTTCAGGCCATTAGGGGGTGTAGAATTGAGGACCAACATGCTTCTAGCACCGTTGTCAGGGAGATGTTTATATGATATTTATCTCATTGAATCAAATTTTGAGTTAAATTTTCTTAGGTTGTATAAATTGCTAGTATTCCTACATATTGGGTAGCATGTCAACACACTTCTAGCATCATTTTTGGGTATAATATACTCTAGGTAAGGTTCATAATACATACCTTTATAGATTTTTGCTAAAATTAGGCAAATACAGACCATTCTGAAGTTATTGTCCAATTTTTTCTCATTATAGACAAGTTTTCCATAAAACCTATACTTATTTGAGTATACTAGAAGTTGACAACCAGCAACATTGTAAAATTCATAAAGATCTGCAAATATTTTCCCTCCAATTTGTGAATATATTATTTCAAGAAGTTTTTGAGTTAATCTATACATCTAAGGTGCAAGGCCTTAGTGGTGGCTTCGTCTTTCAAAGAAAATTTAGGATATACCAGTGCAAAAAAATTACACCTTGTTGATTAACTCCCCCCTTTGCAAAGCTAGAAGGATGAAGAACCTTTTTCAAATTTGATCCCACCATAAGATTAATTCCAAAACTGGAAGGTGCACAGTCAAGAAGGAAGCAGATCTCGAAACCAGTGGGTGGTCAAAAGTCAGGAGAAAAGATTGTTCAACCTGCTGAATTTGATCCACCTTTGGTGGAGGATTACTCTAGCACATTTGAAAACTTTCATCCAGGTACTCCTCGGGCATATTTGCATTCATTGTTTCAAGAGGGTTCAACATATGCAAGTAACACATGTATTCCTCATCTCCCGTACTTGTTAACTTGAGAGAATAAAGTATTTTGTGGAATTGAATCCCCAAGGGATTCCCATTTTTTGGATCATACTCCTCTACCTCAGAGACCTCCATTTCCCCACCTTTTCAACCCTCCTTTTGAAACACCTCCACCAAATAAAATGGAACAACCTCTACCAAGGGTTCCTTTTATAGTTACTACTTATAGACCAATAAGGTTCATTGGTATGGTGGGATATCCTAATGAAGTGTCAAATGAAATTAGAAATAGGTTGTCCATGTTCCAAGGGAATAATGCCATAAGTGGGGATCAACATCTCAGATTCTTCCAAAATGTTCATGGATGATTATGAAGTAGAGCATGAGCATGTTTATGTTAAGTTGTTCATACATACATTAGAAGAAGATGTCAGGGAATGGTATAAATTTCTATGTCTGTAAATTCAATTGATTCTTGGGTAGAAATGAAGAATGCATTCATATTAGAATATGGTGATAAGACTTGGCCCCAGGTTTCTTTTATCAGAATTTGAAAAACATTAAAAATAATCATAATGAGTGTGTGCAAGACTTTAATACTAGGTTCAATAAAACTTTGACTAGATTGCCAAATAATATAAGGCCTAGTGATGATTCTTGCCTGATTAAATACTCAAATGCCTTTGATAAGAAATCAGCTTATTATCTGAGGGATAAAATCCTAGAACTCTGAGGTAGGATTTCTCTATGGATGTCCAAATTGAGAACAATATTAAAGCAGCTAGGAAGCCTCCAAAGAGGGAAGGTGTCAAGTTGATTAATCTAGAAAATCCTCAAGAAAGTAAGGCTATAGACTTGGAAGAGGTGGTTAAAACTTTGGCTGGAGCAGTCAAAGAGATTTCATATAAGCTTGCTAGAGAAGAGAAAGGATTGGTTTCAAATCCTCAAGCTCAACACCAGGCCCAAGGATAAAATAGATTTGGGAATCATCCCAAAGGAGAGCACCAGGATGATGATCAGAGGAAAATGACCTATGGGTTCAGCAAGTAAGCAACAAGCTTTCAGAGATAATAAAATAGTCCTAGATCCATTGACAACAAGGGTATCAATAGTAGAAGAACACATTATTAAATGGTGTGATAAATGTTTGTTACTACACACCCCTTGTGAGTAACTTGTTGAAGATGATGATGTTAATGAGGAAACTGATTTTGATGATATATGTATGATGGAGTGTATTATGATTCACCACAAGGAGCTACTTCCACTGATCTTCTATATGCAAAAACTACAGAAGAATTTTGGGCTTGCACCAATTAGGTATTTTGTTTTCTTCCTATAGTTAATGTTGATATATATATATGGCTCAATCATTTGAACTTCCTAACCATGATTTTGAATATCTAAGGGCATTAATGATCAAAAAATATGATGGAAGAATTCCGTCTGAAGAGGATAGGAATTTATTGATGAATGTTATTGTTTCCCAATGAGAGAGACTATAACCTTTGCAATAGGAAAGTTAAGGGACCCACCCCAACTCCCAAACCAAAAATTCCTCTCCTAACTAACATCCCCAAAGATGCTCCCAAGAAAAAGTATGCCTGATAAAGGTCTTGTTATCTCTTCAAAGCCAAGCACTTCTGCTTCTACTCAAGTAGTAAGGGACAACATCCCATCAGAAAATACCATCACCCTTTCCCCTAATACTGCCTTGCCCAAATATGTAGCATGTGACATGGCCCAAATTTTGAGTCAAATAAAGATCATTGTCCCAATTTTGGAATTACTTAGAATTCCCAAACATAGAAAGAGGGCATTTGATTATTTGGGATTGAAGGAGGATACCATTGTCAAAGAAAGGGAGGTAGGTAATGTGGTGATTCCTCCTACCATAGTTGAAATTGAAATAACAGAGGATCGATAGGAGTATAGAGGAACCCCATGAAGTATATTTGGGTACTTCCTTGGTTAAATCAGAGTTGGATGTGGATCATTTCTTTACTACTTTGATTTACAATGAGAGACTTATTCATAATTGCATGTTTGATTCAGGAGATTCATGTAATATCATGCCTTTAGAGGTCATGAATGAATTAAACATTAAAATAACAACAGAATTTGGGAAATTTTATGTTATGGATTCAAGAGAAGTACCTGTTGTTGGGTATGTCAGAGGTTTAGTAGTAAAAATTACTACCTATCCTGGCAAATATTTAACTGTGAATATGGTTATAGTTGATTTCCCTACTAAATGGGGTATGTTGCTATCAAGAAAATGGGTTGCTAGTGTGGGAGGAAGTGTTCATATGGATATTTCCTTCACCTCTATACCATTGGAAGGGAAACTATTCAAGTTTCATAGAGAAGAAAAAATGCTCCATCTTATTGAAGATCTTATGAATGCTTCTTATGAGGTATTGTTTGTTGATACGGATCTTTGTAATTTCATAGATTGTGCAAATTCTGAAGATCATTGTATGGATGTTAATGCACACCTTGAAGGTATCAATGTCCCTTGGACCATGAATTTTTATGGAGCATGTTCCAATGTTGGAAATGGAGTTGGAGTGGTTCTGACTTCTCCAAATCAAGATTCTTTCAAAATGAAGTTTGAACTTACCAACAACATTGCTAAATATGAGGCATTTCTCCTTGGCTTAATATTTACATGGAAGCATGGGGGAGATTCATAATTAGTTGTAAAACAAGTCTGAAAATTATATGCAACTAAAATCTAGAGGATGAAACAATATAAGCATGTGGTCTGGGATCTCATAGAAATGTTTGATTCTTTTGATATCCTTTACCATGAGAGAAATCAAAATGCAGCAGCTGATAAACTGACTATCTTAGCCTCTCAGTGTGATAATGAGATGGTTTCCCCTTACTGCAATTATGGACTAGAAGTGTTAGTCAGACCTTTAGTTCCTAACAACATTCAACTTTGGTAGATTTTTTAGGATGATGCCAAAATTCAAAGATTCTTAAGTTGTAAAGGTGAATTCATAAATCAACTCATTAAATTGGAACCTATGGTAGTGTTATGTGAAGGAAAGGAGACCCTCTTTGGGAAAGACGTGATACAATTAAAAACAAATATTATCCCTAAAGGACTGGTTACTCTCGAGTCAAATTTTGACAATACTGACAGGGTCATAAAAAAACTTATCTTTGCATCTAAGGATGTTGAATAATGCAACTTAGGAGCTCCTCAAAACCCAAGAAAGGTTTGTTTGGGATGTATCATGAGCAAAGAAGAAAAATAGACTTATACCAAATTGTTGAAGAACTACCAGGATTGCCTGGCATGGTCTTATTCAGAACTAAAAGCTTACAGAGAAGACCTTTTTCAACATGAGATACCATTGGAGCCTCACTCCAAGCCCTTCACACAAAATCAAAGGCCCATCAACCCCATCCTTGCAACCAAATTGCAAGAGGAATTGACTAAACTCTGAGATGGTGGGATAATACAACCCATTAGATAATCTTCATGGGTTGCCAACCTAGTGCCAGTTAGAAAGAAGAATGGGGACATAAGGATTTGTGTGGATTTCAAGAATATGAACAAAGCATCTCTTAAAGACAATTAACCACTACCTAATATGGATAATATGCTACAAAAGGTAACAAGATATGAGTTACTATCTACATTGGATGGATTCTTAGGTTATAACCAAGTTGTGGTGAAACAAACAAAACAGTTCAAAATTACTTTCACTTCCCTTGGGGAACATATGTCTATGTTAGGATGTCTTTTGGATTAATGAATGTTAGTGCAATCTTTCAAAGAGCCATGGATGTGGCCTTTTCTGGTTTCATAAATGATTTCATAACAATATATCAAGATGATATAACTATTTTCTCCAAGAAAAGAGATGACCATTTGGGACACCTTGAGAAGGTATTAATTAGATGTAGAGAGTATGGGATTTTGTTAAATCCTAAGAAATGTCACTTTGGGTTGCGGAAGGAAAAATTATTGGGACATATAGTGTCTCAGGAAGGAGTTATGATAGATCCTGAAAGGGTGGAGGCAATTTATAAATTCCCTATCCCTATGTCTAAAAAGGGTATCCAATCCTTTTATGGTAGGTAAACTATGTGAGGAGGTTCATCTCCAACTTTGTGGAGATTATTATTCCCATAACAAGTATGCTGGAAAAGGATCAAGTCATCAAGTGGGAAGAAAGGGGTTGTTTAAGAATTTAAAGGAATAAAGGAGGCACTTAATACTTCCCCCGTCTTAACCAGTCCTAATTATAAGAAAGCATTTTAGATGTTTTATTTTTCCTCGGAGAATACAATTGCTTCTGTGTTACTGCAAAAAGATGAAGAGGGACATGAAAATCCCATTGCATTTTTAGTAAAGCTTTGCAAGGACCGGAGTTGAAATACTCCATCATGGAAAAGCAAGTTTTTTCCTTAGTAAAGGCCACTAAAAGTTTAAGACACTACATTATAAGCTCCAAAGTTATAACTTATGTATCTCACACAATGGTGAAAGACATTTTTTCTCAAATGGAAATGTCAAGTAAAATATGCCACTGGGTCAACAAGTTGCAGTCATATGACATGAAAATTCAAACCACCAAACTGGTTCGAGGATTGGGCTTGGTAAGGTTGATGGCAGAGAGAAATTTGCAGGTGGTTGAGATACACAGTTTCGAAGAAGATGGGTCACACCCTCCTAAAAAGGTGAGAACTTTAGTTTGGTATAAAGATTAGTATATTACTTGATAAACTTAAATTGTCATATGCACTTAGACAAGAACCAAAGGAGGACACTCAAGTTGGTTTCCCAAAAGTATATTTTGACTGATCATGGACTGGCTTGGAAGAACCCAGAGGGAGTTATGCTAAGATATGTCACTGAAGAAGAGGCGCCTAAAATAATTATAGAGTTTCATGGGGGAGTATGTGGAGGTCATTTTTCTAGGAGATTTACTGCTCCTAAAATTCTAAGGGCAGGAGGTTATTGGTGGCCTTCATTGTTCAAAGATGTTTCCTTATTCGTTCAAAAGTTTGAGAGTTGTCAGCATTTTTTTGGAAGATTGAAAGCCTATGGGGGCCTACACCTGCAGCCTGTGTCAGTAGAATCTCCATTCAAACAATAGGGATTGGATTTTATTAGTGAAATATCATACTCTTTAAGCATTTGTCATAAGTGTATATTGGTATCCACTGATTACTTTACTAAATGGGTTGAAGTCATTCCTACCTAGAAGGCAACTCATCAAGTAGTCATGGATTTTATTCTCAATAACATAATCTACAGATTTAAGGTTCCTACCAAGATATTTTTTGACAATGTCATGAGTTTTAGATTTAAACCATTGGTGACAATGTTCCAGGATTATGGAATAAATTTGGCTTATGCATCGAATTATAATCCTCAAGGAAATGGCCAAGAAAAATCAAACAATAAGAACTTGTTTAAGATCCTCAGAAGGACACTAGAGACAAATAAAAAGAAATGGGGTGAGTAACTAAATTTTACGCTATGGGAAGACAGAGTTACCTCTAATATGTCTACTAGAAAGAGCCCTTTTGAGCTATTTTATGAAATTCAATCTCTTTTTCCCTTGCACTTACAACTTTTCGCTTATCAGTTCATGCAGGAATTTGAATATGGAGAATAAGTAAGTCCATATGAGACAAGGATCACTCAAAATATGGAATTGGATGAGGAAAGAAGAGAGTCCCATCGAAAACATGTAAATTTCAGAGAAAAACTGAAGAAAATATTTGACAAGAAGGTCACTCGAAGATTTTTTTAGTTTCGGAGACTTAGTCCTGTCATAGGACAACAGACATGAAGACAGAGGCAAACATGGAAAATTTGATGCCCTGTGGATGGGACCATATTCTATTGATATCAAGATTGGAGAACATACTTTATTTTTGAAATACCTGGAAGGAAATTTACTGGAGTTTCGTGTCAATGGAAGGCATCTCAAGCATTTCTTGGACTAAGACAAAAGGTCGGCTATAATCATTGTAAGTTGTGCAGTTTTGTTATGTTGTTTTTTGATTTTTTTGTTGTTTCCCTTTTTGTGCTCTGGTCTACAGTGACCAAGTTTTGAGATATGGTAGTATTCTATTGTGAATGTAATGTATCTTTTCAGAAATATCTGTGTGTTTTGTCTCCCTAACTCCTTACCCAATGAATTAGGCATTTGGTCTTTGTTTTATTCTTTTGGCACACACAGGGGGTGCCCATCCCTAAGCAGGAGCCACTGTTGGTGATCAATCAAGTCCCTTGGATTGAGCTAGTATTTTTCTAGAATCTCTGAAGATGTAACTTTTCTGTGTATTTTATATTGCTTTCCATGCTTCAAAGTTCAGTCTGGGTGAGGAATAATTATCGATTTGTAATAAATATTTTGCATTGTCAAAATTAAAAGAAAGGATTCAGCAGAATGGGTTAATGGACTGGTTGATAAAAGTATAAAATCTTAAAACTTGCGGGTAATCGAGATATGTCTACATCTTTCACAAAGGACATAGAAACCTGAAATCAACACCAAATGATTCATTTGCTCCAAAAATCCTAATCTCCAAAGGCCTGACAGAATACAATCCAACCATGAGGTATAAAACTACAAGAGGGGATAACTTAGTTAAAATGGAGTTATCCATTTGAAAAGACCTTGGATGTTCAAATAGCCATCAAATATATACATAGTCAAACAATTCAAAAATGCCTAAAAGACAAGTGGAAGCATTCTGGCGCTTTCCATAGCCAATGCATTCCACAGACCTCAAGTCCGCGGAATAAACTGAGTTTCATAAATACATCGAGTCCAAGTAGAGTTGAAAGGTCAAAGGACACAAAACAAGTTTTGAGGCAGCCACATGGCGAGGATCTAATGGGTGAGGAAAAACTATGTGTCATCATTTTGGTGAACTTCAAGGTAGATGCACCTGGCAGACCTCAACTCCACAGAATGAAACAAGTTTCATAAGGTTTCAAGTCCGATCGTCTGACAGGTTAAGGGACAATGTGTTGCATCATTTCTATTCATCTAGTGATGAATTCCACCCAGGTAAAGGTCGTGATGTGAAGGCCCGAACCCACAACCAATGAAAGGAAAACACGAAATAAAGAAAGCCTGACATTGTGAAATCCAAAAGTAGTTTGGAACTTTCTGATTGGTTTATGCTTTGAACTTTAAAGGTCCTTGTAAAAATGAATTGCGAGGAGTGTGGAGATTTTTCATTGGCTCAAATTTTGTGGGTATCAATCAGGGTTATCAAATAGATTGACATTGCAAGGAGCGTGGAGCTTTTTCATTGACTCACATTTCACGAAAGGAATTCAAGGAAAAGAATAGACTAACAATGCGAAGAAGCGTGGAGCTTTATCATTAGCTTACATTTTGCGGCAGGTAGTCAAGTAAACAAACATTCTAAGAAGGTGAAGATGTGTGGCATCTTCTTATTGGCTCACATTTTTTAAAAGAGACTTACCTACGTGCAAATCCAAATAAATAGGAAAGCTAAAGGAAGCAAGTGTATAAGTAAATCTCGACTCCACAGCAAACTAGATACCAACATGTGGTAGTGAAGGAATAGATCCGATCCCAAAATATCTAACTAAAAATCAAATATTTTTAGGTATCTAAAGTGTGTTCCCACTCTAATTTAAATATATTTGATTATAAGCAGTTAGAAGATTCACTTACTATTTTGTGGGGGGGAAATGAATTGTAAGAACAAACCAAATTTGTATAAATATTTGGACTTGTCCTCATATTTAATTTGGGGTTAGTTTTTCTATTTCTGAAAACGGTCTATAGATATAATTGTGAATACTGCATTTTTTCTTTGTGAAATGCAAATGGATTTCAGTTTCCCAAACTTTTGTGTCAAGGTGGTTGCAATGTACAACCATTGAGAAACCTTGAGAGCATTTTCTTTATCTTCCTCTGTTAATAAATTCAAGATCCGAATGAGATATGCCCGCTTTTGATTTTAATTCATGTGTTCTAGGTTCTATATGTCAAATTTTTGATTAATGAGTTAGATTTTCTGCTACAGTCTTGTGTTTGTTGCTTCACTTTCTTGTACACTAGATCAGTCCTCAATGGTTGTGCTTTGGTCATTATTTTGATATTGTGTTGTGAGAATTTACTTTGTAATATTGGACATAAATGTAAAATCCTTAATGTAGCCATTTTATTGAAGTGATTTTAGTTATCCTTTGAGTGTATCTTGGGTGTACGAGAGTAAAAGTTGTAAATACTTAGTTAGAATACTTACACGAGATTTTGTGTCAAGTATTTTAGATATTATATCGAAACTTTGAATCTTTTCAGTATCAATGAATACAAATCTTTCTTTGTAGAAATTGTCACTTCTTAATCCAGTTTTCTATACTTTCCAGAATTGCAGGTTACTCTTAGTGTTAAATGCTTGGTTACAAGGAGGCTATCATCTTATAATCCCCCTCTTTTAAAACTACATAATTGATCCCACCCCATACTAACTCCCATTCATTACATTTACTATCGGTTTTCTCTAAATATCACCAAAGGTGCCTTCTAGCCTTAATTATAATATCAAAGAGAATGCAAGAGAAACTAAAATTTGTTGTCTATAATAACTTATGTTTGGTGCATTAAGCATATGCAACATCTTTTTTGACAACTCATGAGAGTGAAGTGTTATGTCCATGGCCATATTTATCTCAGATTGATCCATCATTTTACAGATCGAGGGAACAAAGACCTTATCTCCCTCTATGTATTCAGGTTACCCTGCGGGTCCTCTCACCCTAGTTCAAGGAAGGACCAAAATTAGTAGGATGAGGCCATCCTCTTTGTATGATCCCCTCAATCATCCTAAGTCTTGATCCCAAGGAAAGTGTTATAACCCTCCCCAGCTAGAAAATGACACACACTACTCAAGCTACCACCATCCAAACATCCCCCTTCCTAAGAGAGAGTCATTAGGCCACCAGGGGGTGTAGAATTGAGGACCAACACAAACGATCAACAGCAAAGGGAAGCAACATAGAAGCGACACTATAAAAAACCATTTTCTAAGGTTCTGAGTAGTCACAGGTGCCTAACAGTGGTCTACAGTGCCCAGGTGCCCCTGACCTGATCTAGGTGCCCCAATCTAGCCTATTATGATCTAGTTCTGCATTTTTGTGATCATTTGCGATAGCCTTCCTTCCTATTCTATCAATTTTCTAGCTTGGCATAGCATCGGAATTATTGCAAAATCAACTAAGTATCTCATCCCTTATCTTGCACTTAGGGTTTTAAATTTAATTACGTATTACTTAGGTCAGATATATACTTTATTGAATATTTATTGCATGGTGACTCTAAAATTAGAATTTAACATTAATGATTTCTATTATTGTTAAATCAGTATCTCCCAATTGTCAATTTATAGAGTGTAACAATAATAAAGAGCATGAAATGAAAGGACCAACTTTACCTCTTTATGTCATGGTGGAAATGATAAAAATTTCAAATTTAGTGAATATATTCTGATTAAATATAGTTTTAAAGGAAATCAACACCAATAAGATTGAAGAAAAAAATGTTGACAATCATGATTGATGTATGTATATATATGTGGTTTTTGAAACCCAATTTTTGTCACAATTGAGTTTCCTATAGTATTTGGAAAAAATATATAATGTTATATTTTTCAATGTCATGTAAAATTTTGTTTATTTTGTAGTATATGTTTTTTTTAAATAAAGAATGTGATGATACTTTGTCTAATCATTTGTATATAAATTTGATGAAGAGGATGGAATTTTTTTAAAAAATTGAAAAAAAAATTGTGGGACGTCATTATCTTAACATTCTAATGAGGATCCTCATCCACCCCCTGCACCACCTTCAATGTCACCTCCAAAATCACTTTAAGAGTTAACATCACCACTTGTTTTACTTCATTAACCGTGTTCAATTATTTTCTGCTAATCCTTTGAGACATTCTTTTACAGGGTGTTCATATGTACCTTCTACACCACTGAAATATATTCCATCTTCTTAAGAGCAATGTACCCATAGACATGACAATAATGGTATGAGTTCTATAGAGAAATTAAGGAATACCACCACCTCGACCATGACGAAATGAATTTCCTTGGAATATTATTCTATAAAATGAAGGATAAAAGTGTTACATATTCACCGTGTTAGATGTTAACCCTAGATTGTAATATGACATTGATATAATTTTGTGATTATAAATATGTATAGATGACATGTTTTTTCCTACTTTGAATATAGTATATTGTGTTCTCTTTAACAAGTTGATTAGTTTCTACAAGATCATGATGGTCGCATTGACTATGGTATCCTTATTAAACTGGTTATAACGCTTACAAATTTTTGTGAAAGTACACTTCACATGATTGTAAGGGCCCTAAAAATGCATTAGGTAAATATTATTGTTCAAGTGTTTAGTGCTTTAACTATCCTTCACCGTTAATTCATTATGTGAAGCGTGTATATGTAAGGTGTTGAGAAGTTGGCTTCATATTGGTTTAACCTTCTTAAGGATATCATTAAATTTAATGTGTGTGTGTATTGGTGTTACTGATTTGATTTATACTTGGATGGGAATTGAACATTTGGGTATGAACACCTTGTTTTAGGGATTTTTTTACTTTCATTTTACAAGGATAAACATGTGATTGTGTTCTTTCAAATATCGTGATATATATACGGTTCTAATATTAAGTTATTTGAATTGAATTTTTTTGGTCCCTAATAATATCTGGCACTTTTCTAGTTCAAATTTCTACTTAAAAATGTTTATTGATAAAAAAACCCTTTTATTGATGAAAACACTTATTGGTCAAACTTGTTTATTATGGAAAGTGTTTATTAGTCAAAAGTGTAGCTACAACATTTTAAGAATCCATCTAAAAAAAATAGTTGTTATAAATCACCGTAACCTCGTAATTATGTTAACATATAGTTGTTATCCAAGCAACAGAAATTTGTTAGTCCGAGATGGTGCAAAAATATCAAAATAAAGTTTAAACAGAATTAGAGAGACTACACACATCCAATATGAATTGATAGTTAAAAACATAAAAAAATTGTTTGTGTACCACTTAAACCATTCTAGTGTCCTATATTGATGTTTTTATTGAACAAAAACACTCAAAATAAGGTTTTCTCAACATGTCTATTTTTTAGTTTTTTTTGCATATCCTGCAATCATTGTAGTCCATAAATATTGTTTTATAATATATATTATTGATTTAATATAAATGGAATTAAATCTTTATTTCAAAGTAATTATTGTGATTACTGATATTATAATGATAAACTACAATAAGACACAAGCAATAAGCATATGCACAATGAAACCCTAAGCAATAGAGAGAGAGGGGGTAACTTAGCTAATTTCCAAGTGATCTGGAAGTGATCTGAGTTGAGAAACTATTGGAACCTTCTGAGAAGAGTGTCATGAAGGTCCACCAAGGGTTCTGGAACTCAGAACTTCACATGACAGAAGTGCCCACAAGAGGACAGGAGCGCCTAGGTGCTAATGACTAATATGGGTGCTTAGGTTCTAATCTTTTCTGGTCAGGAAGAGCTTCCTGTTGATCCTCTTTTGTCACTAAGGTTTTTCTCCAATGTCACCATTTGTACCTATAACCTGAAAAATAGATACCTAGTTGCACATGCCCACAAACCACATCAAAGCTAATAAATAATATGTGGAATGGAGAGTCGGATTGACTCCAGTAGTCACCCAAAGAGTAATCTTACAACCAAGCTTTGCACTACACCTTGGACTCCATGTGGTTCTATGTGTGTGTGTAATGATGCCCTAGGTTAACCTTGTGTAAGTTACACAATGATACCGGACTAGATCTATACTATATTCAGAATATTTTTGATGAGATAGAATGAAATCCCCTCCTATGTTGTGTATGTAGATTCATGCAACCCTTATCCCTTGTATGAAAGTGTTAGATGTGTTTTTATAATGCTCTTGTGCCTTTTTTCAAGCTTAGGTAGTGATAGATAATGCTTATAGTGTTTGGCCATTAATTTAGAAGAAGTAACTAAGTATATATATATATATATATATATATATATATATATATATATATGATTCCCTTGTTTGAATTTCGTAGTTGACAACTGGAAGGCTGGCCCAAAGTATTAAAATATGCCCAAAAGATAAAAGAGACCCAAAATGGTAAGAAAAGGATAAAGAGGATCAGAAGCACCCAGGAGGGACAGGAGCATATGAGTGCTTCTGTCTTAGCTGGGTGCTAGTGTTTGAGGCCAAAAAAGATAAATAATTCAAGTTCCTGAAAATCTATAGGATGTGTAAAGCCAATAAGAATGCAAAAAATTAAGCAAAAGGCCCAAAAGGAGTTGTCAACCATGAGTTTTCTTGCTTAGGAATCATGTATACATTAGTATGCTTTAGGACCTAGAAATGTTTGGATAGATTTTTTGTCTACATTTTCCCCCACTTTATGTTGTTGAGTGAATACTCGATAGCATAAAGTAGATAGAATATGTGTACCTTGTAATCTTGTAGAGAAGAGTGTTTCCTATAGCATTCTGAGTGGACAAGTGAAGTGTGAATTGATCGTAATGTGAAGTATCGAGACTAGGAAAAGGAAGTAGACCCAAGGGGTGAAGTGTATGCATGCACTTGATGTATAAGAGAGTAAAAGATAGAAAAATATCTTGTTTTATTTGGAGATGCTATTGAATTTGAGTTTCTTATTGCCGAAGGGTGAGGTTTTTGGGAAATCTCACGCCAAGAGCAAGTTTTTTGGGCAATCTCACGCTAAGAGCATGTTTTTCAGGTAATCTCACGCCAAGTGTAAGTTTATTGGGTGATCTCACACCAAGAGAAGACTGTTGGGGAGAGAGGTCTAGTTTTTATCTCCTTCCATGATGCTTCCCAATAACCACCACTGCAAATGGTACGTCCATGATTTGTAAATTTTTGTTCTTATTCTAACTGATTGTAAATGATTGAATGCATTATGTAATTGGAGGAAAGTGCCTACTACTGGAGAATTGTACTATAAACTACTGAATATTTTGATGAACTAATAAATTGACTATTTTTACTCCCGGGACACAAGCACCTAGGGGTGGACATAAGCGCCCACCACTATTGTCTGCTACTGGGTGCTAGTGTCCACTTTGTGTTTGTGATCAAATTTTGATAATGGACCACTATGTAACTATGTGCTTGTGCCAATTTTGTATTATGTTGTGTTCTTCTAGAGCTCGGAGCTATTCTAAGGGTGATTTGTTCACCCAATAGATGTTCCCCCTCATTTTGGGTGCATGCGACGAATGTAGGAGAATGCGGCCCAAAGAAGAGGACCAGAGACTGATATGCAAAGATGAGAGTGGATACATATATGGAGGTATGGGATGTGTATGGTAGAAACAAAGGCATGTACACAAAAAAAGAGGCTAGAAACAAGTGTTAGTATAGGAAAAGTAGCATGCAACAGAAGACAATGTAACAAGGAAATATGAAGACAAGAGGGACCATGAAAAGCAAGTTTCATACATGGGATATCGTTCACAATGTCACGAGACAATCAAGGCCAAAGCATCTATAAGAAAACAATGAAAAAACAAGACATAGGGTGTAGCCCGCAAGCAATAGTAAGCAAGAAGTGATAAATATCCATGGTTGTATAGATCATATAAAGCAAATATTACACATGAAGCACCCATTAGCATGTTAGAAAGATAAGTAGTATGTGAAAGTGTGTATATAGATCAACGAAAAGTAAAGTGATAGTAATAAGTAGTAAAGATTGTAACTATAAGACTTGTGATGTGTAAAGTATAGTAGTAAATGTAGATGCCCCAAGAAGCCTCGTTGGGACTGGTAACGAGTAGTTTCAAGCAGCATGCATCATATAAGAATCTGTAAAAGTCCTACATTCACCTTAATATACCAAGTGAATGCACATGTGTATATAGAAAAATATGATGACATACTAAGTATCCAACTAGCATAGGAAACAAAGAGTAACATGTTAATAGTATAAGCTAGAAAGAGTAAATGCAACCAAGATATGAAAATGTTGTGTGAGTACAATGGTGTGTTGCAATGTGTAAGATGTGAAGATGAGGAGAGCCACTTTTCCCCTCAGCGCATGTTCATGATATGAGTTTCATTTAGGAATGCCCCCTCAATAGTCAAGAATGAACCATGGAGCTAGAGTGCGTCATTGGGTAATGAAGGTGTTGTATGCAATTAAGAGTAGATGTTAGGAAATATGTATCGTGAAGCACAGAGCATGAAGTGTGGATGACGTGATGCTTGGAAAGATAGGCATGAAGCATGTAGCATGATAGATATAGAGAGTATCCAAAATGTGACAAGTGAGGTTCATAGAGGAATTAAACCCTCAACAGTCAAGCAAGAACCATATAACAGCAGTGTGTCATCAGGTGATGAAGATAAAGTATGGGTACTAGAGATGTGGTCATGCTTGGAAATATAGACATGAAACACAGAGCATGAGTAGCCAAGATGCGATAAGTGGGGTTCATGAAAGAATTGCACCCTCAACAGTCAATCGTGAACTATAGAACAAGAGTGTGTCATTGGGTAATGATGGTACGACGGGTGTACCAAAGATGTAAGAGTCCTTAGAAAAGTAAACATGAAGTGCAGAGCATGAAATGTAGCAAAGATAGTATAAGTAGATACTAAAGACATGTGAAAGAAATGGAAGGGGGAGAAATTATGATGCCCCCAAGAGTGTGAGGGATAACAATATATCTGATGATAAAAGAGAGAGAGCCTCCCCCACCTGATATCGAGGATACAAAGGCATGTGACCTCAGTCTAAGATCAGTATAGGAGAGTAACTATGTTTATCTGAATGAGAGTGATGTGGTAAAGGAGGTGGAGAATGCCTATGCGAATGGGCTGCTCAAGTAGGGAACTTATGCCGACGAGGTGGACTAATAAACCGGTGAGGATGACAAGGTCATGTTATAGGTTGTGTACAAATGGGAGAGCTAGGTGTCGAGATAGATTTATACTTGGGAGGTGTAAGAGGCCTAGATTCTGTGACTGGTATGAAAATAGAGACAAGAATGAGCCTAAGTAATGGTTTATGTGGTGGAATACCTTTGATGGTAAAAAAAAATTATTATGGATGAACTTCAGACATAAGTGATGCATGGAAGGGATGGTCTGGGTAGCGCAGAGCCAAGGAAGACCTAAGACCATGTCACAACCTTTGATTTCAGATGTAGCGGGGAATTTTTTAAACATAGTAAGGGACCCAACTGTAATGGGAAGTACGAAACGACCATAAGATTTAGGAACTTGAAATTTGATCAGGGAATTTGGACAGTTGATTGCTAATAGGAGTGCTATGGAGCATGCATTAGAAAGGGATGATGAATAGACCAAGTATTGTTGACATTATAAATATGCAATGAATTAGATGAAAATTTAGCATGATAATCATGATCCGAGAATGTGATAACTGGAGGTGGCACATCAGCAATAGCAATAAGAAAATCAAGTGGCCCTAATGAAGGAGGAGGTACAACATGATATGTATGGTTTGTAAAATAATTTATAGTAGGCTTGTCATGTTTAGGTAATGGGTCATTGAAGATTTTAAGATTTTGTTTTTCATTGACTGGCTTAGAAGTAGATAGCTCAAGAATCTCAATAGCATTGTTGTCAATAATATATTAAATAAGATTTAGTAGGCTAAAGCATCGATCAATAGAATTCCCATTGCATTGGTGATAGTCACAGTATGCATTTTCATCATAATTGTAACCATGTGGGTGAGAAGGATCGAGATTGAGCAGAAGAGCAATGAGATTACTTTTGATAAGTTGTGGTAATAGGAAACGAGGTTTTGTGCCTCGTGGGTTGCAATTGAAGCTTTTCTGGTGTGGAAACAGTGTTGATAGTGGCTTTGCCTTTAGTAGGCTTAGCAGATGGTTTAAAGGGAGATTTAGATTGAAACTTGTTAGAGGATGAGGATGAAGAGGTATCATGATAGTTCAATTTTCCCATAGATAAAAGCTTGCTTTTGTATAATATGAATGTATAGCATAGTTGGTCAAAGGAGGGTGAAGTCTCAAAGATGAAAATCTCTTGAATTAGAGGTAAGAGACTTTGAATAAAGAGATCTTGCAAATCTGAATCAGCAAGGACATTTGTCATTTTAGCAAGATTGTTCATATATCGTAAAACATAGTCTACTATATGTTCATTGAATCCTTTTTTTATTTGAGAAATTTGTGTATAGGATATCTTGGTGTTGATATTTATATAAAAGTGAGCAAGGAATGAATTGGTTAATGATGTGAAGGAGGTTACCGAATGAACAGGTAGATCATAGAACCATCGCATAGTGTAATCTTGTAATCTTCAAGGGAATAATTTAGCCAATAACGTAAGGTCATCCACATAGTCAAGGCATGCAACATGAAAGGATCGAAGGTGCTCCTGAGGGTCATTATAGACATTGAAGGTGGGAAAATTAGGTGTAACAAAGTTAGGAGATATTGGATAAAAGGATATAATGGGTGTGAAAGGGCTATGAAGGATAAGTGAGAAATCAAGGGATGGAGAGGAATGTTAAGTAGCTGGGTGTAGTTGACAGATTTGGGATTGTAAATCATGGTATAAAGAATCTAAGTCATTAGTAGCTAAAGAAGAGACATGTTGTATATGAGAAGTAATATGGGGTAAATTGATAGGTATGAGTAGCCATAAAAATTGGAACAGTATATGTAGGTGGAAGAGTGGTGGCGGAATTGGGAGGATGTGGTGCAATAGGAAGAGAATTATTATTGGAGACTAGAGAGTTGAGCTCAACTAGATTTGTGGCTTCCTCATGAGTAGTGAATAATAAGATATCTAAGTCTTGAGTATGTTCAACAATATGATCTTGGAAATCATGAAGGTCTTCGTTGGTAAAAGGGTTCATAAGTCTTAGCCATGGGAGAAAATATGAAGAAGGCCTAAAAGCAAGGTAGGGTTCGATTGAGTGGGTTCACCAAATGATTTAATATAAATGGAATTAAATCTTTATTTCAGAGTAACTACTGTGATTAATGATATTCATATGATAAACTACAGTAAGACACAAGAAATAAGCATATACAATATGAAACACTAAGCAATATAGAGAGAGGAGGTGACTTAGATAATTTTTGAGTGATCTATAAGTGATCTAAACTGAGAAACTATTGGAACAAGATGGGAAGAGTTTCATCAAGGTCCACTGAGTATTTTGGAACTCAAAATTACACATGACAGAAGTTCCCACAAGAGGACAGGAGTGTCTGGGCACTAGTGACTGATCTGGGCTCTCAAGTTCTAATATTTTCTGGTCATGAAGAACTTCTTTGTTGATCCTCTTTTGTCACTTTGGTTTTGCTCCAATGTCACCAGTCGTTCCTGTAACCTGCAAAATAGATACCTAGCTACAAATACCCACAAACCACATAAAACCTAGTAAATAACATGCATAATAGGATTCGAACTAACCCCGGTGGTCACCCAAAGAGTGATCTTACGACTGAGCATTGCACTACATCTCCAAATCCATGTAGTTTTGTGTGTATTTGTGTAAGGATGCCTTTGTGTGAGTTGCACGATGATAACGACCTATATCTAGATTGTATGTAGAATGTGTGTGATGGAATAGAATGAACTCCCCTCCTATGTTGTGTATGCAGAGTGATACAGCCATTGTCCCTTGTATGAAAGTGCTAGATGTGTCTTTGTAATTCTCTTGTGCCTTTTTACAAGCTTAGGTGGTGATAGATAATGCTTATAGTGGTTGGCCCTTGATTTAGAAAAAGTAACTAAGTATATATGTGATTCTTTTGTTTAAATTTCATAATTGACAACTAGAAGGCCGACCTAAAGTACTAAAAGATGCCCAAGAGGTAAAAGAGACCTAAAAGGGTAAGAAAAGGATAGAAAGGGTCAAGATCACCTGGGTGCTTCTGTCCTAGTTGGATGCTAGTGTCCGAGGCAATAAAATATAAATAAGTCAAGTTTCAAAAAAGTTGTAGGATGTGTAAAGCCAATAAGAATGCAAAAGATAAAGCAAAAGGCCCAAAAGGAGTTTTCAACCACTAGTTTTCTTGTTTAAGAATCATGTATACATTAGTATGCTTTAGGACCTAGAAATGTACCCAAGTGCATAAATTTTGTGTCTACAATTATTCCACAAAACCTTCAAAATTACATAAGATAACTAATGCACCCATGATGCTCATCATACCTTTGGATTTGGGCTTCAGAAGTAGGCAAGATCTTTCTTATGGCCATATTTTCTACATAATAAATGCAAATTAAGCCCCCCAAGCCCCTTTATTGGACAAGATATGTATTTTTATTTTATTTTGAATATTTGAGTCTCACGTGGCTCATGTCGGATTAATTTTATTCTGGGCTAGAGCAATGAATCTATTTGAAGTGGCTCATTATGTATCGAAAAATCCTATATATGAACAAGGATTGATTTTACTTCCCCATTTAGCTATTTTAGGATGGGGAGATGGTCCTAGTGGGGAAATTTTGGACACTTTTCCCTCGGTAGTTGAGTTTGAGTCCCCTAGCCAGATAATAGAGATCTATATGGTATAGGGTGTGTCATATATATCTATATAGGGTCATACAATGCAATATGATTGGGTAACACACCAATTTGACCATTGTTGCTACTTAGGATTATTTCTTGAACTTCTGAATCACATGGGTCATGTGTGGGAGCTTAGATTACATCTAGGTATGCATCCTTGGATTGATGTTGCATACTTACAGTTGATATTTGTGTTTTCTTAATCTAACCTATCAGTTAAAGAAGCTAGGAAACACACTAGAACATCAAAGAGAATTCAAAATTTTGGCATTCATATGAGAAAGTGTCGATCTAATTTCTTGAACCCTTAAGACTTCACCTAATGGATTGAATACACAAGGGATAAATTCCCAACTTTTTAGGGAGGTGTTATCGAGTTCAATCTATCTTATTTTGGTATTGATAACAGTTCATCCCAATCCATATATGTGTTCGATAAGAAGGATATGAAAATTGACCTCCCCATATTCCACATAGACCTAGCTAAGGCAAACTTCTACATATTTGAGTTTCTAAAAATAACTAGGAAGACCATGCATAACCAATTATCAAATAATTTGCTAAAGGGGGATTCATTTTCATTTATGAAAATAAATAAAATCCATAAATTTTTAGCATGTTTTCTCCCTTTTCTACATCTCTATCCATTACCTCATAAGATCATAGCATAAGGTGTCTTTGAAGGATTACTTATTGTTTTCCTTGGCAATATGTAGCATATAAAAAAATGATGTTACTATCTTGATGTGGTTTAGTTTGTACCTTTTTAGGCCATGATTGTCATTTAACTCTTTGCAAAATTATAGTTTTGTATCACCTCCTCTCTCCTTGGGTACGGTTGGGTATGGTTGGTGTTTTCAAGGCATCTGTAAAACTTTATTAGGAAAATAGTGCTCACATATAATTAGTGAAGTTTACCGTATGGTAAAATTATATTAATAGTATGGTAAATTAGTTAGTAAATATTATTGTTATGTAACAATAGTGTATATCTAGCTATGTTATATGGTTAGTCTAATATATTACAAATTTAGTTTGTAATATATTATTGTGTGTACAAGTCTAACAATTCTGGGAGAGAATCATAAGTTGTTGAATCCCTATTCATAGGCTATGGTTTTCCTATATATTGTTCTATACCTACAGGTGTGTGAAATTGAAGCTATAATATTATTCCAGCGTGTTTTAATAAATTTGTCCAAATATTTACATTTGGTATCAGAGAAGCCATGAAATCACGAGGATCAGTAAGGGCGATCATTCAAGTCTTTTACCCTAACAAATGAGACATTATTATTGTGACAGCCATGAGATTTTTTTAGTTGGTTGCAAATTAGTTCACTACAAGAAAGAGGTGTGTAGTCTTAAAAAAATTGTGTATATCTAGTTATTGGTGGTATATGGTGGATATTCCATCTGATACGGCTCTTTGTGGATCACATTTGATACGCTCCATATCAAGCTTGCCTTCAAAAATCATAGTTGTTGTTGCTTCATTATAGAGTGGTGTGCATCCTTTGGAACGTGATCTATTGCATTCCAATATTGTTTTCCATCTAGTTTGCATCGGAAAAACCACATGTGCATCATAAATCTGCTCCTACACAAAAGAACGTTGAATAAAGGCACGGTTTTGATTTTATATCCGCATATATTTTAAAGTTTCATTAAAGGAGGCCAACTACAAATATATATGCGCTTCCTCATGCTATTCTTAGATGAATTCTATGTATTTCCCCATCTAATCACGATTTTCGTGCCTCTATCTAGGATTTCACCGTCTCCATTAATTTTAAGGACCTCTTATGTTGTTAGATGATTTAGATGGTTTGATCAACAACTTCCTATTTATCTCCCATATTTGTAAATAGAAATTTGGAAGGTGCATACCAATAGTTAAAACCAAAGAATTTGTATGACATGTTTTATATTGAGTCCCTTATCTTTGGGAAATTATTGGGAAGAAAATCCATGTTGGAACACATTAATTATGTTGTTACTATGTTTTATTTTCATGTCACCACTAACAATTCCATTTCCAAATGCTTTTAGAAAACCTAGTCCAACTTTTTCAGGACTCATTAATTCCAAAGCTAGAAATAGGGGGCCAACTTGTCCCAACGTAAAATACTAATTTACATGCTTTAGAAGATATAAGAAAAGAATTAAAAGTTTTATTAATTAGTATTATGTGCAATTTGAGATAACATTCTTGGTGACATAATTGAATATTGTAGGTTTTTCCTCAATGTATCCCTTTGTCATCCTCTCAATATTGGAACTGGTTTATTAGGGGTTTGTTTTTATAGGCAATTTCCATGTTTTGGGCACCTCATATGTAAATTGAAGACTAGAAAGGTCCCAAAAAAAGTGCAATTGGTAATTTAACAAGGTCCTATAATCCTAAATTGTATGTTATTAATGAATTCTTCCAATGGAATGTGCAAACATAACAAGATCTATTTGATGATAAATGACTTGAACTAAGACCTATTTAATTTTATCATCTTACATGTCATTATGGAGATCTTTAATGCCATAAATGACACCAAAATATTATGAAATATATTCCTAAACTTACCCCAATGGTGAAGGCTTCTAGATTTAGTCATAAATGAGTTGTAAGAGTTGGTTTGCACCTCTTTTTATGAGGTTCTCGTGTCCACTTGAGTTTATCCATTTGTGTTACTTCTTTTCACTTGTTCCTACTCTTACAAAATTACAAATATACTTCTAAAAGTAGTGGGTGGAAGGGTGAAGTGTGGTAAGGAAGAATTTAGAGTTTTAAGGTTGGCAATCACACCTAATAAATACTACAAACAAGTAGGAACAACAATCACTTATTAAATAGGGTATTAAACTGGATCTAATTATATACAACATCTCTACATTATTTTCCAAGTAACTTGATGATTTTTGAAATCATGATTTTTTCTATCAAATCCATTTATGTTATTTTTTTTATCACAAAATTTGTACATATCCTTAAATTAATGCATTTTATAATTTTGTTTTTGATATTAAAGAGGCCACAATCTATTTAAAAAGGCATTTGATGCCTTCACTTGTGGCGGCTCTAGAGATCGTGTTTTAGCACAATATGACATGGATGAGGATGTATACAAAGTTCAGGGGTCGCCTCGACGCTCATTGACCTCTACGCACCCACCACAAAGGCATATGTTTATAGTTTATTTTGTAATTTAATAATATTTTTTCACATTTAAAAATTATAATTATACATCTTCATAATAACATGTCTACTACTTATAGAGGCATGTAAGATCCATCTAACGAAGACCGCCACATCCATATGAGTGGATGTCCCTCAACCTCTTGGGACTCGACACAGAGGGATATATGTATAATTGATTTTTAACTACAAAATTATTTAATTTCACTAATCAATTTTAATACCACTTGTGTATCATAGGTCTACTTCCCATATACATTGACATGAGGATGACTATGGTGGAAAGACCACATATCCTTCATCCTCTCTCAGGGTGTCCCCTGCACAGAGGCATAAATTTAGAGTTTATTTTTTAATATAAAATTTTTCTTGTAATTGAACAATTATAATATGACTTGATTATGGCATGTTTACATCCCATATCGACTACAATGAGGATGAAGGTAGTCATAGGATGAGGGATTCATCTGCGTGAAGGTATAAGCCTTCAGTTATTATTTAAAGTGATTTTAATTCATTCTTTTGTGAGTCAAAATTTCTTTGCAGATCCTCGTCATGGGCAGGTCCCTCTTAACTTGCTATCAATAAAAAAATTAAAAATGTGAAATGGTGAGAGACTGTCCCAAAAGGTATAAATGATGTACTCCAGAGTAGATTAAGGGGGATGAAAACATACTTTCTCCCCCTCCAACAACAAACATTGGTAGACTCTCTCATCTTGTTCGTAGTGATTATAAACATTGGGTGCAAGTGGACCTCAAAATGGACCTCTATATAAAAGATGAGATGATGATATTAATGAATATTTTGGGCAAGTAAGTATTTTAATTTATTCTATTTGCTTTAGAATAAATTTTTTATTTTAGTTTATACTTATATTAGTTTAAGTTATTTTCAACTTACTTTATATCTCATTTTTTAGTGATTTCAATTTTTGTGATTGCAGGTATTTTAAAAAAAGAATAGTTGACTAGACATGAAAATTGATTCATTCATATTGGCATCTAGAGTGGCTACAAATTCAACTTGAGAGATGAAGAAGGCTAGTTGATATAACTTTCATTAAGTTTGGGAAGACCCACTACGACCCAAAGCCAATTTGAAAATTTACATCATAAGGGATCACGAGAATAAAGAAGAATTTGAGGGTACTTACGTTGCGTAAATACATTTTTAATTTAAAAAAGTGAATAGTTTTAAATATAATTATCTGTATTTATAATTTGCAAATTCACTACCAAAGAAACTGAGATTGTAATGTCCCCAATGGAAAAATTTATGCCCCTAAACGGAATAGCGACGAATCCCAATTAGAATACCAACTTGTAGAAGATATACAAAAAATTTAATGTGGATCTGAATATTACTCGGAAAGTGTGACTTACTTAGAAGATGGAAATCATTCAAAACTGAAGGAAAATCACACAAATATCGCCCAAAACATATCGGTTGAATGTATTATTGTAAAAACACTTTAAAAGTACACAAGGGGTTCATTAGCTAGGCAATATCCTAGCATGTGAGTTCATATTGAGGTAATTAAAATTAATAAAATTAAAGTCAATACATTGGTAGACATGAGGGGGTGAAAGGGTTTAATTTATTAATATTTTGAATCAGGTATTGGGGGTAGGTTAGAGAGGTGGGCCAAAGGAAAGGGAGGTTTAATTTTAATATAAAACTAAAACATTTGAACCCTAGTTTTTAAAACTAAATACCTGAAAATTGCAATTTAAGGAGTGTGCTCATAAATTTAAATTATAATCTTTTTTTGAATAAAGAAATCTCGATTAAGAGATTCTTATCCAAGAAATAATAATATGGTAGAAAACTAGGATTGAGTATGCTTTTCAACACAAGTGATATTATTTCACCATCTTAATTATTTGAAAAATTATTGATAAATGATTAAAGCTTAACATTTATAAGGTAATTGGTAATAGGTCTTGAATGGCTTCAAACTATCTTTCGAGAAAAAATGCATATTAAAAAAAATGAGTGAGAAATATGATATATTTTATGTTTAATATATTAGGGTAGAAATAAAAAGGGGTAAATAAAATTGTCACGGAAAAATGGGTAAGTATGGTACGTGGAAAAAATAGGGGGTATTTTCATTCTAATAATATAATGGGAGGGGGTATTATCAATTGAATAATTAGAGGTAAAACTAGAATTAAGGGTATTCTTTAATACCCTTCGAACGAACGTGATATACCATACTTTTACTAAGGTGAAAAAGTATCATATTGGATCCAAATAGAAGGCTGAAATCTGCATAATGATAGTTATAGACTCGGCTGAAAATAGAGTTTCCTCTACCCCAAAAATATGCAAACCAGCTGATTTGGCCTCTAAAAATATGAAAAATATGTTGGTGATGAGATATGGGATAGTCGTGCCCTAGAATGGGTCAAACTCCACTCGCAATGGTGTAGATAACCCTAGATCAGGCTGAATCTAAAGGTAGAAATCTGCCCCAACACTTGTGTCTTCAAACCCTAGTTGGAAACAATATAAATCTGCAGTTTTATCCTCAAATATCGCTACGATTCTAAAGTAGAACCTTGAAAATCGGTAGAAACCCCTGAGTAAGGCTTCCTCTCAAAAGAAAGAAGAGTTTTTGTTCTTCTCTCTAAGCTTAAAGAGGGCTTTCGTCCTCTAAAGCCAACTTCAAAGGGTTTTCATCCTCTGGAATTTTTATGAAAAGCATGCAAGCTTACACCAAAAATCTAAAAATTATCATAAACAAAAAGAGATGCTTTCCCTTGTAAGTCGACCTGCTTTTATAACATAACTTGGCCTTTTTGCCACCCAAGACCACCAATCACATTTTTCCCTCATTTAATTTTTTCTTTGGATTTTTCCCCTTTCCTACATGGGTCACATTTTCCTTAGGGAAAATAAAATAAAATAAAGTGACTTCTTTTTCTAATTGTATTTTGTCACTTTTCTTTTCTTTTCTTTTTTTCACTTAGTCATTAATAAATTAATAAAGTGCTTATAATAGTATTTTATGATGTGTTTTATGATTAATTCATTATGACTAAGTTTCCCTTTTTATTCCTTCCTTAGCCCTTGGGAAACAAAATTGGGCTAAGGGTATTTGACCGAGAAGGGCATATTACAAACATCTTAATAATTATTTATATTTATAATTTACAATTTCACTACTAAAGAAACAAAGATGATAAGAGGAGACATCTTTGACCTCCCAAATTAGAGAAAGATGATTGGTTAGGTTTGGTGACAAGTGGCTAGCAAAGGACACTAATAGGGTTATAGGATAGTTTATGAAATATTGATGTATGTTAACCTTTTCATTGTAAAGAGAAATATTTAGAGCAATGCACTTTGGTTGATAGACACACTTTCTCTAATTTGATAATTTATGTTGTCTAGTCGACATTCAAATTTTATAAAAGACATGTATGGTTTACAATCATAATGCAATGGTAAATGTATAACACAGTGATTGATTAAATATTTAATGCATATTACAAATGATGCGGGTAAAAAATTAATGTGCTACAAGGGTATGAAGTCAGAGTCTGAAAAGGGTCATTAGTGACTCATCATTTGGGCCGAAAAAACTTAGAAGAGACCGCTAATAAATTTGTAAGTTCTATATAAGCTATTTATAGAGTTATGTTATTTTGTTTTTATAAAGAATTTTTGTATATGTAATTTTATCACATAATTATATTAGTAGGAAGAGTCTTATAAGAAGTATGCAATAAATAAATTATGTGCAACATTTAATGACTTGGGATGGAACACATAATTCTTTATTCAGTGTGCCCAAGATAATCAATTTGTACCAGTAAGACATGTGGTGTTGAATTTTTTCTACACAAACTATAAATTAAAATTAAACACTTTTAACATTTTATCATTAATTTTTTTCGGGGTAAAAAAAATTGGGAGGATGAAGAGGATGTTGAGAAGGAAGAGGATGATAAGGATGGTGAAGAGGATGAGGAGGCAGACAATGAAGAGGATGAGGAGGATCAAGATCAGGAAGAGTAGGAAGATTGTGAGAATCAGGGGGAGGAGGACGAGATCGATCACTAGGATATTCAAGATGTAGTTTTATGTCTATTTTTTTTGTAATTCGAAAGGGGCCTCTTAGCCCTCCCTTGGAATTAATTGTTATATATTATTGAAAAACACGACTTGAATTGAAACATTGTCTTTTTATTAATAATAATAATAATATTTGGATATTTTATAAATTCTGAGTATACAATTTCTTAGTGACAATACAATGTAAATAATATTTTAGTATGTAATGTTTAAATTTTGTAAATAGGTAAAATATATATAGCATAATTATTCGGAATTATACCATTTGTAATTACGATCAATTATATTATTTTATATTAAATTTATCAAACGATTTTTTCGTCGCATTTGTACCATCCCTTGGTGATAATGATGTAGGATTTGCGTCATTATTAGGTGGTGCAAAGTAGACACAAATGAAGTGCAAATGTGGCGCTAAAGTGGCACACAAATGATGGTAATTTGACTCAACTAAAAATTTATAGTCGCTTCTCATTTATGTCACTTGTGTGCCATGAATTTCAACACAATTCCATGCAAGAAACACAATGAAAAACACCCAAAAAGGTTGATTTCTGACATGATTTGTGTTGTGTCTTATCTTCAAATTTTGGGTCCCATGTACACATCATTTCAAAATTGAAATGGATACTTGTCAATTTTTCATTGTCTTGAGTACCTGAAGATATTGGCCAATTATTTGATCATGATTTCGTCATAGCATTTCAATCCACCAACTTTCCCATTACCAACCATTTTGAAATTAAACAAATTTTACGTTATAATGATACACAAGCATTCAGGTTCACAAACAGTCTTGCATCACCCAAAACATTTAGAGTAGCAATAAGCATTGTTTATTGGTTTTGATGTCTGGCATGTGCGTGGTTGTCTTGAGTCACATCAAGAGATTCAAAATATCTTGTTGATGCATATACACTCAACTAAAATTGGTGAACACTCATCTCCAGTGGTGCAATACAGGAAGAGTGATGATGTGGTTGTGGTACAGAGTACTCTACAGTACACCATGATATCTTGTATTGTGTGTGTAACTTATAAACTATCTTACAAAGAGGTGAAAACATGGGTTAAATTTGACGCCCACATATACCTGTCAAACAATTTTCGGGTGACGGTAATTTTCAATACCGCCCTTCAAAAACACAAAATAATGTTATTTTAACTAATTATTCTATATTTATTATATCTTTTATAATATAAATTTACATATTTTATAATAATATTTATATAAATCTATATAAAAAATGACGGACATGTTTTAAATATGCAACTTGCGTGTGATGGTTAGATCAGATATTTACAAGTATTTGACATCCAAAATCACAAAAAAATGTTTAAACGGCCATCAAATTTAACCCCTGGGTGCAAAGTTTAAGACTGTGGTGCACGGTCATTTAGAGTACAAAATGGGATACAAAATAGAATGGTAACTCTCACCAATTTTGGGACCTCTTGACAATCTCAGTTGATTGTGCAACACTTGGAAATGTAGCGCACAACTATGTTTTTATAAGATGCCTTAGTAGGCAACTCTTATCAAACATGTTGAGACACCTGATATTTCAACTAATGATTTTTATGGCTAGTGTAAATAAATTCACCCCTACAGTAATTTCTTCATCTTTGTCTTCTTTTGCCTTGGTTTTTCTTCCTCTTCCTACATGTACCCTTATATTTAGTTTTTTTTTTGCTTATGTGCTTTGGACCCGATTTTTGCTCCTAGGATTCCATTGGTTGCATTTCTCTCTCCACCTCTTTGTTGTTTTTTATATTGTTTATTGAACTATTTATCCATTTTCTATGCCTTGTGCATCCTTATCACTCTTTTCTCCTTTCCTACAAATTGGGTTTCCAAAACTTCTCCATTTCCCATCTCTTGATTTTATATTTTTAATTCTTGATGACTACTTAGTGCATATAAATATCGTCTTTGTTCTCCATCTCATCTCCATTTTCTTTTGGTATGAGATCTATTCCCGACATATTTTTATCTTTCTAAAATTGGTATTTTATTTCATTATTCTTTTGATACAGTACATCCCATTAAATTTTTTCTCAATTTTGGTTCTTGTTTGGAATATGACCTATTTTTCTTCATAATATTTATGTTCCATCGACCAAATCCTCTACCATGGAATCACTCTTCTGACTTACTAAATATTTGTTAGCGTATTTGGGCCAAATATTGTTATTTGAATATACAAATATATTTAATTTTAGTTTATAATACCTTTTTTAATTGAAGACAAATAGTCGAATATTCAATTATAGTTTAATAGACATGCATAAATTTGAAGAAGAAATACCTTGCAAGCATAACTTTTTAAGTCAATGGCCACACTGCAAGAAGAATTTCCCAAATCAAAATATAGACTAATGTAGAGAAGATCCACTCACAAACCAATGTCAAAGTTAGAATGATCAAAAATCACCAAAATAATCCCTTAAGCTTGCAAAATTAGCTATTTCTTCAAGCCAAGAACCCCTAAATCATGCAAATTTTTGGTTTATAACCATAATGCACTTAACTGGAATTCTTTTACCCTATTACTAGACCTTATTCAATGCTTATCCAACCATCAAAGTGAGACAAAACAAACGCTAGCTTCAAATCTCTCACCTTTATTCAAGACTGGCCTTTCAATGCTTCTTAAGGATTTGCCAATGTTAGGTTCATGTTGGGAAGCATCTATAAACTCCCAGAACAAGGTGAAGACATATTTAGCCACCCTTTTGGCCTCCTATGGTGTGTAGTAAAAAAATTGATCCAATTCCAAATGCAACACCTTCAATCAACCTATCTCTTTTGAACTAATCTTAGCCTCCTAGTAGCCCTATTGCTTCCCCTCACCTTTTAGAGTACCCATTTGGGCCATTATTCATCGTGAAAAGTTTCACTATGCCTTTCTTTACAAAAATTCCTTCAAATCCACCTTCCTAGGGTTCTAATTAGGCCTCTAGCCTGTGAGTCCACTAAAGAACAATCTATCATGAATAAATTTTGTGTGGAAGTCTTTTAATTCTCAAAAATGGAATAATCCTCAATTACAAACCATTAAGATTGTTTATTGCCGGTATTGGCTCACAATTCCTTGAATAAGTCCTCAACCCAACTAAAAATGGTTAAACCCTAGCTAGGGTTCCTCACAAGCCCAAGTAGTAGTAATTTTTCTATAAAATGATCTACACTCAATTTCAAAACTTGATGTTTGTCCTAGCACTTTTTCTAACCTTCCTCAAGGTTCCTAGGCTTTTATTCTTTAAAGAAACTAAGAAAAAGATGAAATTAGAGAGAATTTACCTTATAAAAACTTGGGGTTTCCATCTTCTATAGGTCTGTAGTAGAACCTATCACCGTCATTCACATTTCATTTCTTCTTTAAAACTTAAATCAAGCAATTAAT
Organism: Taxus chinensis; assembly: GCA_019776745.2. Taxonomy (NCBI): domain Eukaryota; kingdom Viridiplantae; phylum Streptophyta; class Pinopsida; order Cupressales; family Taxaceae; genus Taxus; species Taxus chinensis. The sequence continues at coordinate 655,551,279 of CM034149.1, read as the reverse complement.
CATATGAGACACTCCATAATCACGTTATAAAGAGAATCCCAACCACGTCTATGACAAAATACAGAATTTTGTTATTCAAAGTGGATATTCCTTGATTGAACACGCACGCACGCGCGCGCACGCACACGCACGCACACACACACACACGCACACACACTCACACACACCCGCACACACCACACGCACACGCACACGCACACGCATACACGCAGACACTCCATACATCACACGTTATACGCACACGCAGACCGCATCACACACGCACACACGCACTATGCACACACACGCATACACACAGCCACACACACGTTATTCACACCAGTGACGCGCACGCATTCACTTGCATTGCACGCACACGCGCGCGCGCACGCACACACACACACACACACACACACACACACGCACGCACGCACGCACGCACGCACGCACACACACACACACACACACACACACACACACACACACACCTCTTAGCAAAACAAAGTAACAATCTTAAGATCCACTGCTCCTTGGATCTTCTAGACACCTCTATAGTAAGTTCTTGTTTCAAGAATGCTTGTTAGAGCCTGACACCCATGAATGCCCTTTAACACAGTGAATATATTAGATCAAATGAACACAAGTGCATAACACATATTTGAAATTGTTACCAATTGTTTTTTTTGTAAGCAAAACTCACACAAAAATTTCATGGAGCTCCTAGTTTCCTTTCCAATCCTTTGTCATTTGAATGATGTTGATAAGTTAGTTACAAAATCCCATATATACATATTCAAGCTAGTGCTTGACCGAATATGAGCCCTTAAGATCTTTGGTCACATGGTTAGCCTTTGATACGACATTAGAAGCTCTTTTCTTGTTTGGTTAGAACCCTAAGACCTTAACTCCTAAGCACTAATTATGATTCCTAGTCCTTTGTAGGTCCTTTTACATGCTTGACAATCCATGAATGCTCCAAAAAGTATATTTCAACTCCTAAACCAAGCCAAAATGCCCTTACAAATTCAAATTTTCTTTTTGGAGGGAAAAGTAAGATTTCAAATTTTGAAAAGGCTAGATACAAACTAACAACTCACAATGAAGACTATAGACTTTCTAATGACCCTGAACCACCTATCACACCAAAATTTGACATGCCAAGCCTAATAGCATGCGTAGGAGAGATGCTCCTGCATCATAGACAGATTTAATTATCAGAAGAGGCAATTAAATTTTAAATATTAAACATAATTACACAAACAATACAACCTACAATGGCCATTGGAGGGGGGTGGTAGAGTGTAACAGTATGAGAAGTCAATAAAAATGGTTGGCCTTAAATTTGACATCCATTTGACACTCATATGATAGTTTTGACCTTACATTTGACGTTTATTTAACTATCATACTAGAGTTTCTCTTCTTGTTTGGAGAAGACAGTCCAATTTAACACTTGTATGAAAGTTTCAACATTCAATTTGATGTCCATTTGATATGTCATGTCGTAATTTATCTTCTTATGTAGAGAAGGTAAATTCAAAGCATATAAATGTGTCCCACTTGGTGACCAAAAATATTTTAAAATATGACTAATACATTAATCTTTAAAAACTAAACAAAAAAGTTAAATTACGGATGCCCTGCACCTTGGTATATTTAAGCTCTAAAAAATATGTTTGGTCAGTTTATATGTGATTGGTAAAGTTTTGATTGTGGGATATATTTTGCTAAAGGTACAAAAAAGTGGGACATAGTTATATGTTTTGACCACCCGTCTTTTTCTCTACATATATTTTTTCCACCCTAACGAAAGGGTACAACTTTATTAGAGTCATTTGCCACAGTCAATGCAAAATTCACAAAGAAGGTAATGGAATCATCAAGTAGCTACATAGCATGGAAACGTCCCTATCCCTCACCTACATCCGGACTTTCTGGGTACATAAACTAATCCAAAAACACACTCGAAATGTCCCTTTATCACGGGTTCGTACTAGAAAGGGTATGAAAATGATAGCACAAACCTGAGAAATTTTCGTCTTGATTCTAGTAGTAAATGTCACTGGAAAAGTCAAATAAACTTATAAGACAAACAGAAAAAAGTCAAAAACCCTAAAATGCATAACCTAACCTTGTTAAACACACTTCTTGAAATTTATATAAACACATCTTTGGCCCATTACAAAACACACTCCCATTCCATTGATGATTTTCAACTTTCACAAGCTTCCAGTGGTATTAAAACTAGCAATCGCAAGTGAAATGTGTGATGGAAACACCAAAGTGGATGCATCAAAGAAGTTAAACTTGAGGGAGTGAAACATCGAAGCAGGAAGAGGGGGTGATGAAGAAGGGGTTTGAGGGAGAAGTAAACGAGTGCAGGAAATGTTGGGGGGACCATTGTGCAAAACTCTTCTTTCTTACAACTAGGCACATATGAACTATGTGGCATTTTTGTCAACCATTTGAAAGAGAAAGAGGGTGTGTGTTCCTTATGTCACCGATTTCATGCACATTTGTGATTAAGGTTTCTCATTAGCAATTTAGGCAACAATTAAAGTTTCCCCACATCAATAGTCATGATGATGTCATTCATCCATGACCATCGGCACAAAACCTAAACCTTTCATTTTCCCTTATGCGTATCAAGGATAACCACTGAGACTCCCATTTGAAAATGCATGTCAAAGTAATAAATGATTGAGGCATTGGCAAAAGAGGGCAAAAATTATGCACATGGGTTCTCCTTCAATCCTATAAAATATGTTTAAGCTCTAAAAAATATGTTTGGTCAGTTTATATGTGATTGGTAAAGTTTTGATTGTGGGACATATTTTGCTGAGGGTACAAAAAAGTGGGACATAGTTATATGTTTTAACCACCCGCCTTTTTCTCTAAATGTATTTTTCAACCCTGACGAAAGGGTACAACTTTATTAGAGTCATTTTCCACAATCAATGCAAAATTCACAGAGAAGGTAATGGAATCATCAAGCAACTACATAGCATGGAAATGTCCCTACCCCTCACCTACATCCGGACTTTGTGGTATAGAAACTAATCCGAAAACACACTCGAAATGTCCCTTTATCACGGGTTTGTACTAGAAATGGTATGAAAATGACAGAACAAATCTGAGAAATTTTCATCTTGATTCTAGTAGCAAATGTCACTGGAAAAGTCAAATAAACTTATAAGACAAACAGAAAAAAGTCAAAAACCCGAAAATGCATAACCTAACCTTGTTAAACACACTTCTTGAAAGTTATATAAACACATCTTTGGCCCATTACAAAACACACTCTTATTATTGATGATTTTCAACTTTTACAAGCTTCCAGTGGTATTAAAACTAGCAATCGCAAGCGAAATGTGCGATGGAAACACTGAAGTGGATACATCAAAGAAGTTAAACTTGAGGGAGTGAAACATCGAAGCAGGAAGAGGGGCGATGAAGAAGGGGTTTGAAGGAGAAGTAAACGAGTGGAGGAAATGTTGGGGGGGACCATTGTGTGAAACTCTTCTTTCTTACAACCAGGCACATATGAACTACATGACATTTTTGTCAATCATTTGAAAGAGAAAGAGGGTGTGTGTTCCTTATGTCACCGATTTCAAGCACATTTGTGATTAAGGTTTCTCGTTAGCAATTTAGGCAACAATTAAGGTTTCCCCTCATCAATAGTCATGATGATGTCATTCGTCCATGACCATCGGCACAAAACCTACACCTTTCATTTTCCCTTATGTGTACCAGGCATAGCCACTGAGACTCCCATTTGAAAATGCATGTCAAAGTAATAAATGTTAGAGGCATTGGCAAAAGAGGGCAAAAATTGTGCACATGGGTTCTCCTTCAATCCTCAAGCACATCCAAAGTCATAAATAGGGAACATTTCAATTTGAAGATTATAATTCATATGATCATTTGTCAGAATTTTATCTCAACAGTCTAGTTTGGAAAAACAACTATCAACGTAATTACTTGTTAACATACAAATTCAGCCAATATCATGCACAATATTGATTGTGGAAAATTTGTTGTGGGCCTATATATATATATATATATATCGATGATGATGATGTTTGCATTTTATTGACACAATGGAGGATTTGTGAATTGTGGGTTCATTTCTATTAAAGGATTGGCATTTTGGGATCTTTCCACCCCCAACAATGACAACTACATCTACAAAATCCACCTTCCATTAAGCTTTGATGTTTGCTTATGTCCTACTCTAAATTCCCATTTTGACCCAACTGGAAGGATGGTGACCAAGGTGTAAGAACATTGACCCTAACCCTCCACATTCTCCTTGGCCTCAGAGGCCTTGCAAAGTCTCCTTCATCACTACCTGCAAAAAGGAAGCTTGCATATGTTTGAGTCTGACAGGCTTCTGCCCTTGCCCATTGTGCCCTTCAACTCATCATTGTCGTCCAACTTATCCTCTCCATTAAGAGACGACACATAGTGCAAACAAAATCAATAAGTGTTGTTGTCAACTTGTTCGTTAGTTTTAAGGCGCCAAGCAATTAAGTCATTGCTACACAACTGCAAAGAATATGGAAAAAACTTAGAAAATATGTGAAATAACATGCTTTGTTAGTTTACTTTCCATGCTTATTATTGTCACTGTAGTGGGTCAAGGTCATTGGAATATTTTAGGGACGACGTTTAACGTTTGAACTAGATACAACAAAGACATTGGTGTTATTGTGAAAAGTTGGATAATGAAGTGGTTCATGAGATATCCATGTAGCACCAGGGATTGTCTTTTTTAGGATGGTTGTTCTTCTCTAAAAGAGGAAACATGAATAGGGTGGCCTTTCCATGGTTTACTAAGGGTTAGTTATTTCCAACATAAGTAGAACCACGACACTTTTTAATATAAAAACTTTGATAGATTGATCTAGTTTATAGTTTTTTAATGTTTTAGAGGCGACAAATTGGAAAGATATTTTGACATATATTTAGGTCTTATTAAAATATGTTCCATATCGAGGAAAAAACAAGGAGAGAATCTTTTGGGGCCATGTGTGGATATGATGAAATAAGTATTGAGTAAATAAGTAAATTTAATCAAGAATAGTATCGAGCTTGAGAATAATGTTGTACTATGTCTATTTTTAGCCATATGAAGGGGTCGTTCAATCAGCGTCATTAACTTGTCTATCGGTTCTACGGAACCAAAATTCATGCATGTCCCGCAGCTCGTATTGTTTCTACTCAAATAATATCTGCTATTTGTGTTCCACTATATCGTCTCTATCTCACTCACATTATTTACATGAGTGCAATTTGTGCTTCAAGGGGCCAAAATAAAAATAGGGAAAATCCAATAGGTTCAAGGTTCAAACCCCAAGCTAAAAACAAGCATTCTGATAAAAAGAAAACTCCAACATTTGGTGATATTGCCTTTAAAACATCTTGATATCCCTTGATGTATTTAATGGTCAAGGTTTGCCAAATACTTAATGGCCAAACCGCATACATGTATCTACCCAACACAGACACTTTCTCCAACCAACATTTCTCCCAGCTACGTGCATGCTTCAGATGCCATCTTCTTAGCAGTTCTTTGTTTGTTTTTTGTTCTTTCTACTTCAATACCCCTATTTTGAATCTCCTAGTTGTATTGAGTGTTAATATTTGTCGCTCCCAAATTATGAGTCGACCGTTATTGTCTTTCATTTTGTTAAATGAATGAAATTCAAAGCGTGGAATTTTTTTAGATGGTTGAATACAATTTCCAGCTAATTCACACACATTGTGTTACCAATTATGGCCTCTATTCAACAAATCTAATCACAATTGAGCTATTTTGCAAGTGAGGCATATGCAATTGATTTAAATTATACGAAGATCTTCCAAATATATAGCAGTTTGGTGCAAATTATACTACTTTTGATCTTTTCAGCCTTGTTTATCCAAGAATTTGGACTATTCCAAGCCAATTTTTTTGGTTAATTTGTATGTTCAACATACGGATCCCAAGGGTTACAGAATGGACTCTAATTCCACTTGGCAAATTATATATCCTGAGGAAGAAAGATAAATTGAAATCATATTCGAAATTGAAATCATATTCGAAATTGAAACCCTGAGTGGATATTAGGTCACATAAATTAAGGTCCATGTTTGGGCTTCAAACATTGATATTAGAGCACATGGATTAGGGTTTCTCTTTAAAAATTTAGGAAGCAATTAAGGTTTCCCCTCGTCAACATTCTTGATGACCTTGTTTGTCCATGACCACCAGTACAAAACCTAGACCTTTCATTTTCCCCGATGTGTGTCAGGCATAGCCACTGAGACTCGGAAATGTCTATCAATGTAATTAATGTTTGAGGCATTGGCAAAAGAGGAATTTTTTTTTGTGCACTTGGATTCTCCTTCAATCCTCTAACGCATCCAAGACTATAAATAGGGAACATTTCAAATGATCAGTTATCAAAAATTTCTCACATCGATCTAGTTTGGAAAAACAACTATCAACGTAATTACTTGTTAACATACAAATTCAACAACCAATATTATGTAGTATTGACTGTGGATAATTCGTTGTTGGCCTATCTTTTTTTGTGTATATATATGTGATGTTGTCTGATTTTACAATCTGCAATTTATTGACACAATGGAGAATTTGTGAATTGTGTGTTGTTTCTATTAAAGGATTGGCATTTGGATCTTTCCACCACCAACAGTGACAATTACATCTACAAAATCCACCTTCCATTAAGCTTCGATGTTTTCCTATGTCCTAATATAAGCTCCCATTTTGGCCCAGTTGTCAAGATGGTGGCGAAGGTGTAAGAACATTGACCCTGACATCCAGATTCTCCTTGGCCTCGAAGGCTTTGCAAAATCTCTTTCACCACCACTTGCAAAAAGGCAATTTGCATATGTTTTGAGTCTGACACGCTTTTTCCCCTGCTCGTTGTGCCCTCCAACTCATTATTGTCGTCCAACTTATCCTCTTCATTAAGAAACAACATAACATCAACAAAACCAATCATCATTGTCATTGGAGTAGTGGGTCTTCAAGGCGCTTTGAGTCAATGCTATTGCATATAGTATATACCATGTTTTCACTTGTGCTTATAGTTTTTTTGTTTACCTTCCATGTTTACGTTGTCACTATAGTGGGAGCCTCCATTCATTGCAATATTTTGGGGACGAGAGATGATGTTTGAACTTACACAACACTACATTGGTGTTATTTTAGAAAGTTAATAATGAAGTGGTTCATAAGATATCCATGTAGCACCAAATAGGAAACAATTTCTACGCATTGGAAATATGAGATGGCAACGATAAAAAAGCTAAACGTGGGAAATGTATTAATGTTGGGCACTGCCTTTTTCACAATGGCCATTCTTCTCCATAAGAGGAAAAATGAATAGGCTGGCCTTTCCATGGTTTACTAAAGGTTAGTTATTTCCAACATAAATAGAACCTCGACACTTTTTAATATACTAACTTTGATAGATTGATCTAGTTTTATATTTTTTAATTTTTGAGAGGTGACAAATTTGTAAAGATATTTTGACATATATTTAAGTCTTATTAAAATATGTTCCATATCGAGGAGAAAACAAGGAGAGAATCTTTTGGGGCCGTGTGCGGATATGATGAAATAGGTATTGAGTAAATAAGTAAACTTAATCAAAAATAGCATCGAGCTTAAGAATAATGTTATACTGTGTCTATTTTAAGCCATATGGAGGGGTCGTTCAATCAGCTTCATTAACTTGTCTATCGGTTCTACGGAACCAAAATTCATGCATGTCCCACAGCTCATATTGTTCCTACTTAAATAATATCTGCTATTTGTGCTCCACTATATCGTCTCTATCTCACTCACATTATTTACATGGGTGCAATTTGTGCTTCAAGGGGCCAAAATAAAAAATAGGGAAAATCCAACAATGAGTGTCAATGTTATCACTGTTCCAATGTTAAACTCTGTTTGGACTTCAAGCCACGATTAATATAAATATTTTCCATTTTCATTGAAAAAATTAAAAAAGTGATGGCAGCTACACATAAGGAAGCATATTGCGAGTTTTATGGTGGACAGTAACATTTTTTACACCATATCTTTTCCAGGCTTCCATTTACTGTGCTACAGTAGTATCAACTCACTTTGAAAAAAGAAGATAGCCAAAGGCACAAAATTCTCAGTATAAAATATGTTGCAACAATTACAATTTTCTGGAAATTAAGTAAACCGACAAACCGGTATAAGTCTATCAAAAGCTGTGGGGTAGCACTTAACCATTTGAACTACACAATTATCCAATACCTCTAGACAGACAGTTTCTTCATTAAAAGTATGATCTACCTAACCTTACACCAATACTCAATAAATGGTGCCAAAATCTTATCAAATACAAAATGCAACTCCTTTACCAAATAAATAATGGCAGAGACCCTGTAAAAGAACGATCAACAAAAATATGATAAAATTATAGCTGCTTCAATAAACATTATACTCCAAAACCAGTAACCTTCACCACAAGGAATGCAAATCCAAATTATATGTATGCAAGACTTGTCATAAGCCATATAAGTCTTTGCCACATATTAACTTAAATTATTCCTTACGTAAGATACATAAATGTGCTTGCATGACAACCTTTTGGAAGTATTACATTATAAGCATATTCGGAAGAAAAAGCTTGAATGAACATTGATTTAAGCTCTTGAATTCCTGACTCAGCATATCCTACAATAGCTTTGACATGGACAACATAGCTTCTTGAAATAGTACAAATTTGTAGAGTTAAAGACTCGTACTGAACAAACAAAACTTAAGTCAAAGAAATTGATAATAGGTGGTCAATTACCTCCATAGCAGGTTATATCTAATGGGAGTACAAAACTAGTACGATTAAGCTTCTCCACTCACACTCCACTATTGATGAGTTAGGATCAAAAAAGACTTCAGTCTCTCTTACTGTCATCTCCACCATACTGAGTAGAGTTGCCATTCCAAAATGCATTTCGATCACGGAATGGCTCATCTTCATCGTGCTTAAGCGTATGAATATTACTTCCCCAGGCTTTTTTTTCTACTTTGCTACTGTTGCCAACCTTTTGACCTTTTCCAGGAATATTTGATTTTGGCATGTGAGTGATATTTTGTCCACCGTCCTTAAATGCATTTTCTAAAGATGGATTTGGACCTGTAAAATAGTTTCATTCAGATTTAATCATGAAGATGCTGAGTACTACAATACACCAGAGACAAAGTGAGACAGAAACAACTAACCATATTGCCAAACAGTGCCACTTGATGTAGATTCCTGATTTGAGGAACTACCACCAAAATAGGAGAAGGGATTGATGAAGGAAAATATTCTTGCAAAAAAACCCTGGCCAGCTTCACTGTTTTGTGGAGAATTCAGAGCACCCATACGGTTGGCTTGAGATGATGAACGTTGATCACATGGACCGATATCAGATTTAAAAGGCACAAGAATAATTGCAGTTCTCGTCCCCAAGTTTAGCTCAAGAAGCATCTTTTCCATATCTACAAAGATAACATTGTTTCTGTTTACAGAACGAAACTTTATAGAAACAAGATGTAATACATAACCAATGATGTTTGAAAGGTCTCAGCAAAGCATGGAAAGCATCAGCTACAAGTAGAATGGATTGACTGGTTTAGAAACAAAGCTATTAGAACAAAGCTACAAGTAGAATGGATTGACTGGTTTAGAAACAGTAGCATGGAAAGCATCAGCAGGATGCCATCTGCCTTATCAAATTGACTCAAGGGTTGGTGTGTGTGCATGTATGTTTATACTTTATACACACACACACACGATTTCTCAACAGCTTTAACTTGCTACTTTGGCAATCCTTGTGATAAAACTGAACAGGGATGAATAATAACAGAAAAATCAGTGACATGGCAAGAAGAAAACCAGGACAGAGTCAATATGCTGCATCCATAGGACTTCAGTATATTTTCTATCATTGTAGATATTAGAAGAAGAGATGAACTAACCTACACCACACAAAATCGGAAATCCTTTCAAATTACCGGTCTACCTTATTTATTGTTTGATATGTCCACAATAGAGAAATGCATGTACTTGCTGCTATTAGGATATAATTAAGGACTGCCCAAAAAGAATAAGTGGGGTATCTAGGATAGGATGGAAAAATAAGCCCTTCAAGATAAGAGATCACTACACGTAAGACCCATTTCTTCGTCTTTTGATCCATTTATTGGGAAACGCCCCTATTTTGATATGAAAGCTCTGGAGGAGATCCTCAAGTGTGTTCCAAAGAAAGGCATCCAATTGTTGATCACAGATCATCAGTGCCATCACTAGAATTCAATTAGAACATTGAAGAAAAGTTGAATATATATATTTAGCAAGCGAACCACAAATGCATGAGCAATGACTGAACATGAAACAATAAAACAAAAACATTAAAGACCAGTATCTAAGGTTACACCACAGCATTAAATGAAGAGGTTGTGACTACAGAATATGATTTGGCAGTCATAGTTTGGCCTGTCCCCTAACATGTTCTTAACTTCTTGGTGCTTTGATTCCTGAGCATTTCCAGTTAGCTACAAGAGATCTTGCAGATGAAATTGGTCAATTTTACAATTGACTTATTATATAGAAATGTTAGATGTCATTGCATATAAGAGTGAATGCTCTATGAACCAGATTTTCCTCATCTTTCCATAACTCAATGGGATCCCTGAAGTTTATATTTTTTTCTGCCTAATTTGACTGGATGTTTCCAATCTACATTCTGAAGGCATATATCTGTCATCCGTTTCGCCATTACTGGTTTGTTCACCTAGCTCAGTGCACCCCACCTAATTGATCATTTATCAAATTTACGGAGCTGTGTGAGTTGTCATTGTAAACTCTCTGTAAAACAGAATCTTGCACTGGCAGCTACAGTTTGCTAGCTTAATACAAAAATATGTGTGGTCCGATGTCAGATGTGCAGTATTGTTTGATTAGCATTGGCTTGCCTGTTGTTTTTGATTTGTATAAACTTGAATTGTTGCGAATGCTGCTGATCAACTTAATCAGATTCTAACTGGTATTCTCAAATAGTCAATTCCTCAGCCATTCATCTGGCTAATTGGACATCTGGATATCATGGTTATAGCTTCATAGAGAGTTTTCCAGAAACTTGTTGTATCACACATATGCTGCCAACAACTCAGTTTTGGTTAGTTGTTATCATGCACATTGCCTTGAAAGTCCTTTTTGGTGTTTTGCATCAGCGTATAAAGTCAGTCCCTCTTTCTTGAAGACAACTTTGTAAGGTTGGTTCAATGACATAACTGTTTTACTTGCTTTATTTCAAAGTTTTCATAATGTCTTGTCACAATTCAGAAGAAGGCATCTTCCTCTGCCACGAAAAAAATGAGGCCAGCATAGCCATATGAAATGTTTCAGTCTAGTTTTATCCAGTTAACTTCTCAATGTTCCATGACCTGCTACTTTCTTGGTCCTTCCTCAAGATCAATGATGTAATCATCACTTTTCATTCTGGAAGTTTACTGTATAATTAGTTGGGATATGATTGCACACTATTCTACCTCTCATCAATTATTCTTTGATTAGCCTCAAACAAACAAATTATGGAAAAGTGCATTATGTGTTGAATATTTATACTAATAATCATCGGTTAGACAGTTGGGAACTGTCTCTAACTGTATGAAAACTGAAAAGTGATTGTAACCACCTCTTCATAATAAATCTGTCACGTCCATCCTGGGAGTGTCCAGATTTGTTCTTCTTATTTCTCTCTTAGTTTTTTTCTTCTGCTAACATTGGTATCAGAGCCCGAGGAAGCCCTTGAAGGGTACGGGAGAGTGAAAAAGAGTTTGAGGAAGCCCTGATAGGGCACAAACTGAAGTCATTTTTCGTTTTTCACTCGCTGTAGAAGACTTAGAGAAATCACACGAATTTTCGAAGTTTATATTTGTATATAATCACCGGTTTCATTTTCGTCTGGAGCAAACTCAAAGAATCGTGAAGGGTCATGAAGGGTTGGTACAGTTCTTGAATCATGACAGGATAGGTTTTCTATAGTCGCAGTTTTTTAGAAGTCAACAAATTTCAATGTCTGGAGCCATAAAATTCTAACACTTGCAGGATTTTGTGATTGTGATAAAATAATCACAGGTAGCGAAGGTCAGCCAACAACGAACTTCGCGGATTATGACAAACGTCATAAAGAGGCTCTATTACTTCTCAAGTTATCTGCGTCGGATGAGATGATATCGGAAGTACGGAATGCCACTATGGCAAGCACGTTGTGGACAAGTTTGAAAGGTGTCAAATATCAGACATCAGAGAAGGGACAGGTTTTATACCTGAAAGAATATGTTGTTTTCTTTGAAGTTACAAGAAGGTGGATTGTTGTCTGAGCACCTACTTTGGATGAAAGACCTCCAAGACTAGTTATCTTCCACCAACAAAAAGGTGGACGAACGATGATATGGTGGCTCTGGTTCTCTGAACAGTTTACCTTCTTCATATGAGTTATTTGTGGAGGCACTCTATTTAATGGTTGAGAGTCAAACTCTTGCGTTTGATATGGTGAGTTCCTACCTATTGCAAAGGGAACGAAGACAGACACAAGCTCAAGAGTGCAATTCTAGACAATCTGAGAGCGCTTTTGTTGCTCAGTCCAAAGGAAAGTGGAGGCGACAACCTGGCACATCTACTTCCTCTCCTAAATTTCAAGTCAAGTGTTACTATTGTCACAAACTTGGTCATGTGAAGGATTGTCGGAAACAACTCAATGCCCTAGAGAAGCAGAAGGGGCAGGCACATGTGCAATAGTTGAACACGAGTCAGAACATGAGTATGCCCTCATGGCATCTTGCACGGATGATGGCAGCCCTACTCGGTGCTGGTTTTTTTATTCCAGAAGCATGACAACACTTTACATGTCAAAGAGATTGGTATGTCAATTTTCATTTATATTCTTCTGATTCAGTTACTTTAGGGGATGGGAGATCACATGTTGTAGAAGGGATTGGGGATGTCTGTATTATGTTGAATAATAACACCAAACAGCTTGTGAAAAATGTTAGATATGTGCCTAACATGAATAAGAATTTGTTATCTATCAGTCAACTAACTGATAATCCTAATATCTCTGTAAACTTTTCTGGAAAACAATGTATTGTGTCTAATATCAAGCAAAATAAGGTTGTTACCCTAGGAGATTGGGCATGGTGGTCTATATAGACTTGTTGATCCTGCCACGGTCAACTTGCATGCCTTAATTGTGGAAGGCAATACCAATGTTTTGTGGCATGAGAGATATGGACATCTCAAACTTCAGTATCTAGCCCGCCTTCATAGAGCCAACATGGTTGTTGGTTTGCCTCCTATCCAAGAAAAACAAGATATGTGTGTTGGCTGTTTTGCAGGAAAGCAGAAGCGGAAGCCTTTTCCCTCTGAAAGTGATTGGCGTGCAAAGGGGCTCTTGGATCTTGTACATGCAGATCTATGTGAGCCATCTTGGAAGACTCCCACAGTCCTTGGTGCACGTTATTTTCTCTTGTTGGTGGATGATCATTCTCGGAGAATGTGGGTCTATTTTTGAAGAAGTCTGATTGCTTTGCTTCTTTTGTCAAGTTCAAGGCCTTGGTGGAGAACCAAACCAGTCGACGGATCAAGACTTTGAGATCCGATAATGAGGGTGAGTTCACATCTAAACAATTTGCAGATTTCTGCAGTAAAGAAGGGATTCAACGCCAGTTGACAACCCCTTATACCCCACAACAAAATAGGGTGGTAGAGAGGCGGAACAAGAACCATCATGGAGATGGCAAGGTGCATGATGCACAGTCGAGGAGTGCCATATAAGTACTGGGGAGAAGCTGTTAACACAACTGTATATATTTCTCAATCGAGTCCTTGCAAAGCCTTGCAAGAGATCACACCGGAAGAGGCTTGGTCCAAAATCAAACCAGAGGTATCAACATTTCTTGTTTTTGGTTCAGCTACTTATACTTTGGTTCCTGATTGTAAGAGGAGTAAGTTAGATTCCAAATGTTCTAGATATTTCTTTGTTGGTTATAGTGATCATTCTAAAGCCTATAGATTGATTGATACTTCCACTAATAAAATCATTGTTAGTCGGGATGTTGATGTAAAAGACACAGAGTCTTTCTTTGGTTGTAATCAGCAAAGGGACCAGCAAGGGGGCAGCAATCAGCAAGGGTAATAACCAGAGATTGGTTCTCTTTCCTTGCCCAATGATGAATCTGGTTCTTCTCATACTCCTCCACGGACTCCAGTACGTCTATAAACTCTCCCACTGAGACTTTTGAGTCTCCATGAAATCAACTTGCATTGGTTTCACCTCCGGAAGCACCACAACACAACCATCCCACATCCTCAGTTCAACGGAGGCCTAAGTGGTTTTACTCCACTATTCAAATTTGAGGAAGGAAGAATTGTCTCCTCTCTTAGATGGCCAGTCTCGATGAACTGGTAAGCAGATTGATTATTCTGAGCAAGCTCAATTTGCTCTTGCTTCTGATCTTCTTCATATTCATGAGCCACATAAATACTCTGAAGCACGAGGCATACCGGAATGGGAAACTGCCATGCAACTAGAGTATGATGCCTTGATTAAAAATAATACTCTGGAAGTTGGTACCATTGCCTCCAGGGAAACATCACCATTGGTTGTAAATGGGTGTATAAAATCAAGTGCAAAGCAGATGGTACTTTGGATAAGTACAAGGCTCGGCTTGTTGCGAAAGGATTTTCGCAACAGAGGGGATAGACTATGAAGAGACATTTTCTCCTACTGCGAAGATGGTCACTTTTCGGTTACTTCTTTCCTTTGCAACTCAGTTTGGTTGGAAAGTATATCAGATGGATGTCAAAAGTGCTTTCCTAAATGGCGATTTGGAGGAAGAGGTGTATATGACACAGCCTGAGGGTTTTCGTGCATGTGGTCGTGAGCATCTGGTATGCAGTTGATTAAGTCCTTGTATGGACTTAAGCAGGCTCCTCGAGCTAGGTATATCAAAATAGATAAACATCTCAGAGATTCAAGCTTCAAACGGAGTCATTCTGATCCGAATCTCTATGTCAAAAGCGATGGTGATGACATTGTGATTCTTATTGTTTATGTTGATGACCTTGCCATCACAGGCAGTGGAGATGTGCAATTCATAAGGTAAAATCAGATTTATGTGCTTGCTTTTGACATGACTGATTTAGGCCTCCTTCACTATTGTCTTGGTGTAGAATTTTGGCAACGTGCTCACTTGATTTTCATTTCTCAAGTTAAGTATGCCACGAACTTCTTACAGAAATTTCAAATGTATGATTGTAATTCTTCTTCTACACCTATGGAGGTCGGGCTGAAACTCTCAGCTCATGATGATTCACCACCGGTCGATGAATCATTGTACAGACAGTTGGTGGGTAGTTTGATCTATCTCACAACTACACAACCGGATCTATGTTTTGCTGTTAGTTATCTTTCTTGGTTCTTGTCTAAACCGAAACTCATTCACTGGGGAGCAGCAAAACGAGTTCTAAGATATGTCAAAGGAACTCTTGACTTTGGCATTTTGTATCAGAGAGTTGCAGATTTCAGGTTGATTGGCTATACCGACTCTGATTGGGGAGGATCAGTGGATACTCAAAGATCTACCACTGGATATATCTTCTCTTTTGGTTCAGGAGTTGTTTCTTGGCAGAGTAAGTTTCAACCTACTATGTAGCCATCTCTTCCACAGAAGCAGAATACAAGACTGCTGTTAGTGCCAGTTGTGAAGCAATATGGCTTCGTAGGATTTTGATTGATTTTCAGTCTTCCTCAAGCTATTGCTACACCTCTTTCACTTTTTTGTGATAATCAAGGTGTCTTAAAAATGGTAAAGAATCCTATCTATCATGCTCGCACTAAACATATTGAGATTCATCATCACTATATCCAACAGTTGGTTGATTTAGGTGAAATTTCTCTTCATTTATGTCCTTCTAAGGAGCAACCTGCTGATGTAATGACTAAACCTCTTGGTCCTTTGTTGTTTGTCAAAGTTTCGAGATAAACTTAATGTTGTTTCTGGGTTAGTCATTAAGAGGGGGTGTTGAATATTTATACTAATAATCATATGGCAGTAAGACAGTTAGGAGCTGTTGTAAAACAATTGTTACTGAAGACTCATATAACTAATTCACCTCTAATGATATATACACATTGCCTGAGTCATTCAAGGATCAATGCAGTTTTTGTGCATCTCTTTGCTGTTTTTTTTTATGCTTCATTGATTCTAACAGAGTTGTGTATTTAAATTCGGTGAAAAAATCGTCTAGGCAAGACTTGCATTACATAACTATAAAAAGTTGCCTAGGAAATTTTTTTTGCGATGTACTCAACAACTTTCCAAGTAATTGGTGAGTAGTGGAACTATGATGAAAACAATCATCTTCATCAGCTAAACATAAATAAAGAAGCTTTCAACATCAACATGACTGTAAGAGGAGAAAATTTGAGGTAGGTTGTTAAATCGACATTGTACACCGATTGATGATTGCGTGACCAAGGAAATTGCCGGTTTTGTGGAGTGGCGGTTGCGTAACCATTGGTCTGCTAAAACTTGCGGTGTCGCTTGTGTTGACTTTGTAGTTCCAATAATGATTGAGAAATGGATGCTTTGAACTACTCCGGTGATTGGGATTCTCAGTGCAAGGAAGGACATCTTAGGAATGCTATATTGGAGATAGGAACACAAAAGAAAGTGTTGGTGATTAGAAGAACAATCATAGTGTGTATTTGGTTGTAGAGGGAAAGATTGAATTGTGGAATAACGAGGATAAGGTCAATGAGAAGGATAGTTGTTATCTATACTTGCTCTAGATATTATTGTAACTCTTTGGCCATAAGAAAGTCGTAAGCTAGTAAATCACCATTCCCAAATGTTTTTACCCCACCTTGGGGTTTTCCAGGATATAAATCTTCCATCTATATTCTTTCTTGCAAAGCTTGCCGTGTATGTTGTGTTTTACATTCATATCTTAGTACTATATATTTCACAGCTCAACTTTGGCTGAGACAACATTTTTTCGCTTCAAGCAGAGCAACAACTTACGATGTTGTAGATTCAAGAGTAGGCAATTTTAAGAGTTTACATATCTTTTTTTTATCAGATAAAATTTGTATCTTTGGTTAGATTTGGATGTTTTTCACTGTTTTTTATGACAGTGACAAGGTCATAGGGAGAAGAATTGCTCACCTTGCAATCTGGAGATATCTACAAGAAGGTGGAATCAAAGGGTGAAACAAACGAAAAAAGATGGTGACAAAGGACATGTCGCGAGAGTTGTAACCTTTAAAGCATGCTTGGATTGCTTTATAAAATCCCAACACATGATCAAAAACAGCAAGAGATCAAAGCTAACAACCAAGAATCCATGGACGTAGTGGTTTGTGCTCTTGCAAAGAAGTTTGGTTTAGCAGAGAAAGAAGAGACACACAAAGAAGTGCCAATGTATGATCATGAGGATGAATAAGAAGGTGGAACAAAAGGGTGAAAGAAATGGATGCCAAAGGTGTCGAAGGACTTGCCTAGAGAGTTACAACATTCAAAGCATGCATGGATTGCATGATAAAGTCCCAACACACCATAAAAAACAGCAATAGATCAAAGCTAGAAACCAAGAATCCATGGACGTGGTGGTTTGTGCTCTTGCCAAGAAGTTTGGTCTAGGAGAGAAAGAAGAGCCTTGTGAAGAACAACCCATGGTTGATCACGAGGATGAATAACCTTGAAAAAGACGAAGGTAAAGTTGAGGTAAAATTAGAATATATTGTTTTCAAAGTTGGAACTAAGGTTGAGATTAGAAGCTTTGAAGGACAAGTAGATGCTTACGTATTTGATAACTGGTTGAAGCAAATGAAGGTGTGTTTTAGTGTGTTTAAAGTAATTGAGGCATATAAGATGTCTTTTGGAAATCTCAAAATGGAAGGTCATATCATAATTTCGTGGGAAAGTTAGCTAACATCTTCTGAAGAAAGTCTATTGTAGCTAGGTGTGATGAATTCAAGGAATTGTTCTGTAAAATGTTTTATCTTGTTGGGCATAAAACTAATCAAAAGATTACATGGCAATATTTTAGAAAAACAACTGGGCAAAGTGTGCAAGATCATTTCACGAAGTTCCGGAGACAAGCCGTGTTGAGGAACTTGGTATTTGAAGACGATGACAACTTGACCAAATATTTTGGAGGTCTCCATATATGCCTTGGGAGATAGGTAATCTCAAGTACAACAAAAGTACATTGATGAGGCATGCATGCAAGCATACTACATTGAGGAAGAAAGAAAGCAAGGAGTTGGTTTTAGAAAAAAGAAAAATGTCATTGTTGGTTTTAGAAGTTATATGCCTCATTAATTGTTGTTTCCTCTTAGGAGTAAGCTGCCAGGCATTTTATTGTCCAGTCTTGAGAAATGCTTCTTTCATTAGAAGAATGTCATTATTGGTTTTAAAATGTATGCCTCCTCCATTGTTGTTTCTGTTTAGAAGTAAGTTGCTCAGAATTTTATTGTGTAGTCTCAAAAATGCTATTTGATACTGCCCATGGTTTAACAAAAGTAGATTGGGAAGGTTTAATTTATCCTCAAGTGTGGACATATAGTTAAAACCTGTGAGGCTATATTTTCTGCTTTCTCCCATTTAAAAGGTGGAGGATAAGGTATGCAGCAGCGTTTTTAACTTGTAAATCTAAGCTTTGCGGTGCTTTAATTTTTTATATAGTCTAGACTCTATGCTTAACTGAAACTCTTATATCAATAGAAATTGCAACTCCAATCTTTCAATTCAGCATTTCTTTTCTTTCTGTAAAGTGAGCAACAGCAACATACCGTCTGGCTTAGTAATAACCTTCAAAGTGGTTCTCATCCCCTGCTCTTGTTAAGATGGATAAATAAAACAGAGATGTAGAACTAGAAAGGTGGTCAAACAAATATTTCCTCATAAAGTACCACGAATAAACACATCAAAAAATGAAGAGCAATAATATTAAGAGTATTATAAACCACTAATGCTGATGACTTCAATATGTAAAAAGATAAACCAAAACGGTATGGTGCAAATATGTTTTTTGCAGTTATATATTGAAGAGTTCTTAAGTACCCCCCATCAAGATTATCAGTCTACCTATATATATATATATATATATATATATATCCACTCATATATATATATATATATATATATATGGTAACCCACTATATTTAAGCTAGACTCAACCATATCCTAGCCTAATTAACAGGAACGGATGTGGGAAACTTATAAAACAACTCAGTTACTATCTTTGCCACTGGTTTGCTACTAGGTCCTATATTATATCTTGCTGCATAGCTAGGAAAAGATTCTATATATATTCCTGTGTCCTGTAGGAAATGTGTGTAAAACTGGGGGGGCAACCCGCCGAATACAAGTTGGAGGTGTGGTCTCTACTCCTGGATGGTAGGTTGACCCCTGGACGGCTTACTCCTTTCCAGGTAATGCAGTACTCCTACTGAGCTGGACCATTTGTATAGAGTACTGCCTACTGAGTTTCTTAGACCACTTCTGGACGGTAGTACGGGTTGAACCCCTGGGATGGATAGACGGCTTACTAGCCTCTGCCATCAATCTTGGGCTTGAACACTCCTGGACGCATGGACGGTATCATATGATATGGTATGCCTCGACTGCCATATTTAAGCTAGAGTCAACCATATGCTAGCCTAATTTAAAAAAAAAATCTTACAAACAGACTCAGTGTGACTATCTTTGGTCTGGTTTGCTGTCTAAGGATTTATATTACATCTTTCATAGACCTGATATATATATATATATGATATATATATATATATATCATATATGGTAACCCACTATGATTTAAGCTGGAAGACTCGAAGAACATATCCTAGCCTAATAAAAAAAAACTAGATCAAACAACTTAGTTAGTATCTGTCTGGTCTGGTTTGCTGGGACAAGGTAACCCTTCATATGTACACATCCACAATTGTCATCTCTAGATTTCTGTTCACTAATGTTCACTTTGCCTCTGTTGAATTGTGGTCTTTCCTTAACATTCTGTTTTAAGAGGAGTTAAAGGAAATCTGTGGTGATTGCTATCCCCTGGGAATGGTTAGAGTTCTTAATACACAGGACTATCTCAATTCTTACAAAGTACAGCAATGGGATGTGGTTATCACATGTCAAACTGAAGGCACTGGTTCTAATGCGTAGCAACAGAATTCCACTTATTTGTGTTATTTCATTTGATGAGCTACAAAGTTAAATCTTTTCTTCTACAGCAGATTGGATGAGTGGATGGAGTGTTGGCAAGATAAGCACTGGGAGTGTAGAAAATTGTTGTAGGTAACAGAATTCCACTTATTTGAAATGTTGATTTCATTCTACGTTGCCAGGGTACGGATATGAGTATCGGTTTGGATACGGATACGATACGCGGATATGTCAATTTAAAAAAACCCTTGGATACAATACGTCTTGGATACGTCCGTACATACATATTAAAAAATTTAATAAAAATACATATATATATATATATATATATATATATATATTTTATGTACATCTACTCATTTTACTCATATTTTAGTCCATAAAAAACTGAAATAATAATACAAAACTTGAATCAATGTTCAAAACATTCAATATACAGTTACTTAAGACTTTGCATTTTTATTGATCATGTGGCTGCCATACATATGATATGTGAATATCATGTTAACATGAAATGATGAATACGAACAAAACTTGAGAATTTGAAAAATATACTAGGATCCATGTTCAAATTTTCAGAAGCATACAATATACTTAAGATTTTACATTTCATATGTTCATGTGGCTGCCATACATATGATACGTATGACGAATACGAAAAAAAAATGAAATAGAACTTTAAAAAAGACGTATATACTGCTGGATACGTTCCTGATATGTACAGGGATACGTCAGGATACGTCACGGATACGTCTGTACATATCCATGACATACCCTGTTGTATCCAGTACGTATCAAGCACGTACCCGTATCATATCCGTATCCAATACGTATCAAAGGGGATTCGAGGGGGTCTTGGGCGTATCCATGCTTCCTAGAAAGGATGTAAAGTAGGGGAGGGAGAGGTGCGGGAGAGGGTTAGCGGGGCAGGGGAGGAGAATGTTGAGCAACTAGGGAGGGTGCGCAAGTGTGTAAAGGGTTGAAATTACACATGGCTTGAAAGAAAAAAGGATTAAGGACTTGGGAGAAAAGTAAAAGGGGTTGGGTGTACAAGGGGTGAGGATAAAAATAGTGATTGTGAGATGGAGACTATGGTTACAAATACATGCTGGGATGAACATGGAGGTAGGAGAATTTAGTGTGGACTAGGAAATAGGTGGATTAGGTCGGGTGTGGTTAAAAACAACCATGAAATAAGATTAGATGGGTTAAGTTCCTTGCTTTCATGTGATGAGGTGAGACAGCAATAAAGGAAATTTGTTTGAGAGAATGTAAAAAACCTCCTTTGATGTCGGAACCCACAGTAGGGTGTGGCTTAGTATGTCTAAATATCATTATATCTAGTTGGGTTAAAAGGCTTCTCTACGTCAACCAGAATTGAAACAGGCATTGGTCACTGATCTCCACCTGCATAGATAATGAAAAGTACTTGGAATGATATACCACCAGATTGGCCACAGAATCTGCAACCTTATTCTTGTGTCAATTTTCATGAGCAAATAGATTCTCCTAAAGCTATTGAAGCTGACTAATCATATGCCTCAATGAATGTTGCATTTTCCAGTAGGCATGAATAACGGGAATCGATTCCCGATAGTTCAGCTTCAAGTGTCTCAGGAATTTTTTAAATTTGCTTTAGTAGCAGTTAGGAGACATGTAAAATCCCTTAAAAGTGTGGTCACAAGGCCACATAAGACCAGCATTATAAGGTGAAATATCATGCGGAAAGGTCTTTAGCAACATATAGTATGTCTATACGTTGCAAAAGAACAAAGAAATAACAGTATTTCTAACTTTTCTTTGAACTTTGGAACTGTTGCCTTCTGTCAGCATGTATTGTAACCTCGACTGACATGCATTAAATGGCACTTATGACATATAAGTACCTATCACTTTGAAGGCTTTTCATGAATGATTGATGTGATTCATCGCTTCGTTGACAATTGGTAACAAGGTTCAAAAAGTTCGGTAGGTTTGAGAGGGTAGAAGGTTCGCCGAAGTTCGAAATTTCAAAAAGATTTGGAAAGGTTCAAAGCTATATATAATATAACATACACAATTCACATAATCACAGAAAATGATATTAAAGAAATATATCAATTTCCAATGTTCATAGTATGTTAAAATTTCGAGGGCACTTGCTCGAGTCTTCATAGTCTAGGCCCAAGGGCTACTAGCCCCTAAAAAAGACAGTAAAATTCTTTCAAAAATTAAGTTGCCAACATCTTAATCCAATGCATCTACACTACCACTACAATATTGTGTGCATCCATCATGGTTGAAAAATGGGGGTTGATGTCACGGTCAGGGAAAATTTTAGTGGCGAATATTCGTTAATTCACGAATATTCCGGTTTTTGAAATTTGAAATTGGTGAATTTTTAGGGTACAAGTTAGGACCAGTTCGCCAAAAAAATTTGGGTACAAGTTAATTTTAGGGGTCAATTCGGCATTCCCGCGAAACAGAAATTCGCAAAAATTGCCTGAATATAGTCAGTTGGTAGCATAAAAAAATGCTACTAGCCGACAGCATTTTTATGCTACCGGCCGACAGCATATAGTATATGTTGTCGGCCAGTAGCATTTTTTATGCTACCGGTTGACAGCATACTATATGTTGTCGTCCTGTAGCATAAAAATATGCTAGCCGATCGGTACCATATAAAAAAGCTACCGTCTGGTAGCATTTAATAGTGATGTCGTGATGTCTTGATATTCGTCATTCGTGCGAAAGATAATTTTCACAGATTCGCCAAATATTATATAAGGATTTTTTTTCAGAGGGACCCTTAAAATTTTCCCTAGTCACAGTCAACATGTTGGCTTGACACAAGTAGATTCAGTCCAATAGGTTTCTCCCTCTTGAAAAACTCAAACTGAAGTGAAAAACCTTGAGGTTTGGTCAAATCTTGTAACTATGTCATCAACCAATATGTAACTGATTTCAAGGTATTTGGGCCCTAATAGATAAAACCTTAATGTTGATTTTTACAATACAGAAAAGAGGACCAAAGAAATTTAAAAACAATGGCTAATGTTGTTTGTGCTTAAATTCAATAAAGCTAGCACCAAGACTCAAAGTAAATAGAGTGGCTAGAGATGTTAGCACCTAGATCCAAAAGGGCTAATGCCTAGACTAGTGTACTAATGCCTCAACACAAAATATCTTCTAAATATTCTTTTGATGATAGTCATCCGTGACTTGTTAGAATCCCAAATTAGCGAGCCTAAGAACAATGAAAGGCAAGGGGTGACTGTCTGCAGATGGGTTTGGTCATTGGTCATGCTCTGTGTTATAATTCCAAGGATCTAGAGGGAGAGCAAGTAATCCATCTGCAGGGTTTTCGTGGAAGATCTTTAAATGCTTCCAAAGTTAACTTGTCAATGAATAGGTTGTCTCCATTGTGTGTGTTTGCAGGTACATGGAAGGAACTCTGCAACATAAATCCCAAGTATAGGTCAATAAATGCCTCACAAACAGTGTCGTCCTTGCACCTACCACCTCTTACAGGAGATAAAGACTGTCTGGAGATGGGTTTGGTTATTGGTCATGCTCTATGCTATTATTCAGATGATCTAGAGGGAGAGCAAGTAATACATCTGCAGGGTTTTAGTAAAACATCCTTAAATGTTTCCAAAGTTAACTTGTCAATGAATAGGTTTTCTTCATTGTGTGTGTCTGCAGGTACATGAAAAAAGAACTCCGCAACATAAATTCCAAGTATAGTTAAATAAATGCCTCACTAACAGGGTCCGTTGCACCTATCACCTATTAAAGGAGAGAGAGAGAGAGAGAGAGAGAGTATAGTAACTATCTAGTATCTACCAATATCTTGCTTTCTTCAGCCAAAAAGTCTCAAGACTATTACAAATAATTCAACCACCAGATGAATTGCTCTCAACCAGTCTGTCTACCTATCACATATACAGATCAAATTGCAACGTTATTATAAGACAGTTTTTATTGACAAGCTTATTTTGATCATTTAAAATTTAACGTAAGTGCACTTGCACTTTTCTTTCTTCTCCAGAGAGTTTCTCTTAAAACATGCAAAATACAGTTATGCTCATTTCTCTTTAAATCCACTGGTTATAGTTAAATCCTATTAAGCTTTAACTTATCACAATCAGCAAGCCAATTATCTTCCTTGTTCGGTAGTGCAACTCCCATTGTCCTATAGGGGTTCGCTAGTGTCTTCCTTATTCTGTACGGTGGTTTCTAAGGCTTCAATTGTATCTCAACTTTTTCGTAGCTACCAATGCACTTGAGATAAAGCTTTCATGCAAATGAGAACTTCGGTTGTAGGAAATGCTTTGACTACACCTACCTAAAGGCATAATGCACATTTTTTTTTGGTGGTTCATTGTTAGTTGTGGTCCCTGGAATTCCTTATCAAGACATGCTACAATTGTAGTCTAGACATTGGACACAATTGCACAAACCGTCCTTACTAGTAAATGGTTATATGCACTTCAGCAAAACATGACAACAGATGGAAACGATGCATGCAATCTTAATTAGTAATTTAGTTGTTTCTATATGAACTATTAACATTACTCAAAATTGCACTACATAAACAGCTAGAGAAATAAGACTTCCATTAGCTGAAACAATGAATTTTGCACTAAATCTATTATAGCAAAACCAACCATCTACGCACAGTTACATTCTTTATTGATTTTCCTATGACTTGATATTACCAACAAGTCCTTTCCTCTTCTTTCCTATCTCTAAGAGCATTACATTCTTTGTCTTTTTCCAATACAGACTATCACATTGCGCAAGCTATATACTTCGACAAAATATAACATATAGTCGGCCTTGGCCCTAAATGCCCTTCCAAAACTTTACCAAACTTGAACAATCGTCTCGTCCCAAGCCAAATACGTTTTCGAAATTGGTTAGTCTTGTGTTTCTTTGTTGTAGGCCCCTTTCATTGTAGCTTCCCGCTTTGCTTCTTATGTGTTTCGTTCGCAAATGCACAGCAAATGTCATTTACCAGTTTTCATTCCTTGCACACTACGTAGTCAGCCTTACCAGTTTTCAACTAAGTAGCGAACCAACCATACTGCCCTTTCAGGTTTTCAGCATGGTAGGTAGCCCCGGAGGCCACCCTTTATCCAGTTTCAACCTTCGTGGCCTTGCTTGCAAGTATTGTTTATCTTCAATGCTTTAGGCCACAAAATTTTCCAAAATTGTGTTACTTGCCCTTAATATGCTTGTGGATGATAGAAGTGGAGGTGGTGGCATGTTGTCCTGTTGCTGGCCCAACAACTTTGTCATTGTGCTCCTAATGTTGGTTGTTGGATTGGTTGTGCCATAAGTGTTCGCAATAGTTGCCTGGGGGAATCATACTTTGGAGTATCACAAATACTTGCAATACATGGCATGAAGTTTTTGAGGTCTTCTTTGTATGCGATCCAAACAAGGATGGCTTCATTGACCCTTCCAAAGTATGTTTGTAGTGGTGTCAGTGCCTGCATTACTTTGAGGATCTCATCCCTCTTGGTTGCGTCTATCAATGACTTATAGAGGAGATGGTATTGGAAATTTCCACCATTAGAGTTTGGAGATGCACCCCCATATGTTATGCCTAGATACCTGATAAGGTACTCTGTCACATATTCAACTTCCAACTGTGCATCTGGTCCATGACGCAAGCTCCACCCTGCAACAACTCTTGCAATGTCGTTTCTTGCTCTATATCCATTGTATTTCTGGTAATTGTTGTGTGTACCTTATTCGCAACCTTAGTATCCTCATTGTCTTTCAATGTTCCTCGAGTTGCGCATTCCAATTGAGGAGTTGAACAACCACCTTATGTGCCTGGGATTTAGCTTGTTGAAGCATCTTTTAGGATTTTCACGCAACAATGGTATCACTTCTTGGGCCTGTTATTTCAATCTTGCCACCTTTATCTCCATGTGCTTCATCTTCTTTCCACTTTGTCATTCATCCACGAGCTTGGTCACAAGAGTAGTGAGTTGCATTTGTTCACTTGTTACTTATTCACCTATGACCTTATGAGCAACTGCAGGGCCCTTGTCTTCAATTTTCTCGTGCATATCTTGTATTGCTTGCTCTAATGTTGCCTTTTGATGCGCAAGTTGAAGGGCAATAACACTGATGTATGCCTGCAAGATACTTGCTCCTTCCAACTGTATCTTTAAGGGCGTCTTATCCAAATCGACCTCCATTTGTGAGATCAATACTTGTTTGATTTTGGCCTCTACAAGGTTGCACAAACATGCGTTGAGGGGAGGATAAGTGTGTGTTTTCGTGCTAGCATGGACAAGTGATCAGACCACCAATATCGTTGGGCTTCATCCCCTTCTTTAGATTTGGAGTAATGCAATTTGATGGGCTCTGATGTGGAGCTCTCAATTGCTAGTGTCGCCTCTTGCACAAATGCTCTAATTTCTTGTCCTAATTTCGTTGCCAATGGTCCACCCCGTTGTGCCCTTTGAGATTTTGTGCAGGTGGTTTCCTGTCCAGTCTTTGTTGGCACATCTTTATCCTCATTTTGCTTCTTCTTGAGTTCCATTTCCTGTACAATCCTAATTGCTTCATTTTGTTGCTTGTGCTCTTCTTTCTTTTCTTCTTCCCTTGCGGCATTTTTTATTGTAGCTTTTACTATTGCAGCTCGTTTCTCAACTTCTTCCTGCCTTTTTTGTTCTTCCTATGCCTTTGCAACCTTGGCAGCTCCGGCCTTTTTCGCAGCTCGCTACTCATGCTTTTCCTCTACAATTCCCTCTTCTTGCCTTCTTTGTTCTTCTTCAACTTGCTTATTTTCTTTTTCCTCGTGAAGTCTACGCTTTGCATTTGCTTTGCTCCACTCTCCTTGTTTCCTCTCTTCTTCCCTTTGGTTTTCTTCCTACTTCCTTCTTGTTTCCTCCTCTTCTTCATTTCTTCTTCTGTTGTGGATTGCGGCTGATCCAGATGTGCTACAGTGGCAATTCCTCTTGTTGTGTGGCCAGCACGTCCAAAAAAATCTCTACCTAAATCACCAAATTGTCTACTTGCAGAATAACCAGTAATATTTAGGAAACTCCTGAGAGGAGTCCATTTCAATGTTTGCTCCTTAGTTGGCATTTGGAATGTTGGGTTTTGATGCAGAAGGTGGTTTTTATGGGTGGTGATGGTGGTGGTGTTGCGGTATGCGATGGGCTGAGTTGTATGGATGCATGCAATGGGGATCCACACAAGGTGCATTGCAGAGATGGATGAGGTGAGTGTGATGGTGATGTGGGGGATGGGGTTTGAGCTATTTGCAACAACTCTTCTCTTTGCACAATGGCCTCATACCGTCTTGTGCTCCTCTCTTCTAGTGCAAAGCTTTGTTGACTCCTATTGTTCGGCCATTGACATCCCAGATTATGACATCCACCTCCTTGTATATGTGCTCCATTTTTGTAATGGTTCCAACTCACCCATTTTACTGCACAGAAGCTTGAATGGGATTTCTTCTATTGTTGTTGTTTCTTCTTATCAGATTCTTCAATGGTTAATAGGGATCTTAGGAGACTCCTCTTCCATGTTTACTACTAGCAGTTTTGGTTTAACATTGGGTTCTAGAGAAGTGCCTTCTTCTCCATGTACAGCATGCTCGTGTGTCGGTGCTTCTTAGTTTGGGTTGAGCAAATGCAATTGTGGGATAGGGAGCGATTGTGACAAATTTGCCTTGGCTTGCATGTAAATCATGCCCTTTCCACTAGGGCATACATTTGTTTCCATATCCTCCAAGGCAAGCTTCTAAGCTCATGTTGGCTCAGTCCTCAATTTACTGAATGAACATTCATAGAACCTTGCGAGAATCTTCGGGTCCATGGGAATTTATACAGTTGCCTCCCTTGCTTACACAAAATTCTTTTTTTTCTCTTTTGGTTTTTGATGTGGAGGTTCTTCTATTGAGGCTCCAACTTCTTCCTCCTACTTCTACCTTTTCCCTTGTGTTGTCATTGTGGGAATGGATGTTGTAGGTGATGCCTATGTGCGCAGTGGTTACACAATGCTCATGATCATTGGATGTTGCAAGTGATGCCTATGTGTGTAGTGGTTACACAATGCTCAAGATCATTCCATATTTCCTACTTAGCTCTTCCTGTACCATTTTCAAATTAATGAAAAATGGAAAGCTTTAGTGGATGCTTCACTCCTTGTCCTTCAAATTGCACAACCGCTCTTGTATGCCCACGTGTGATCACACCCATGGTAAGAGTTATGCTTGTATCCCTTAAGACAGTAGGGTGTGTTGAACTTGTCCCTAATACTTTGTAGCCAATGTCCTAGTTTTTTATGGTGACCACAGATATCAACCTGTTTGGAGGCACAAATGCAACAAATTTTTCATGGGGATAACACCCCTACCCTACCTCTATTATCACTTACAGGCTTCTCCAATGCGTAAAACATAGCAACAGAATCAACCGTTGGTATTGGAAAGTCTTACCAGCCTCTTCCAATATCTTTTGTGCATTATGGTTGACGTCGTGCGCAAGGAACACAGGCCAATTAAATCATTCATTTTGGCCCCACATTTGTGTGTTAATGTCTAGGGTGCCCAAAGATGCTTGGGTCTCGCCTCGTGTTGCTTACCAATAACCTAGGATATTATTACGGCTCCAAACAAAGCAAGATATGGTTACAACATGTATCTGATACAGATACAACCCCCGGTCCAAACCATTATCATGGGCCATACTTCATGCTCCCTGCACACCCAATGATTCATGTCTACATCTAAATCTCCATTGATAGATAAAGTTGATCCCCGAGGCAATTTGCTTTCTTTGTTTGGCTCAGTGTAGTCCTGAAAGACTCCATCAAGACCATAGATTTTATCAATGTTTGATTGGATGGGTGACCTAATTGAGGGAGATTTATACCCATCCGCAAATGGATTACTATATTTTTGTGGACTATGGAATTTTGATGGGCTTACATTGAGGTTGTTCAATCTTTCTAACCCCTTTGCACATTCTATGGAACACTTGTGCTTGGTGCTTCTTTTTGTGGTTGGTGGCCAACCTTGGACCACCTTTCTAGGTCGTGCGCATAAAGCGAGATCAGCTCTTTTGGTATGGTATAGAGATGTTGCTCAACCTTCTTCATTCGTACCACAATGATGGAATTCTCCAAGCGAGCTTCCATTTGGTTTGATGAAATATTTAAGGTCATTTTCCCGTCATAGGCCCATTTCTTCCCAATACTAAATAACGGACCTTGTTGGTTTTCATGTCGATGACCAAAATCTCCCGTTAAGCTAAGATCTCCTACCCAGATTTTAACATCTTCTAGTAGGCCAATAGGCTCCACTCACCACGTCTACATGACTCAACATAACAGGGTCATATAACAATGTGCACTTCCCCATAGCTTCCCATGCGGATTATGACATCATATTCACAGTACTACCAAAATCGAAGACCGCATCTCGAATCTCTTTCCTTGGTAAAATGATATCCTATTATATATCCACATACCATGGCTTTTTAACGGTAAGCAATTTGTTGCCCTTTACAGCAAAGTCTTGAGTAAAGTAGCAATGGTCTTTGAGACGTCTTCATTAAACAACACAATTACCATTCTAAATAGGTCTCTTAAGGCAAAGATCACACCTTGTTTTAAAATGGGCACAATTTTCCTACAGACTTGCGCTTCAACATCCGCAACTAGCCCTTTTTCTTCTCAAGTCGGGGTGCTTGTCAGCTTGTGCTTTTTTTATTTGAGGCTCGTTTGGAACTTCCAAAAGTCCTATTCTTTGCCCCTTCTTTGCAACCTTGTTACTACTTGATGATTTCCCATTTCCCTCCACACTACATACAACATGTTGACATTGCGTAAATATTCGTCCCTAATCTATTTCTCCAATGGGGGACATTCTTCAATATTGTGTTGCCCTACCGCTTCTAGCTAACCCTTTCTCTTCTCAAGTTGAGGTGTTTGTCAGCTTGTGCTTTTTTGATTTGAGGCTCGTTTGGCACTTCCAAGGGTCCTGCCCTTTGCTCCCTTATTTGCAACCTTGTTACTACATGATGATTTCCCATTCATTGTATAATTGTCCATCCTTCCTTTATTTCTCCAATGGGGGACATTCTTCAATATTATGTTGTACAACCACTCTACAACATTAATAATACGTTTCTAGATGAGGATCGCTTAGGCAGTTGTGTGCGATGTGATTAACTTCTACGCAAAGGTAGCAAGATAGGTTGGCACGGCTATCTGGCTCCTTGTCTATGCAGTTAATAGCCACATTGATAACCCCGTGTACATGATAATCTCCTTGCCTTTTCGCACTTCCCCCTCCTTGAGGTTGATTTTGGTAGCCTCCATATGGCTTTTAAGGTGAAGGTGGAGCCCATTATGTGGAGACGATAGAGTCCAACCTATCATATGTTGCACAGATGTGGGAGCCCATCCTCCTAGATCCTGAGGTGAAGGAACCACCTAGCCTCCTTGCGGCGCCATCTCCACGTCGTGCATAGCAATATGAGGTTGTAGTTGGGATTGTTCCGTATGAGGTTGCAGTTGGGATTGTTCCTGGGTTTCAACTATAAAAACACTAAGTGATACATCATCACGCAAATCTTGCAATGCACTACAATCCTTAGATTCATGAGTGGTGTATTGGTAGAAGTTGTAAACCGAGCTTAGAGGCTGACACGCATAGTGTTGAAGCAAATGAGATTTCCCAATTGGATGTCCCCACACTTTACAAACTTCGCAGTATTTTGTTTGTCCATCAATGACAGCTGGTGTTTATATCCAAGCACTTTGGGACACCCATTTATGTTATGGCCTTCCATCCCGCAATTTGTGGACCATACAAAAAGTCAAGGTTTCTTGCCTTCGTGAAGTTCTTCGATCCTTTTCATCACCACATCCAATTTTGTTTCCATTTTGGTGCTCGCGGATGAATTCTCCCCATAGTCTTCAACGTTTTCTACGCAAACCACAATTTTAATGGTGACTGCTTCTGTGGCAAACTTAGTTTTGGCCTATTGCAAACCAAATTCTACTACGTAATCCTTCCATGAACCAAGCAACTTTGCTCGACTCATCAAAGTTAAAGTTCATTTTGTTCATTGTGTCTAAAAATCAAAGATCGTACTCAACCACTTATTTGCTAGCTCCTGCTTGATTTCTTTCAAAACCTGAATAGTCAAACTTATGCACTTCTTTTGAATTTTGAAGTGCATCCCTTACTTCTTTTAGGTCGGTTAGTGTCCATGTTTTATATGAATTCCTAGGCCCTTCCATGTAAAGCCCCTATAAGTTTGAATCTTTTGATATTGTCATTGATAACTCCTTTTGCTCTCCACTTCATATCTTAACATGTAGTGCTCTAGGTCAATGGATCCATCAAAGGGTTGTAATGCAACATATATATCTAAGGGATGAGGCATTGTATTTGTGTAGGGATTGGGCACTCCCCTAGTTGCTAGATGCAGATTAACGAAGGTGCTACTAGCTTGAAAAATGGTTGGACTAGGGTTGACAATTGCGCATTGGCTAAACTAGTACTAGAATTTGTATGAGTTCGAACCAATATTGGAGGTGAACCTTCTACATCTAAGGAATCTAAACTAGAACTAAAACTTGAAGACCTAGGAGAACTAATTTTATATTTAGGGCTCACATGACGGTCATCATTGGAGTTGTTGGATATAGGCTCAATCCTAGTTGACCTCTAACAAACTTGCGGTTGGGTAACAATAATGAGTTCCAATCCGTGAAAATTTGTGTATCCTGTAGCTAGATCCTTTTGGGCTTATAAGGAATCCTTCTTGGTATGACTTCCACTTCCTCTATCTCTTGTTAACTTTATTTATTGTCCTCCAAATATCATGTCATTGCTCGATAGTCAATCCATTCAACACAATCTAAACTAGCATGGGGGATGCATATCTTAAGGGGTAGGGGAAATTCCTTGTCCTCTTGCAAGTATTTTTGAAATATTGGGTTTAGAATCAATTCCTTCTCATCTATGCTCCAGGTTCCTCGTAGACATACCTACTTCATAAAATAATCTCTACACTACTCTACTTATCTGGTCTCTTCTTCCTCAATAACTCAATTTATTTCCCTTCCGAAGACAATCTCATGTTTCCTTGTTTCTCGGCTGTTCAATTCCTCTCTTTCCTCATCTACTTTGGCTTCTACTCAAGGTAGCTTTCCTCCACCTTCGTGTGCTCTTCCTATCCTACTCCAACTCACGAGAATCGTTTTTGGTCCTCCAAGGGAATTTGTTGCTCCCCATATTCTATGTTTCCTTAACTCTCTTTGAGTTTCGGCTAGCTTCCTCTTCTCTTCTTCCTAATTCTTTTCAGGCCTCTCCAGGCCCGTAGTTACCACAAGTCGTTTCTCTTTCATCTCCCCTTACCCAGAACAACATCCTCATACTACCGACCTGACTACTCCATGTTGGAGAGAATCGGCACCATGGCCTTTTCCACTACCGATATTTTTACCAACATAGGAAATTCTCCAATGAACTTCCCCCTTATTTCTGATAAACTTGTCTTATGCATAATCAAAATCACAATAATTTTGAACAGAAAAATCACTCAAGTAAATTCAATAAATTTTGAACATTAAATTCCTTGTCCTATGCAATTATTTTTGAAATATTGGGTTTAGAATCAATTCCTTCTCACCTGCACTCTAGGTTCCTTGTAGACTTAATTGCTTTATAAAATAATCTCTACACTGCTCTACTTATCTGGTCTCTTCTTCTTTCTTGATCACTCAATCTCTTTCCCATCCACGGACAGTCTCATCTTTCCTTGTTCCTCAGTCACTCAATTCCTCTCTTTCCTCGCCTACTTTGGCCTATACTGGAGGTAGCTTTCCTCCACCTTCGTGCACTCTTCCTATCCTACTCCAACTCCTAGAAGTTCTTTGTGGTCCTCTAAGGGAGCTTGTTGCTCCCCATGATCTATGTTGCCTCAACTCTCTTTGAATTTCAGCTAGCTTCCTTTTCTCTTCTTTCTTATTCTTTTCAAGCCTCTCCAACCCCGTAGTTTCCACAAGTCATTTCCCCTTCATCTCCCTTTCTCTAGGAGTACATCCCCATACAGCAAACCCAACTACTCCATGTCGAAGGTAATCAGCACCATGGCCTTTTCCACTACCAATATCTTTACCAACATAGGCAATTCTCCAATAAACTTTTCCCTTATTTTTGATAAACTTGTCTCGTGCAAAATAAAATCACAATAATTTGAATAGAAAATTCATTTATGTACTCCTCTATTGTCATTTGCAGCCAATGTTCTACCGCTGGACTCCACGCGGTGTCTAGCTTGCGCAACTTTTCAAGCTTCTCCTTGTTCCACTTGAATTCTTTATCTGGTCAAAATCCTGAGCAATAGTGTTCCAACCTTGCTAACCACACAATTAAAAGTCTTTGGAACTCGCACCAAAATATCTCATAAATATCCCTGTATATATGCTCCTCCACTATCTTTCTCGCAAGGATTCCTGTCCTAATAGCTTCTTCTACAAAATGGTTCATCTTCTCCTCTAGCCATTTTTATGTATCCCATTGTCCTAGTAGCCATCTCAACATTTTAAGGTCCCAGCAACTGTTATGATCCTCATGTGTGGATTTCACTAATGCCTCGAGGTTTTGGTGTAACAGTTCGTTACATTTGGTATCAGAGCGACCACCTAGGTTCAAGTCCCGGCACGGGTAGCTACGTCGGCATTGCAGTGTTCGCCCGGGGCTCGTATAGGGCAGGGTGTGGTCCCGCTATACGGGCGCAAATCTAGCCCGGGGTCTGGGTTACGAAAGCGTGGTGGGATGTTATGATCCTCATGTGCGGATTTCACTAATGCCTCAAGGTTTTGGTGTAACAGTTCATTACAGCAACAGAACCATTGTTAGCAACGGTCCCTAGAATTCCTTGTCAGGACATGCTACAGTTGCAGTCAAGACATCGGGCACAATTGCACAAGGTTTCCTTACTAATAAATGGTAATATGTGCTTCAACTGAACATGAGAAAAGATGGAAACTATGGATGCAATCTTAATCTGTTGTAATTACAGGAACTGTGAACATTACTCAAAACTACACTACATAAACAGCTTAGGAAAAAAGACTTCAATTAACTGAAAGGCTGAAATGATGACATATTGCAGAACCATCCTTTTGCACACAGTTTCTTAAATTTTTTATAGACTTTCCAATGACTTGGTATTCCCAATGAGTCCTTTCCTCAGCTTTCCTTTCTCTAAGAGCATCACATTCTTCTTTGTCTTTTTCCAATACAAAATCATACAAACTATTACATTGCACAAGTTATATAATTGTCAAATTATATTACATATAGTCAGCCTTCGCCCTAAATGCCCTTCAAACATTTATTAAACCAAGGACATTGTGGAAACAGATTACAAAATTCATGAAAGAAGAAATCACCATTGACTTTAATTGGGATATTACAGGTCTCATACAAGATGACCACAACATACTAGAGAGCCTTTTATTTGAATTAGCATAGTGTAATATCCATAGCTCTTACAAATCCAAAATCAGGATGGTTCAGCTGTGATTAGGTGCAACACCTGAGATCCCTGCCAAGCCATTGGACTAATGCACTATACATGATCGGAAGAAAACTTCTAACAAGGGAACAAGCATAGCGTCATAAGGCACTAGTCAATATTATCAAGAAGCAAGAGGACATATGGTGGTAGCACTGGTAGCTTTGATGGCCATCAAATTCCAGAAAGCTTCCCAAAAATAGACACAGGTCACTAGCTGTGTTATGTGCCAGTTTGAAAATCTGGATATTTACATTTCTTTTTATCATTTTCATCTAAGAAGGTTCTGCTTGTGATTGATAACCTCAGGTCTGCTGCATACAACCTTGCTTTTTAGTGTGAAATCTGTAACCTTATTCAAGAAATGAAGGATATTTGCAATAAAAAACAATGTAAACATTTTGATGAACTAATGTCAGTTGAAAATGAGTGGACTTGCAACGTATTAGTTACAGAATTTGTTTTCAAATAGAAGAAAATAAGTTGTACAAGAATACAAACATTCAAATGAAATCAGCACTTAATACCTCGTTTTGGGAGTGTTATGCCATCAAGGTACCATCTTAGTGCCATTTAATTTTTCATATTATCAAAGAGGGTCCTAGAATACCCTCAAATATATTCTGAGAAGAAATAGTGCCAAATCTACAATGGGGAAGATGTAATTTATGTTTGAGAGATTGGTGAACAACCTTTTTTCAACCTAAGGCATACTTCTGTAGTATTTGAAGATTGTGTAAACATATTTACCAAAAACTAAAGGAGTAAATATCCTAGATAGATACCACAGGTTTTGAGGAACAAAAATTTTAATGAAAAACAATTGAGGTGTTTTTTCTTGAAGACATTAGATGTACAGGATAAATTGTGCCCACAAAGTATTTAAAAAAGAGCCTGGGAAGATTACAGTTGGTGAAGCAATGATCCCATATTGATGTCTACATAGCTTGAAGAGGTTTCTAGTAATACATACTGTTTACAGGAATCCAGCTTCGAAATTCTCAGAGATTACAGACTGATTCGATATGAATGACAGGCAAATTATAACTGGAAAAATAGAAGACCACATGGCCAGAGACTGATGATTACAACATGCAAGCATGATGATCAACAAATTAGAACTTGCACATGAGAAAGGCTTGACAACTCTTATTAAGTCAGTTCTGATTTGGGTTTTCCTATTTCAAGAAACAAGTAAGTTTGAAGTTTCTTTGATCCAAATTATCTTTCAATACTGATGTTCTCCCATTTCCTGTTTCATTTGTTTTCAGGAGCATAGCACAGTTTACATTGCAAATAGTCTGCCAATAGTATGCATAATACAAACTACAGGTATTCTACTCATGTTGTGCAGAACAACCCAAACTATATACATTCTACTCACATCCTGCAGAATCATATGCCAGAACTAGTTGAATTGTTTTCCCAGCTTGCATATAAGATAATTGTTATATTCTATATTCTACTCATATCCTGCAGAATCATATGCCACAACTAGTTAAATTGTTTTCCCAGCTTGCATATAAGATAATTGTTATATTACAAGATAACAAAAAATGTATCAGCCCCAAAAACTAAAATAAGCACTAATTACAGCCTATTGAAATGGAGAGTATAGACCTGCAAGAATTATAAATAAAAGGGAACTGAACATGTCACACTATTTAAACAATTAGTTTGCAATAACAATAACTTAGGTAACCTGTTGTTAATGAGAATAAACAACACAGACCTACAGATTATAAGAATAATTTTGTTGAGAGGATATAAATCTCATCCAGAAAAAGATACTCTTAGCCTTGTCAGGATTAGAAATAACCTACCTTCTTCACTGAAAACTTTCCTCGGGTATGGGATCGCCAGAGAGAAGGCTCTGTTTCCATCTGTCCTATTCTCAATAACATAATCTTTCACTCTTGTCAGAGTATCCGTCGCTGCAAATTTTGCTTGAAGATTTGAACCATTTAGCAAACGAATTTGTAGATGAATGAAACTCAAATCCCTGATTGGTAATTCCCTTGCAGACTGATCATCCATAACAAGACTGCCTCCTTGGTTGTTTGTTTCTACCTCGGGAACTATTTCTGTATTTGAGTCCCCAAGGTCTGAATTAATGGAATTTCTTGTTTGCTCTCTACATAACTTACCATCATTTTCAAGCATTTCCCCTTCATTTTCTTCACTATGTCCGGACTTTACCTTGTCTCCTGTCTGGGAATTCATGTTCCCTAATGGCACATCTGTAGACCTTTCAGATTCCACTTGTTTGTGCATTGGATCAGCAATCAATTGATTTCTAAGCGATGAATTGTCCGGCATTTCAACCACTGAAGATGGAGACTGGGAAGAGTTTGGGATACTACCACATTGGGAAGAAAAGGTGGCAGTGGATCCGCTAGGTATGTTTGGCAAAAGCATAGCATTAGCATATGCCCTATCCTGCCAATCACCAAGAAATAAACTTACAAAGTGACGAAGGTACGCTCATGGAAAGGAACTACATTTAAACACAAGTATATAGACATGCTGGACACATGGTCACAACTTACCTCCTGCTCATCAGTTCTAGAGGCAACCACATTCTGTTCAGTTTCTTCAGTTTGAGATGATTGATTGGGAGAAATTTCTCCAAATGAAGGAGATGGCTCAACACTACTTGTAATATCTTCATGCATGGGTGGGGACACATTTAAAGTAGGAACATTGCTCAGAGACTCCTGTCTTCTTGCCGCGATTGCTGCAGCAATCACATTTGCAACAGCCGCTTCCTGCCCATCAACATAGAATGTAACTAGGTGAGATAGTTTAGAAATAGAAAAATCGGCAAAATAACATTTAACAACTATTTTAAAAAGCACTAAAGGGATGCAGTAAAAGCGGATTAGTTGCTCAAGCATAAAAGACATTTAATAAACTCAA
Organism: Taxus chinensis; assembly: GCA_019776745.2. Classification (NCBI taxonomy): domain Eukaryota; kingdom Viridiplantae; phylum Streptophyta; class Pinopsida; order Cupressales; family Taxaceae; genus Taxus; species Taxus chinensis. The sequence goes on along the minus strand of CM034149.1, from coordinate 655,513,554 downwards.
CATAGCATCTCAGCCACATGCACCTGAGAAAGAAGGTCAGTTCTTGCTTTCTCAATGCTTCTTATAAGGTCTTCGGCACTAATATACCCTTCTGTATAATACAATAAAACATGAAGAACATTAGCAAACTAGTTACAAATGACTGTAAATGTGTTTTGAACCAAAGTTAGATTCAGCAAAATATTAAAAAACAATTTGTCCAAAAGAAAGGAGTTAGGTATTGCTTCCACATATACAACACCTCTGTGTAGTGTGCACTTACCATGATGCCAAAGGCGCACTCCATTGTAGCCAACAGCTGACATAGCTGGAACAGATTTATGTGAATCTTTAAGGTTATATATAAAGGACAACATAATCGCTAAGTTAATTGATAGTTCAATTAAAAATGCAAAAATATAGAAAATCAATGCTACAAATAGCATAGTTACCTAAGACTCCAGGACGGGGGGCATCAGGACATAGGAACAGGGTTTTCGGGAAGGCAAAAAATTCCCAGATTTTGGGGACGGCGAGGGGACGTCTGGGGGATGGCTATTAAATTAATATATAAATATTAAAAACATACAATGGGTTCCCAAACCCTGAAAAAAAACATGAAAGATTATAATTTCTGAATTTCAGCACCATAGCCAGTAATGTTACCAAAGGGCATGCAAAATCTCTTTATCATGTCATTATATGATTATATCTTTGAATTAAAAAAATGATTTTTGGAACAGTGGAGGCCATGCAAACTACATGAATAGCCATCCATAGACAAAAACCAGCTAAAGTAGGCGAAAAGCACTAAAAACTTAAATACAAAGTTGTCCTCTAGAACATCCTAATATACTGGTAAAAACTCCATTATCATACAAAAAGAGGCAGAAAAATTTGCACAACAAAATTTTGAAACTAAAGAAATCCTTAAATATATGCATGTGAATTTATAGATGCTATTGCTATGTGTAAGACAGGCTTAAAAATGTTCGATAGAATATCTTCTTTAGGAACCTACATAAAACAGCAAAAGTTCATTTTCTTGGGAAGGTAACTTTGCATGGGAAAAGGATTTACATCTAGTATCATTGCATAAAGTACTAGTTTTTATTTTCCTCTTTTTAGAGTCAATCTTTTTATGTTTTTTAATCTTTTTTAATATATTTTTTAATTTGTTTAAGACTCCGGGAACTTCAGTCTCAGGTGTGTCCCCTAAACTTAGGGAACGTTCCCTCATTTTTGCATATGGGGATGCATAGGGGGGACATTTCATCCCCATCCCCAAGCACTCAGGACATCCAGGATGGCTTGGGAATGGGGGGTGCGCGTCCCAACGTAACACTGACAAATAGTGTTCAAATAGTAACACAATTGTCACATATTTAATGTAAGAAATTGTAGGCCCACATGCAATCATTACTACATTTGCAGTATAGAGTGCCCTTACTAAAAGTTTGCAACTACAACTTTTTCTCTTAAACGATAGAAGAATAAACGGCTAAGGTTGGTATGTCTAACTAAAAGAAAAGACTAATGGAGTCAACAAGCTCTACTCAAAAGTATGTTTTGATGCTTCCTCGTCAGAAAGAGCTTGTAAGTAAATAAATTTAGATGGGTTTCTTTCTAGAAGGAAAAATGTATGGAGATTATTATTAGGAATATTGTTATAAAGTGTTTTCCCTTTTTCCTTGCCATAGAAGGAAATAGATACAAAAAAGTATTAAATCTAGTGTTTGGGACTCACAGTAATAGCACGTCACTTCAAGAGGCAAAGCAAGGAAAAGGATCATAGAAACTCCCAAGTTACATGCATTAGCCCAGGTATTTTCAACAAAAATGAGGTAATTGTCCACAAAAAGTGAAAATAAATGTCCATGTAGAGTCCATTCAATACGACGTCCTTAACCATCGTTTAGAATCTAGATATTAACTACAAAAGGTTGGGCCCTAATAAGCCATGATGTGGGTCACGTGATGACACCACTGTTAAAAGGTGGAACATCAACCCACAGAAATGTAGTCAAAGAAAGTTATGAATACCCCATAGTTCTTCCTTCTTAGTATTTCATCACTAGTTAAGCATTATCTCTATGCTCTCACTACATACTTGCATGACAATACTACCAGTTGTTAGATCGTTTACTCCAACATATCTAGATATTTTTCATGTCGTAGGGACTAGTATATAACATTTACTAATATTTTTTAATTTATTTTTTTTAACAAATAGACAGTCACTTGTAGTAGAGGGGATGGAGATGTGTGCAATGGGATGAATAATGTTGACGAGCTATTGATGCAGAGAGGATCATTAACAACTAATCATTAATAAATCAAGAGTAATCATCAAGAACAATTCAAGTACTTGTTTCATCCAGAGGCCTAAAACTTGCTCAAATACCAAGAATGTATTAAAAAAATGTATTCAAGGTTACTTTCACTTCAAACATGCTTATTCACCTTAGATAAACATGATCACACACCTACCAAATTTGCATACCTTCAACTTTCTTCATTTTCCATTTTAATCTCCACCTAGGCTTGTAGCCTTGCAAAATAACCTTTTCTCGTGAAATTAACAAAATAGGATGCATTTCACTAGACTAGTAAGTTTTTAGGATACCCTTTAAGCCCCTTAAGAAGACTACAAAGTTTCACCCTCTAACTCTGAGCCCGTTTTCTTTTATCCTTCAATTACCATTTTAGCCCAAAATTTGCAATTAGCCCTCCAAACTGACAAATCCTAGTGTCCAGAACAATTGGTAAACATTCAGACAAAGTTGTATACCTTTTCAAGTATCCATTTGGCCATTCTTACTTCACGCAAAGTTTCATTGCTCAACTCCTTACCTATTCTCCCTAGCTCTCTTTTTCATTTTTCTTGCCTAGTCAATTAGACCTACCTAAGGTTTGAAGTAGCTTGTTACGGCCTCTATTTTCTAACCTTTGAATCACTTCCTCCCATCCAAACTCACCTTGTTCACGCTATTCCACATTGCTCAATCCTCCTTTAACTCCAATTAGGCTCTTTTCTCACTTTTGCTCCTTCTTAGGTCTTTTCTTGCTCTTAAACATTCATAGTCCTCCATACTCTCTTTTAGCCTCTTCACACTGTCCTTGGTTTCTCAAATTGGTGTCAACTCATGTTCATTGACTCACACCTCCTTATCCTTCTTACCATACTACTCACTCACGTTGAATCCTCTACTCACTCACATTGAATCCTCATTTTGCATCTTAAGTACACCCCTTGGCTTTTTTTTATCTCTCTAGACTGATTTTTGAACACCTACAGTCCTCAAAGCACTATTCCAAACTCCTTTTAGCCTTCTTAGGTTTCTCTTTCACTCCATTTGTTCAATAAGATCTCTGCATCCCCTTCTCACATACTTACCCTTAGACATTTTTCATTACTTACTCATCCTTCTTTCCCACGGTCCTCTCTAGGACTGTACCACTAGCTCCTAACCGTACTTCCTAATTGAATGACTACCTTTCTTGTAATGTTTCTAACTCTGCCCAGTCTTCTCAGTCAGTGGATGACTCTCCTTTATACCGCCATCTCTCTCTATGTGGCTTTAGCCTCCATAATGGGTTTCCACAAATCTTAACTAGATTGTCATAAGGTAAGGAGTTCTTCTTTGCACCCAAACTGTGCTTTCAAGGATTCTTATCAACTGATTAACATCCTATGCTCTGACTCTCTTCAATTGGCTTGTAACACTTGCATGCATCATCTCTAAACCTTAATTTCACTTGTACAAGGTTTATAACACACAGTTCTTCTTAAGACTCACTTATGATCACGTTATGCACAGTACAAAACAGAGTAGCACAGTTAACAAAGACCACATATGGTTTACCAAGGGTTTTTTACTCACTTAGCTTTCCTTCTATTCATATCATGCCTCAACAGCCTCAGACTCATCAACAAAGATGAACAATACATATTAAACAAGAATTTCACTCTTAAGTCCTCTAACCTGGGATGTCACAGTCAAACCTGGTACTCACTGTTTGCTCTCAAATTTGGCTCCTTTTAGCCCTTGAACTAAACTGTTTCCCCTAGTATTCTTCTTATTCATGAACTCTATAACCTCCTTTTGTCTTGAACATGCTCTATTCCACTTGACTCATCCATCAACATTAGTTTAAAGACTCATTTCATGATTAAATGTTTAAACTCAGATTCAAACCCCCTGAGACAGGGTATGTAGCAGTAGGACTGTATTTTTAAACCTAAGTGGACCAACCTCCTTTTCATATAACCAAAACCTTGTAATAACCTGCACCATGCCTGATTCCAGCTTGACACAATGAATTAATCAATTTCAATGCATTTAACTTGATAAATGTCCTTTTCTTTTGCCTTATTACAAACCCTAGCTTTGTCTCACACTGAGAGCTCTCATTTAGCATCGAATATTCATTACTCACCTTTCCCACCTGTGTCAAAGCACTCAAACCTTCCATAGGGTCTAATTTATGATGATTTACCTTCTCCAAGTACAATAGACACTCTGGTTTATTCATCTTACAAGCAATTTACAGATTCCTTGAGCCATATAGGACTCTTCCTCACCTGCCTCCACTCCAAATCCTTCTTCTACAATGCATAACTAACTCCTCCACTTCGAATTTCACCTCATATACTCTTGACTAAAGTGGTTATACTTGATCTCTCTTAACTCATTATGGTTAAGGGTTGAGTTAACTCATGAACCCTATCACTAAGGTTGATAACATTTCAGCTACCTCTTATAAGGTCTCAAATGACCTCTTACAACATATCATGACTTGTTTTCAACATTGCACCTTTCAAGCTAAACCTTTCAAATTCAAATTTCAAACATTCCCTTTTTGGAGGGAAACTCAAAATAACTCATTTAACACACTAGGAGAGTCTTGAAAGACCATGGAGGAGTTAAAATACACCTATCAAGACCTCTAAAGCTTTATGTACCCCTTACTTACACAAAATTACAAAATTTGTTGCTTTACAGTGATGCTCTTGCATCAGCTATCAGTAAGAAATGTTAGGTATGTCCCTAGCACATAAAAATCTCGTGTTTATCCATCAATTAAAAGAGAATGTCAATATTGTTATAAATGTATCTAGGCAGAACTACGTTGTGTTGGATGTAAAACAAGAATAGGTAGTTGCCCTAAGCATTGGGCAAGGAGGCCAATATAGGCTTGTTGAATTGGATATGGTCAACTTAAAAGCAAGTGTGGAGGAAGACTCCACCATTCAGGATGTGCTAGAGGATGAAATTCCTCATAGGCTTGTTGACCCTACTTCAATCAACTTACATGGACTCATTGTGGAGGGATTATCCATTGTACTGAATGTGCAGGATCATGCAATACCTTGAGAGGATGGAATTCCTCAAAACAGAATGTGCAGGAGGCTGAAACACCTTGGAAGGGTGGACTCTCTCACTCATATGCACAATTAATTGTGGACAAATACTCCACTATCCAAGATGCGCTAGCAACACATGGCAAGATGGCAGGTCACACCACTCAATCACAGGCAGTGACTTGAAGGTCAACAGAGCATGGACACTTTGTTCAGTTAGTTGTAAATGGCTTTTCGCAATAGGGGAGCAATAGGAGAAGATGGTTATTTCTCCTATTACTACAGAGTTGGTTTTTATTCCTCCTACAGATACTGCAGAAATGGTCACATTTCAGTTGCTTCTCTCTAGTGGTTTGGATGAGGAGGTCTGCATGGTGCTTCCTGAAGATTTTCAAGTACCTAAACATGCTCATTTGCATTGCATATTGATTGAGTCCTTGTGCGGACTTGAGCAAGCTCTACAAGCCCGGTACATTTTCTTCTATCAGCATCTATAAGATTTTTATTTCAGAGTTATGGAGATCATGCTAAAAATTATGTAATGTCCCTTTTTGGGGATCCTCCGAAAACAGCCCAAGGCTGAGCATAAAGGACTGAAATCAGATTTAGGTCAGACTGTAGATGAGAGACAATGACTATGAAAACCCACACGAGCTGCCAAAAACTTTCCTCCTAGGGTAGCAACCCCTTACGAAGATTCAAACACATTTTTCTCTACACGAAATTCACTCAAACCCTTGGGAAATATGCTCAGAAATTATAAGAAAATACCAGTAATCATTAGATGCAAGAAAACAGATTTTTAGAGGCTCACAAGTGCTATTTTGAATTTACCATGAAACCCTTCCACTGCAGCAATTAAATAATAAATCCAGAATTGAAATAACACTTATATGCACCCAAACAATCAATAAAATGATAGATTTCACCTTTAGAAATTATGGAGAATCCAACCATGCAATTAGATCACACAAAGACCAACAATATCCTCCGAAACACTCTCCCAAGCAAGTTGCCTAGGGAAAAATTTAATTATATGCAGCGAGAGAAAGATTACAAGAAGAGATAGTGTGGGGTTTCATCCGCACAAGATTCTCCTCAAGGGGTTTCATCCTTGAGAGAGCCCTCAATCAAGGGTTTTCGTCCTTGAGAGAGATAGAGAGATGCTTTACAAGCAATCCACTCCAACCAAATTATCAAATCCAGTCTCTTCTCGATTGGCCAAGCAACCTCCTTTTATAACAATAAGGGGTGCTGCAATTCAAATGATGGCCGACTTCAAAAATTATTTTTTAATGATCTAATTTGTATTTGGAGCCTACATGCTCAAAATACATTATTTTCTAATTAAATAAGTTCTTTTGTTGGTAATAAGTTTTTCACCTGGGTTTGTTATTGCCATATAGTTTGCATGCACTCCGTGGTGATTTTAGCCTTAAAGTTAAAACTTATGACATTCAGGCCCCAGTCCTATTGTTTTCTCCAGAATTGTTATGGCCATAGTTTCCATGTGCTTCATGGTGATTCTAGTCTAAATCTTATGACATTTAGATTTCAGCATTACTCCTTTTCTGTCACTAACATAGTAGCACATTCTGTCTTCTGTGAAATGTATTGTAGAATTGATGTCATGCAGGTTTCCACAATGATAGTTATTTAGGTTACAGATTCCGAGATCCATCATGTTGATGTCAAACATCATGATGGATGACCTCTAACCTATATTGTAGAATTGACAAATGAATTCATTAGATGCCTAGTCTTAGAGCAACAGCAAATGGATTTATGAGGAATAGAAAGCACTGAGGATGATGTATGGTGTTTTATGACATGGCCTAGAAAGCTGTCATGATGAATACAAGATAGCCTACAAAGCCAATGATATCTCTATTCCCGCCATTTATGATTATGGCCATCAATCTATGCCAACCTAACCTCAATAGCTTTTGGATGTTTGAAAATAACACATATATATTTGATTTAGCCTTGCTAATGACCAACATGGACCTACCCTTTTGTAAATCTAGCAAGGGTATGGAGCTAAACTAGGTTGCCAGGATATGGGTTCGGATAAAGGTTTGGCGCAAATACGTCAATTTTAACAAACCCTTGGTACGATACATCCATACATATATAATAAAATTATATATATATATATATATATATAGGTTTGGCGCAAATACGTTGATTTTAACAAACCCTTGGTACGATACATCCATACATATATAATAAAATTATATATATATATATATATATATATATATATATATATATACAAATACTCAATTTTTAGTCCATAAGAAATACAAAATTTGAAAAATATAGTAGGATTGAGGTTCAAAACATTCAATATGCTTAAAAAATTACTTTTTCATTGATCATGTGGCTGCCATACATATGATATATGAATATTATGTCTTCTCCTTTGAAAGATTAATGATCAATAAAACAATGTCTTCCTCTAAACAAACTTGAACTCCTTGCAAGCAATGGCTGCCTCCAATCTTGTCCTCCTTGCAATGGCTGCCTCCAAACAAATGGCTGCCTCCTCTTTAATTCCTCTTTGGTTCTTTGCTCTTACACTTGCAATAACCAACAATGAATTGTTTGTGTTTTGGTAATGGTTGAGTACCTTTTTATAGCTTTTAAAAGAGTTTAGGGCTTACTATTTTATTTATTTATGAGTTAGGGTTTGTTTTTTTGGTCATTGACTAAGTCAAAATAAAAATAAAAACATTTTTTAAACATCCCCACTGCCAAAAAAATTTAAAAAAACTATGGATACATTGCAAGTACATCCGGATAGTCTAGGTATGTCCCAAGTACGTATGTGACATCCAGATGTACTTGGGATGTACTTGGGCGTACCCCAGACGTATATGCACCGTACCTAGGATGGATTTGTACCGGATACATATCCGGGGGGGCTCGGGAGAGTGGGGAACATACCCATGCTTCCTTTTGGTTGCTCAGACGTGCACCCGCATCTCGGATCTCGAGAGGGTCGAGGTGTCTGAGACCACAATGGAACCGTCCCCAAGTTGTGGGACCTTGCGCGCTTGGGACAGATCTCCAAAGAAGGTTGGTTCCTCTACCTACCTCTAACGCTACTGCTACTCCTAATGCTGAAAGCAAATCCTAGACTAAACATGCCAAGGGACCAGGGATAGAAGGATGTGCAGAAAGGGGACATCCTAAGCTAAGGAAGATAATAGCGCCAGAAGGAAAGGATCGATCTCTCTCCACGGGTGGCAAAGAAAACAGAGAGAGATCGGGAGAAGACGGCGGACGGCGCACGCCACAGATCAACACGCGGGCTTAGCCTTCCAGTGCGCACAACACATGAACGTGGTGACTGCAAGCAGAGGGGTACGCACAGCATGCCAGAAAACGCAAACAGAGAAGCTAGATGCAATGAAAACGAGAGAGGGAAGACAAGAGTTCCACAAAACACGATTTTATTGCTCAAGGGATGCACAGTCATTTACATTCACGACAGGAGGCGAGAAAACATTGCAGAGACCACACCAAGGTCTAAGACACGTGGGAAGTCGGCCACCATTTTGGCATGTTGCCGTTACAACAAGGAGAGATATTTTTACAAAGCAAAACTCTGTTATTTATAGAAGGAGAGAAGAGAAGGAGAAAGGGAGGGAAACTCGGATTCAAATCTTCAACCACCAACAACCAGCGATAAATGTCTGCAAATCCGCCTACAAGGCTATCAAATGCGTTTCCCCATGTCTGTTTGGCATGTGGAATAAGGAAGAAGGCAAGATCTGATGAAATCTGGTAGTTGAGGTCAATTGGATGTGTGCATTGATGAGCTGAGAGACGTTTCCCTATTTTTCGCCTAACAAATCCCGCCTATATTTGAATTTGAAAAGTCCAACATGTAGCTTGTGTCAGCAGTTCTCTGACAAGTCCAAGCGCATGCCGATCTGAGCTCTGTAGCAGAAGATACGGTTGTCAGAAGATGTCAAAGTCGTCAGCGCACGGAAAACACGTGGCGCGTGCAGGTTGGGCTGAAATGATGGCCAATTGTTCATTTGTTTTGTCGTTTCTACCACGTGTCATGCACTGGTTGGTTGTCCAGATTCGGCGCCCTGTTGGCGCGCTTTGATTGGTCACGCACGGCACACTCAAGTCTGACATAAGATGACTTGGCACAGAAGGGCGCAAAGGAGAAGGCGCAAGGGCGCGCGTGAAAGAAAGAGGCGCGGGAGGAAAGCAGAAAGCGCGCGTGACGCGCGGGAGCGAGAAGCAAGCGCGCGAAAGGGGAACATAGGGGAGGTGCACACACAGGAGGAAGGCATACATATTTGCAGAAGGCAAGTATGAAACAAGACGCGGGCATTCAACTAAAGGAAGGCACGCGGAGGAAGAAAGAAAAGAGGATGCGCGAAAGAACTAAGTCTGGGTAAGCGCGCAAGAGGAATGCCAGGGACTTAGCTGATAGAAGTGTGAGGCCGCAAAGGTGCGCGCAAGTAGTGCACGACGGGATAGGAGAGAAAGTGGGCACGCAGGAGGAAGGCGCGCGAGGGAAAATGGAAGGAGATAAAAGAATGCAAAAAGGAGTAGGAAGGAGCGCAAGGGTGCGCAGAGGAACTGCATCTGTGCCAAGGTGTCAAAAGAACAATCTTGAGTGTGTGCAACCTGAAATGTGAAACATCAGTCATAATGAAAATATAAGTTATCCAGATAACTAGGAGAGTTATTTGGATAACACTTCCTAGGCCAACTAAACTATACGCATAAGCCAATTGCTAACCTAATACAGTCTAAACTAATATAAGCTTCATTTTTGGCTAGCTTGATACAGTTAAAACAAGATCAACCACTAGTAAGCCCAAAAAATGTGCACAAAAGCCTAGTTAGGAATTGGAGTCAGTTTCTTGTAAATTCAGCAATCATAAGAGACATGCATGTGTTCAATGCATCATGGAATTTACTCAATGCATTTTTTATCCCTAGAATTGGCCTATTCAGTAAAGGTTTAGGATGGTTAGAAAGAAGAGAACTAAGGTTGAAGCATATGCATAAAGAAAGCATATAGATGTTAGTTTGTATGGTTAATAATGCACTTAAGGCTAATGTATGGCTCCCAAGGCCAACAATGGATGTTCCATGACTACACAGACTACAAATCCACGAGCTGACCTTTAGACTTCACAATGCTTTATATTGCTAGTAGCCTAGTACAGATATCTTAAATGCATCTCTCTAAAAAACACCAAAAAATATCAATCTCGAGGTGTCCATCTTTAGATTTGTCACATACCAAATTGATTAATAACTCAATTACCTTCTCCAAGTATTCACATTAGCTGGTGACAAATGTTCTCACTCTAGTTACGTCATTGTATGCCCAATATATATTATGATTTTTCAATTGACTTCTCCAAGCAAGAAGAAAAAACTTATAAATGATGGTCAAATGTATGTCAAATTTACGGTTGGACATTAATTGTTAACATCTCACGGATATTACAGTCTACCACCACCATCCCTAGCTATCAATGTCAAACGCCTCTCGGCATAACTAGGTATTAATATCTAATAACATGTGCTAAACAATTATGCTGCCTGGTCTTTTAAACAATCAATATTACCAATTTGAAAATAGACAAACACCGAGTCAGCCCAAGGCATTAATATCTAATAACATGTATTAAACAATTATGTTGCCTAGTTAATTAAACAATCAATATTACAATTATGAAAATACACAAAGCACCAAGCCAGCCCAAGTCTCTCAATTCACCATCAAGTAATCACTAAAAAGAAGACAAGTTATTTATTTTACTATAGCCAATGTAATTGTAAATCAAGCATCTTTTACGTCACATATGCTATGTTCCCAAAATTCTCCTTTTGAATAGGAATTGAAATTGCCATTTAATAATATTTCTAGTTTTTGCTAACGGTACAAATAAAGTGAGAATTTGGTGTTAGATTACTATTGATAGATGAATATTGAGCGATGCCATAACCTTGACTAAGTTTATGCAAATTTAAACATTCAACTCCCTAGCTCACAATGACACCAATACTTTACCTTAGTACAAGAGCAAACAATTACAAAGATAAAATTTCTATGCTAATCACAAAACGCCTACTTGCCAAGGATACATATTTCTGAAAACTGAATAGAATCTGCACTTCCTTGTGGGAGATGTAAAACAACACAATGTTCAGACAGCAATTTTATGACCTGCAGGTAAATATGAGAGAGAAACAAACTTTCAATCGAAATATTCATAAGGAAAAAAATATAATTATACAATCAACATGCATTACATTAGCTTATACACAACCAAAAACAAGAAAATAGCTTATCAGAAACTAGAAGGGTGTCCTTACTTCTGAATCTCGCCATGTAGACTGCTCAAGATTATCACAATCCTCACCAGCACCTAAAATATAAGAGCCACAAAAAAGTTAAAACTCACTTCAACATAATGTCTACATGAAATTGGTTGAAATCTACAAGGAATTGAAATTGTCGGTATGCTTGAACATAACATCATGTACTAATCAAATGAAGCCAAAAGAATAAGTACAACAATCATAAGGAAAAACAGGGATTTCCCCTTATTGAAGAGTTCCTGTACTAAAACCACACATAAATACTCCATGGTTCTAATGAAACACTAGTTTGAAATCAATAAATGAATGTTAAGGATCCAACAATGGCAGATAAGTAGTAAATTTTAAAGTTTATAGCTTAATATTTTTCAGTTATATTAGGATTCAATTCTTGATCCAACAAATCTTGTCCAGGCACCTGAAAAGTAACTGATGTTGGTTCCTTGCAAATTTGAGGAATGGTTTTACTTTTTGGCTCTCAATTATTTAGATTCCGAGAAATTCATTCCTTCCATTTTGTTTTGGTGTCTGTTAAAACAGGTTATATAATTCCCTCAAGATTTATCTACTCCACAGAGCAACATTCACTAAGCTGTCATTGCCATAGCTAAGGAGTAAAAGGTCTCATGGAGTACAATGTTGCAGCGGTTTCAAACGATCTTCCTGCTGGTTTTAAATCTTGCATAGAAACCTAACTACGATCTCCTTATGTTCCAGGTTTTTTTGGGACCTCAAGTTTATCCTCTTTCTTAGTTGGGAATCACACCTTAAGATTAATCTCTAACTTTACCTTTTGGTTCTTGTTGAAGAGCTATTAGTGGTTCGACTTCGAATAGCCCTCCAAACCCGAATGCCGTTAAGGTTTATTGAGTAAAATAGTTATCAACAATTACACCACTTAAGATTGTTCCTAGCCATTGGCACTTATATTTGCAAATAACCGCAGGTTTTAGAAGCTAGAAGAAGACTGAAGAAAAAAGCAGTTGCTTTTTTAGACCATAGTCTATGAGCAATGTAATTTGCTAAGTCACAAGGTTCGAGTTCGAGTTCATGTTCGACAAGGATAAAGTTCAGTTCAGTTCACCAATGGATAAAGTTCGAGGAAAAAAAATGTCCTCAAGTTCAAACAAATAATTTTTTCATCTTTTTTAATTTTTGACAAAAAAATGCATAAATATGTTGAGAGGGGCATTGTGGAGAGAGCTTTATGTCCTCTTCTTTCAATCAGTATATGTGTATATACACATATTTATAAAATAATGCAAAAGCGTGTCAAAAACTTCCCATGCAAAGATAAAGTTCAAGATCATGTTCAACGAGAATAAAGTTCGATGAAATTCAAACTTCTTCGATAAAAGTCGGTGTACCTTGTGACATAGGTAATTTGTACTCTTTTTTGCTATGTTACCAGGAAACAGAAACAAATACGCGTACGAAACGTGGAAACGTTGATTTTCAAAATGCCCTTGGGGATGAAACGGCACAGAAACATCCATAAAATACATTATATAAATATATATATAAGCATAAAACTCGTTTTTAGTCCATAAAAGATGAAGCGCTTATAAAAATATAGTATTAAATTATTAATGAAAAGTTTGAAACATTCAACATGCATAAAATTTCACACGTTTATGAATCATGTGACATAAATGAGAGTGTGTTTTCGCCATTGCATGTAGTGAGTTTATATAAGTTTACACCTATATTTTTCAATTATTGACAATCTCTCTTGCAAAACTCATCGGCACATCAATCTCCTTGAGTAAGGGCCTAAAGAGTGTATTGGGACAGGGGTGGGGTCGACTCGTGGTATTTTAAGAGAGATGTCTATTTATACCTATCTATTGTTTCATACTACCTTCATACCTCCTATGATGTCTCCCTGAAATCAAGAAATATGGCTAAGTCTGAAACCCTGAAATCTGACCAAGTCTGATATCTGATAAGACCCTCCAAAACCTATAGAATCTGCATTATAACTCCTAGATGTCCAAAACCACTCTCAAGCATCCTGGAAGTATATACATAAAATATAACTTTAAATATAAGAAAGTAAGCTTACATTTAGATATGGACATTTTTGTTCTTATACATAAATGTTTATTTTATGTACGAACTGGCTGGTTCACGGTCAAGACTTGTGCCACCAAAAATTCCTTGGAAATAACCCAAAACATTCCGTACATTTACAGCACGTGCCTGGGCGTTTATAATGGCATTTTGTTTCCGAAATGTTTCAAGGCAGAAATGGAGGGGTACTAAAACAGAGGTTTGTTGGCCTAAAACTGAACATTGTACTCTTTTTTGGTTGAAACTTAGTAGAAAATATACTTATGCATTCTCTAAATTCATTTCACATTGTCATTTAACAATGTTTCATATGTTATTTAAGTTTATTTTATGAATTTTATTACTGTTTTTAACTCGGCAATAAAGTTGGGAGGAATTGCGGAGTCCCAAGTCCGAGTCAAAATTTTGGATTACCAACCACAAGTTTTAAAACTATGGTACATCCACAACCCATGACCCAAGGGGCCCAACAAGGCGGATTTACATCAAACATGTAAATACGCACTAATAGGGTCCTTCATAAAGGCTGCAAAATATTGCTTGATATAGATCGAGTCCACAGCATTGTTTTTTAACCATACCCTTAACGTCCTTTGAAGTATTGTTTTTTCTAGTTATCCTCCAATTCTCCTTGCCCATTACGGGAATGAAATCAGATATCTTATAGAACAGATTTTTTCCTCTTGAAGCCCAGGTATTTTCATTCAGTTATATATATGGGAGCATTTAAGGATTCTGGAGGAAAGGTGATGCAAACTTATGAAGGCTTATTCCCTTATTTTTTCTACTATTTCCAGATCAGCAAAATCGCCACTAATGTTTTCTCAATTGATTACATTTTGTATGCCATAGCATGGAGCACGCATTCATATGGCAACTCTCCAAATGGTTATATACCATATGGATTATTTTCAATCACAAAAAAGCTCTCAAAAATTTCATTCCAACACAATAACAATCATTAAATTATAAGCAGCGAATCAAAAGTTGTGGGAATTTTAAATAAAACAAACCCCAAAGTGAACAAACAAAGAGAAAACCTGGGTTAGGGGACTTATGGCCTATACTGGGTGCAGTAATTTGCTGTGAGGCAATTACAGACCACATACGTGACTGATACAAGAATCTGTAGTAATGAACAATGTAGGTGACTTCTTTCAACCTCATCACCAAGCGTGGGAATAAACTTACCCTCGCCAATCAACTACAACCAGAATTAGAATTCTTATACTATCCATCCATATTCAGCTCAGCTATAAGTTATATGCCGAGGCTACACCAGAAATGATAATCATTGACAGCTATTGTATTTTCCTTATGAGTATACACCCAGCCATAATCTCTTTTCCTTTTATCTCCAATCAGAACTCCTACATTATTGTCTGGATTATCTTGCTCAGGCCACTGCATCAAGATAAAATATAAGCTGTCTTATTGGAGACATCTCTCTGTGTTTATAGGAGTTGTGAGTAAGCTGCATTTATCTTAGATGCAGGAAACGCCTACGAGGGCCAATATTTCGGGGGGGGAAACATTTCCGGTACAAACGCAGAGCCAAAACAGCCTCAAAACATCCTGCAAATGCCCAGGCATGTTCCGGAAACACCAGAAACACTTAGGCAAGAGCCAGAAAAGGCACAAAAAATGGCTCTGCCAATTGCATGACATTTCTGTCACATTTCCAGGCATTTCCGGTAGCAGCTGTTCGCAAAAAAAATAAAAAATAAAAAATACAAACAAACAAACAAAAACCCTAAAAATAACTTAACCTGCGCTTAAAACACAGCTAACCATAATCAAACACAAAAAGAAAAGCTATAAACCTAATCAAAGCCAAAAACATTTCATCGTTGTGCAAAACACACTATGTCAGTTCTGAGTTTATTAGTGGCAACCATTCCAATTTGCAGGTTTTGAAGTGGTATTATTTATGGTGCTGCTGATGATATTGATTATGAGAAGAATCTAGATTATTTATTCTAGATTAATATTTTGTCAACTATTTTCACATTTACATTTTTGAGTTTAAACGTAGAATGTTTTGAAGTTTTGTGAATACTATATTTTTCAAGTGTTTTATCTTTTATAGACTAAAAAAGAGTGAGATGCATTTTTTAAAATATATTTATATTTTTTATAATATATTGCACGGACATTTCCCTGCCATTTTATTTCCAAGGGCTTTTGGAAAAACCACATTTCCACGTTTCAAACCTGTTTCTGTTTCCTGGCAACTTAGGTATTTATATTAATAGACAGAGTAAGAACAGCGTTCAGACCTATGCAGATCAGTTTTATCATCAGGCAAGTCTTGATCACAAGCAGACTTACTATTCTTGCGGACTTATATGATGGCCAGTGAGTGGATCTTGTTTTCATAAATTTCATGATAATCAAACCATTTGTCTGGCCAAAGTATTTGTGCAGCAAGTTCAGACGAGAGATATGCATGCTTTCGGTCATGGTGTTCTTGTCCAGAGATTGCAATGGACCCTTGAACAGCTCTGGATCAAAACCGACATAAGCTATGAAATCAAATTTTACGAGGCCGGGCTGTTGCACTATATTTTGAAGGATGTCTGATACAATGAACTGATAAGTCTTGTGAAATTTGAACCAACATAAAGATGTATCACTCCATTCCATCTTGTGCCATTCATTTAACAATCTAATTAGTGTCGACATCTAGATGATAATTATTTAATGGAGTCTTGTTGTGGATTGACTAAAGCAATATCACTGGGCCTCTCAAAAGCTAAGCAGTAAACATAACAAAATTTGTTTTTATGGTAAACATAAGTATAAACATTCAATTTCTATTTTAAATGCAGGCTTTCAAAAAATTAAATTGTTTCCTCATTTTGAGATTTTGATAATGTTTATTTTTCTTTTTATAATTTTGTTTTAAAGAATGCTCGAGTGGATTATATACAAACTCCTTTCTATTATTGATATCGATCAAATTAGATCAAGGCACATTGTTTGAAATATAGAGCATAGCCATTCCAAGGCCTGTTGACCTTAATTTAATTTAAGTTATAAATACAGAGCAGTAAATATAGGACTTTGACTTCAATAAAGGGCAATGTAAACACAGCTCGGATTTGTTTATGCATGTGGTTGGTCATGGCTTTTCTTAAAGAAATACAATACACTCTTGTGTTTTTTTTGTTCTTAAAAGAAGATTCATGAATCACAAGACTAAAAATATCAAGGTATTAAATTTTTTATTTCAACTATAGTTTCTGAATGAGAATGTTGAAGTTCTTTTCCTCACGTTTTCTATGAAGATAAATACTGCCTTTCTGTATAACACGAAGATACCCTTACTCTAAATTGATTATATTCCCTAGTAACAGTTCATCCATGCCATGCAATCTGTATAAGAAGTGTCATATCCCTAGAAAGATATAAAATTGGGACACAGTACCACATTTCTTGTACTGCAAACAAGTTCAATATACAGATACTAATAGCATGCTTCTCAAACAAAATGTTATATACCTGAAAAGATATATAAGACCCAAAACTATATTTATTGTGTTCAAAAGAACTCAAAAGATGGAATTTGATTTATACTTCTCAACCCATGCAATGCAATCTATACAAAAAATAGTCATAATTTTTTTGAAAGGAACCAAAATATATATTGCTCAGGTGTCACCAAAACTAAAAACCAGACTCTAGCTCATAGTAGTAGTCGTGTAAGATGAGATACATTTGGCTTCAAATATAAAACTTCTCAAGTGGAAAGAACCAAAAAATAAAATAGATGTGCAAGAGTTTCTGATGTGCTTTAGTAATTCTCTTCATAAATATCTTTGGTTTAGTTTGCATCTTTTAAAAAGCTATGCTCCATAGAACTTTCGCCTGCAAGGGGGACAATTGGATGGGTTTTCGGTACCTCAAAAAATTGTGTGGATTTTAAGCAGTGGATTACATATAGAATTACACGCGCGTGTGTATTAAAGCTTATCATTTGCTATATTAAGCATTCTAAATGATTACAACACAGATTTTAAACATACAAAATAAAAATCTCTCATTATCCATGACAATGAAATTTGACTTCAAAATTCAAATACAAATACAGACAGTTATCTGATTTATATAATCTTAAATATGATTGTAAAAAGAATGTAAGTCTCAAATGATAAAATGAAATATAATGATCGTATATGCACCATGACAAAATGCTAAGCTGCAATAACACAGCAGAAAGCTCAATAATCATGCCATAGAAAAATCATATGCCCTAAGCCTATTGATTGTCTTGGGATATGTGGCCAACTTGTGGCAGTCATAACTTTTGACTCAGTCACTTGTTAATTTCTGTATTTCTTAATAGTAGGAGTAGGGCCCAATTGGAGTATGGGGTCCCTATATCCTAATTATTGTATAAATATTAGATCTTAAGCATTCAATCGTTATATTGAAAACAATTGTTCTTATTGTAAGGATTATGGAGACTGCATGCCAACTAAGGAGGATATGAACAAGATGGTTTTGAAATCGGATATAGATAATCTCGTGGTTCAGATGGATAGTAGGCGGGCTAAAATAAACCACATTTTCAGTGCCCCAAGCCCTTGGAAACAAAGGATTCTACCTCTCATGGTAGATCTTTGTATGAGCACACTACCGATCCTAATAGATCTTTCCTTCCACACACTGCAGATCCGAATAGATCTCTGAATCCGCACCCATCCAATCCTAATCAACTCCATGACAATTTATATCGAAGATGGACATGCACAAATTTGATGGCAAGGACCCACTCAATTGGATCAAATTCTCTAAGTTGCACCAAATTCCATGTTTACAGAAGATCGTAATAGCAACTCTATATTTGGAACCTAATCAATTCATTTGGTATCTTTGGATTTGCACTTGAAAGAGAAAGAAGAGCTATATTGTCACAGTCGAATTTTTCAAAGGATCTTATGGTACACTATAGTAGGAACCAAGTGGAAAACTACTTCAAATAATTGGTTGAGATGAGACAAATAAGTACGATCAAGGATTATATTCAACAATTTCAAACCCTTACCTTGCAAGCAGACAATGTTTAGAACATAGTAGGAAAACTCGGCAAGTACTCGCTAGATATGTGCATAAACGAATACTCGCCGCTCAAGCTCGCCGAATATTGGCGAATATTCGCCAATACTCGGCGAGTCCAAGCCTTAAACTCACAAAACATTGATAAAACGCGGAATACGCAGAAAAAATGCTGAAAAAACACTAAAAAATGTCTTTTTAAGGCAACACACCTATTCATTTCTGATCACACAGCCAATAAGCATCCTTTGCATGAGTTAAAGAGATTTTGTAGTGAATTCAAAGAGCAAATTTGAAGAATTTCATTTGGAGGTAAGTTTTTTTTTCCTTTCTTTTCAAGATGCAAATTCGTTCTATATTATTTATATATTGTATCCAAATATGATTTGCAATTTTAAATGCATTCAATTCAATTGCAAATGATTTTAATTGTTATTAACTTATTCATGTTATTTTAATTTTTTTTTAAGAATTTATTCGTGTTCGTAGCATTTACAATTATAAATTTGAAATTATGGTTACATAGGGATATAAAACCAGTTTTTTAATTTTTAAATGGTTTTATAATGTTGTTTATCAATTAAATTTACAATTTTTTAACTTTTTAAATGGTTTTATAAAGTTGTTTTTGAATTAAATTTACGATTTTTCTATTTTTTAAACGTACATTGTGCTGCAAATTAGAGCTTAGCAAAGGCATCAGGTTCGGCATCACTAGCACAAACTGTTCCCGCTAATGCCCATACCATTGCTTGGAAGTATGGTGTACGTGGAGCAATTCAAGGAACCGTGGTTTGCAATTTTTGCATGAAAACGTCTTCTGGAGGCATCAATCGCCTAAAGTATCATCTTGCATGTATTGTTTGTCGAGACGATGTGGTATGTCCCAATGTTACAAGAGATGCAAAACGAGAGATGAAGGCCGAATCGGGGGAGAAGAAACTAGAGAGGGAAAGGGTGCATGCAGCCATAACAAAAGTCATTTAACCTGGAAAGGCAAAGGATTCAGAAGACCATGCGGCAACAATTGTGGGCTCCACTCGCGATCCATGCATACGGAGCGAAAAAGGCACATCTGCTTCATTGAGTTCAAGCAAAGGAATACATGGCTTTTTTGTACCAAGAAACATACCTGGGGAACAACCTTCGCTGCAAGGTACAGGTTGATACAAGGATGCGCACAAGGAAACAGATAAAACATATGCGAATTTCTGGTACTACAACAACCTTCTCTTCAATGTGGCGAAGGGCCTGTACTGGGAGTACTTGGTGACAGCATTGATAGTTATAGGGAAAGGGTACAAGGCACCCTCTCCAAAAGACTTGAATGGAAAATTGCTCAAGGGTGCAATTGTGCAGATGCAACGACAATTGTAGAAGATCAAAAGAAGCAATGGTAGAAATACGGATGCACCATTCTTTAAAATGGGTGGACGGATGGAAGGAACCGCACCCTCATCAATTTTTTAGCGGCTTCAAATGGTGAGATGGTATTTTTGAATTCAATTGATATCTCTAACATAGTTAAAAATGCAAACAATTTGAGTCTTACGTTGGAGAAGGTCGTATTAAAGGTGGATATCCAAAATGTTGTGCAAGTTGTCAAAGACAATGCAGCAGCATATGTGGCAGCTGGGAGACTACTACAAGAGAGGCATCCATCACTCTTTTGAACTTCTTGTGTGACTCGTTGTCTTGACCTTCTTTTACAGAACATAGGCTAAATTTATTGGGTGAGGCCAGTTATAGAAGATGAAAGAAATATAACCAGGTACATATATAATCACCCTTGGGCTCTCAGCTTGATGAGAGAACACACAAAGGGGAAAGAGCTTGTGCGAACCAGTATCACAAGGTTTGCAACTAACCTCTTGACATTGCAAAGCATTTCTAGTTTGTTGTCATCATTGAAGCAGATGTTTATGAGTCGAGCATGGCTAAACTCACAATATTCAAAGAAAGCCAATGGAGAGAGGACTGCAAAGATAGTGTTTTATGATGTTTTTGCAAAGAGAGTTATAGAGATCATCAAGATAATTTCAAACTTCAATTTAAATTTCAAGTTGATTCCTTTATTTTAATTTGTTAAGTATAGTGTTATTTACTTATTTAATTTATTTGTAAGTTTGTAACTTTAAATTTTAATTTGTGTGTAGGTGTCAGAGCCATTGGTGAGGGTTTTACGCTTGGTTGATGGGGAACAAAACTCGATGAGGTACATTTATGAGGCCATGTATAGGGCCGAAGAGGCCATCCAAAACTATGTAGGGGGGATATCAATATATTTGGTCCCCTTTGGGAGATAATTGATCGGAGGTGGAACAATCAACTCCGCCAACCTATTCATGCAGAGGGGTACTACCTCAACCCCAAGTTTTTCTTCTTCGATGGCTTAACAGATGTGAACATGGAGGTTATGGAGGGCCTTTCAACATACATGAAAGGATGATACCAGAGGTTGAGAAGAGGGACCTCATTATTTTAGAGTTGCAGACTTACAAACATGTTAAGGGAGACCTTTTTCTTCGGCGTTAGCTATCCGAGGGAGAACCACACAGCCACCAGATAACAAAAATTAGAATGTTTACTAAGTTACTTATATGTTACAAGTTACAAATTTAATTTTATTAATTACTTATAAACTTTTGATTATCTTGTTTATAAGTTCTTGGTGGGAGGATAGGGGCATCCACGTCGTCATATTCACCCAAGGCACGATCCTGGCCCAACCATTTCGACTCTCCGTGTCGGACATCTCTAGGCCTTGCACTCAGCAAGACTTAATCCCTAGTGGGCTCATTGAAATACCCCACATCTTCAAAAGTTGGCCCTCAAAATTTTATCTCGACCTTGTAGCGCTTTTGAAGATGTAAGCGCAACTAAAGTTTGTTTGAGGTGATTCACAAGAAGAAGCGCAACAAGTTGACTCAAAAATTCCTCAATGACTTGGTTTTTGTGCAATACAGTCTTCAGCTCCACACAAGAAAGGTGTAGGCCACGTTGCAATAGCTTATTGATTAGGATGATATTGATCCATACAATGATTGGACTAGGCAAGTAGGGGAAATCCCCACGTTCACAAAGGACAAGATTGTTGTTTTCAAGAGGGAAGCTATTGAGGGAGAAGCAAAAACATGAGATATTGAATTGGATGACATCTTTGGAGGTGATGTCAAACATGCAGCAGAAAAGCCATCGTCATCTACTACCAAGGTGGAGCCGCAATCACAACCTTCTAGGAGGAGCTGAGCATTTGCAACCAAGTGTGGGGACTAGTAGAGGCAATAGACCCTCTCCCAAATATTTCTCTAGAATGGAGAAGCGGAAAATGTAAATTATTGTAAATTGTAACTTGCATAGATATATGCAATTTATGATGATAATTTTCGATGGCAATCTTCATAAATTCATAACTCTTATCAATTAGCCGATTGTCGATTTCGCATGATGATGCAATTTTGTACTATATTTTTTATTCAAATCTAATAGAAAACACCACCCCAACATTTTACAAACTCATTTGATACATTTGGTAGCTATATTTTGCATAAAATTTATGTTCTTTAAAGAAATTTGAGTAGAGTCTTGCCAAGTTTTTGCCAAGTCCAATTTTTTTGGGTTTGACGAATAATTGCCGAATACAAGTATGCGAACTATGGTTTAGAGGATAAAGTTTAGGTCTATTTCTGGGAGGATTGAAAGAACACATACAACATGAGGCAAAAATATTTGATCCAACTTCCTTATCTGCTGTTATTCAGAGAGCAAGAAGAGCAAAGAAAAAAGTATGGCCTACTAGGAAACAAGTATTCACATGCATCAAAGATTGTGCCACTCCAACACATATGTTCCCTCAACTTACCATATTAACACCTCGACAAATTGAAGATAAGAAGAAAAGAATTGTTTTAATTGTAATTGTAATTGCAAATATAGTAGAGGACACAAATGTGTGGAGGCAAAACTATTCTATATTGATGGAGCAACCAAAGAGGGCAAGGAAGAAGAATTTGAGACCGAAGAGGAAGAAGAATTGGAGGCGAGAGAGGAACTAATGAAAGTTGTGACAGATCCACAACCATTTTGTGCCATGCAATATTGAGAAATAGTACCTCACAAACCCTTGAGGTAGAGGAAATTTCTTAATAAACAAGTGACAATGTTTAATTGATTCAGGACGTACTCACAATTTCATCAACAAGTTGACTTCGCATCTGAACTGATTTGTCTTTCAAGTTCCGAAATTTCAAGTCATGATTGTTGAAAAGGGTAAACTCGATTGTTCCAAAAAATGACACAAAATCAAACTAACAATGAGGGAATACATTTTGATTGTGGCCCTTTGTTTGGGAATTTTGTTATTCTCATTGGAGGAGCTAATATAGTTTTGGGAGTCCAATGGCTTACTACTGTGGGTACAATAGAAATGAACTTCCAAGAGCTCTTCATGCGCTTTCATTCAAAAGGCATGACATTTGAATTGCAGGGGTTACAACCAACGGCTCCAAAGATGGTGAGTTCACATTTAATGCAAAATCTGCTCAAAAAAGGATCTTCTAGATATGCAGTGCAATTATTTTCACTAGAAGCTCAACCATCGCAAGTATCGACAACCACCAGATCTTCGAAAGTGCATATTCTTGAAAAAGGACTCCTTTCATTGTGAGTGAGGCAACAGCCATAGCATTTGAGAAGCCAAGTTGTAATATTATTTTACATAATACATTAATGATCCTAGGTGTAGGCATTTGTCTTCTTATAGAATCTCAAGAATCATATGAACATGAATTGAACAGTCATCCTAGAGATGAACTGAATGGTCATCCAAGAGATGAGCCGAACATTCATTCCTCAATCGAGTAAATATGTACTTGCATCTCATTGTTTAAGTTAAATGGAATACAATATTGGTTTGCAAACCAAATTCATTTCTCTAATTTTCTGCAGTCCATTCCTAGGCGTGACATTGGTATCAGAGCTTAGGCAAAAAAAATCTTTCCTCCCGACATCAAAGCATGTGAAATGCTGGATACTTCTTCTCCATCAGGCGTAGCAGATTTTTTAAATCCCCTTGGCCATTTTTCATCCGGAGAAAGTTTCTCTTTTGCTTGAGTTCCAACTTTCAACCACAGCGAGAATAAGTTTAGTACTTTACAGCTTGTACTTTCTGTCATAGTAATCCACCAAAATTGCAGCTGTAGACCTGCACTATTTGATTGTCTAGTTGTCCTTGGGAGTCATTTATTAAATCAGTTCTTTGCAGCTTCATTTGGAGAATTAATATTCAATATGAGAAAGCTGGATAAGGCAAGTTTAATACCTCAGATTTCTTAGATGCTGTGATTGCCTGTTCAAGCAACCATTAGTGACTTTTTACCCAACCATGTAGGCGGATAAGTTTTCTTTTTTGTTATCCAAATTTTTGGAAGATATTAAATTGATAGTAACTTTCAAACTTTTTGTGTTCTGAAAGAAAAAACGAAAAAAAGGGGGGGAAAAAGAGTAGCAAAGCGAGTACACGGGTATCATTTTTCAAACCTTTTGGAGGATGTATTTTTCTTTTAAAAGGAGGAATATCATTTTTTAACTTATTTAAAATTCCAAAAATAAGTCAAATTTGGTGCTTGTAAAACTCTACTAAAAACATTGTAAACTAAATAGCAACGTTCGGTATTAGTGGTGCTTCTGGTATGTGTTTACAAGTAATGGCATCGTGCTTGAACTACTGCATCCAACACCTAACATAGCTGCAACAACGGCTTATGTGGCTTTGTCCCTTTAAATCATTGGGGAGAAATAAGGATAACCTTTTCGTTTTCCTCATTCTCCTTTTTACTCATTCGCCACTATCGCTAGACATAAATCCTGACAGTTGGAAATTCTGAGTATATAAGGAAGTTACGCCCACATGCAAGGATTTTCTTTTAAGGTGTCATCGATAGGACAAATCCTTTTCAGGCACTACCTAAGTACCATGTGCCAATATGTTTTCTCGTACTTTAACATCTTTTTCACGTCTCGCCGAGTATATAGAAAGGATGAGATTCTTCCACGTACCTACAAATGTATAGAAAAAGCAAACATATCGAGAGGTTTGGTATATCAGTTCGTGGTATATGGAAAGGGGAACCTATTGGAGTGACAAGGAATTGATCCATCTCCCCTTGATACAAAATGCATTCAATAAATTTCACTATTGGACTTGGCAGAACACTAAACAAAAAGAACACCTAGCTCAACTGGTCGCGACAAGTTGAGAACACTCGCATCTTCAATTATTTGTGGTTTGACATTTGTGATGGTAATACACAACTAGTGGAACCAACAACAAAAGCAGAATCACAAATATGGAAATAAAAGAATTCCAAGGCATTGGCCTTGATGAGGGCCTTAGTATATGGCGAAGTTATTCAATCACATATAAGGGTGCAACATACCATGGGAAGCGCTAAACAAAGGGACTTTTATGATTCTGGTTCAGAATTGGAGATTCATACAATTGCAATCGAAATTACTCAATCTTTAATTAAAAAACAGCGATATAATGAGTCTGACATTAGAAATATGTGCTATCAAGCATGATGTTGAAATCGTTAGTGCCAAAATTAATGTATATATGACTCTGCTTTCATAAAAGCTCTTTTACCCACATATTTGGAGTCCTTGCAAACAAGCAATCAATTGAAGTCACTCATGCTTCATCAGTTGGGGGATAAGGTGGCAGAAAATGAAAAGGCTTTTAGAAGAAAAACTGAAACCTCATGCGAAAGAATGAGCTATGCTCATCAAAAGGGCAATTCTTCCAATAAGGTTTCCACTTCCAATGATAGAGGTAAGGGAAGATATAAAGAGCGAGGAGGCAGAACTGGGAAGAATAATGATCAACAGCATGAGAAGCAAAATGACAAACGAAACAAGTTTTGCAAAACGTTGTGGTTGAAAAGGGGAGTCATGAGGCTCATGAATGCAAAACATTGTAAGACAAAATTGAGGCCCATCAAAAACAAAAAAGAAACAAATAAAGAGAAGCAGAAAGCCTCAAAACCAGACTCGGCACAATTCACGTATGAACATATGCTTTCCATCGCAGATGAATTAAACAATGCCTCGGTAAATACATCCTGGTTTACTTATTGAGTCCTTAACACCGCTGCCACACAACACATGACTATCTAAAAGAACTTCTTTGAGGAGTATCATGAAGAAAGTTGTCATTTATTATACTTTGCAAATAAAACAAGTTTATAACCAAAAAGAAAAGGGACAATTTAACTCAAGTCACCAGGTCATCTAGATTTCAATCTCAAAAATGTCCTATACATTCCTCAACTAAAAAGAAATTTGTTGTCCCTAGTGCTAATCCACAACAAGGTCACTCTATTCTGTTGGATGATGGAGAAGTAACAATCACCAGAAAACATGTGATAAAGCAATTGTAATGGCTAGATTTGAGGAGGGCAAGTTGTTAAAACTCAAGGGTGAGCCTTCAATTTCAAGAAACTTTGCTCCTCTCGTAGAAGAAGGAATGTCACCAAGTCTTTTGTGGCATGCTAAATTTGGGCATACCACCTATGGCAACATTTGCACAATGCAAAAGAATGGTCTTGTAGGTTTACAAACTCTGCCTAAGAAAATTGAGAAATGTGAAGCCTAGGTCCTGGCTAAACACTTGAGGGAATCACCTGAATCTATATTGTCTCCTAAAACTCCTAAAGCAGAAATACAAACTTCATCAAACGACGAAAACGTGTTTCCGGAGAAGAAGTCAGAAGATAAAGAAGCTTTAGATCAAGAAAATGAAGCACTAGTTGCTCTGCCAAAGACACAAAAAAAGATGCCAAAATGGTTCACATAGACATTGAAAAATGTAAGACTTGATGAAGTTGGAAATACATTCACTAGAAGCACATACAAAGCCAGCTAGAAAATAGGACAAGATCCTTAAGAGATTCAATAACAGATAGAAAAGTTTACCTCAGAAGACCATCCACAAGAAGTCTGTAATGTCCCATTTTCATTATTAATTAATTTTGAATACATGTAGCCTATTTTTATTATTTTCCGTAGGCCAAGGGGAAATTAAAAGAGGAAAATTAATTAATTTAAGTGTTCCAAGGTATTGTTATATTTTAATTGGAAAAAGAACACTTAAATTATACTTTAATCCAAAAATCATTAATAGAATAAAATAATAATAGAAGGTTGACTTCTATTATTGGGTGCAAGAGTTAGAATTAATAAATAAAGGGGGTGCCAAAGTTAGAGAAGGCTACATGAGTACCAAAGTCCTAATTTTTAGGATGGGAGGTGGATAAAGTGTTTTTAAATTTGTTTAATCCTATTTTTAGGGTGGGGCGCCAACATGGGGAAGGAATTATATTATCTTTAATTGTTTATGGAGCATGCATGTATTTCTAGAAGGGGGCGCCCACTTTGGAGAAGGATCGAAACTTATA
The DNA here is from genome assembly GCA_019776745.2 of Taxus chinensis. Taxonomy (NCBI): domain Eukaryota; kingdom Viridiplantae; phylum Streptophyta; class Pinopsida; order Cupressales; family Taxaceae; genus Taxus; species Taxus chinensis. Next base: position 655,486,251 of record CM034149.1, on the reverse strand, counting down.
AAGGCAGATTTGGGGTTATTATTCAAACATCTTGGAAATTCATCAACTATTTTCTTTGTCTACAAGTAGCTTCCGCTTTGCTTCCGTAATAGAGGACAAAAACTCTCCTTTGCACACAAATTTGAGGACAGAATCCCTTACTTCTCAGCTGGGCAATTTCATTTCAGGGGTTGCAATGACAATTCATGGTGCAAGTGTTCCGCCAGTTCAGCTCCAAACAATTGTATTAAGACACTGATATTTTTATTGTGGTTGATATGTATTCAATAAATAAAAGACTGATTTTACGCATTATGGTTCGTTGTTTTAATATAAAAAATCAAATTATCGTTGTTGTTATAAAAGTTAGATTTTTAATACTGCTACCCTAGGGTTTAACAAAATATCCAGATCTGTTAGAAATTATTTTCAAGGATATTACAGTGATATCAAAGCAAATTTCCTTCCAACCTATGGAAGTGAAATAAAAAACATCAAAAGAAAAAAAATTGCAATTTCGAACTTCATGCAAGGTAGTGACAGAGAATCCATGACCATGTTTATTCAAGCAAAGTTCTTACAAAGGGAAGAAAATATAGATCCCATTCAAGAGGTGTTGGTAAAAATAGAGAAGTACAAACTTGAGGCCCCCAAAATCCTTGACCAGTATCAAGGGATGCCTAATTATCTTAAATCTGAAGTTTCCTTTGATGATTACTTGGAGTTACTCAAAATGAGGAATCCAAATAGAAGAGGGTTGTGTGAATACATAAGAGGGTTGAAGAAGAAAGAAGAACAGTTAGTGTTGTAAGAAATTTGGGAGGAATCAACCCATAAAGGAATCCACCATACAAGAGGAAGTTGAAAAAGATGTTCCTATTCAAGAAGCACCCATCAATCTCCCAAAGATTGTGTTTGTGCCATATGAAGGGGATTTGCAAAATAATTGTACAAATAAAAGTGAGGAAGTCAGGGGCAAAAGGACATCACTTGTTGGATCCAACAAGCTCAAGATGGAAGAAGGTGCACCAAATCATGAACAATCCTCCGAACTTCCAAAGGGTAAACCATTGATTGATTTTCAAAATAGCATTACGGATGGATATGCATTGGAGGAGAACATTTTGATTAGCACTAATTTGGGAGTCTTGAGTACCAAAGATGGAGGTGTTGAGGGTATCTCAACAATTCCTATTCCGACACAAGAAGGTGAGCACTTTGATTACAGCCTAAGGTATAAAAATATTGCAGATTTGTTGCTCCCTATTATGTCATTTCAAGATAGGGTGAAGGATACAACTTGTAGCATAAAGCATGCAACTGAGGAAAATGACTCGGCAAATACTAATGTTGGCATTGAGCTTGCTGAAATTTTCAGATCAACAACTAATGATAAGCAGATTGGGCAGCAGTTTGGACAACAAAAGTTTTTTGGACAGCGGCAATTTGCAGAATTATTTATGTTGGCTTCACATGAAGCATTGAGGGTTGGGAATCGCAAATTCCCAAGATGGATTTGGGATCCCGGCTTGCAATTGTTTGAGGGTAAGCAATTCTAGGAAGGGCGGACAATAATGTCCCCTTTTCAGAAATAATTAATTCTAAATACATGAAGCCTATTTTTATTATTTTCCGCAGGCTAAAGGGAAATTAAAAGAGGAAAATAAAATAATTTAAGTGTTCCAAGGATATTTTTATATTTTAATTGGAAAATGGACACTTAAATTATATTTTAATCCAGAAAGCATTAATAGAATAAAATAATAATAAAAGGTTGACTTCTATTATTGGGCGCAAGAGTTAGAATTAATAAATAAAGGGGGCGCCAAAGTGAGAGAAGGTTGCATGAGTACCAAAGTCCTAATTTTAGGATGGGAGGTGGATAAAGTGTTTTTAAATTTGTTTAATCCTATTTTTAGGATGGAGCGCCAACATGGGGGAGGAATTATATTATTTTTAATTGTTTATGGAGCATGCATGTATTTCCAGAAGGGGGCGCCCACTTTATAGAAGGATTGAAGCTTATAAAGGCAGAGTTGGGGTTTATTATTCACACATCTTGGAAATTCATCAACTATTTTCTTTGTCTACAAGTATCTTCCGCTTCTGCTTTCGTAATAGAGGACGAAACCCCTCCTTTACACACAGATTTGAAGACAGAATCCCTCACTTCTCAGCTGAGCAATTCCATTTCAAGGTTTGCAGTGACGATTCAGGGTGCTAGTGTTCCGCCAGTTTAACTCCAAAAAATTGTATTAAGACACTGGTATTTTTATTATAGTTGATTCTTATAATCCCTCACTTCTCAGCTGAGCAATTCCATTTCAAGGGTTGCAATGACGATTCAGGGTGCAAGTGTTCCGCCAGTTTAACTCCAAAAAATTGTATTAAGACACAGATTTGAGGACAGAATCCCTCACTTCTCAGCTGAGCAATTCCATTTCAAAGGTTGCAGTGACGATTCAGGGTGCAAGTGTTCCGCCAGTTTAACTCCAAAAAATTGTATTAACACACTGATATTTTTATTGTAATTGATTCTTATTCAATAAATAAAACACTGATTTTTACGCGTTATGGTTCGTTGCTTTTATATGAAAAATCAGATTATCGTTGTTATAAAAGTTAGATTTTTAATATTGTTGCCCTAGGGTTTAACAAATTATCTAGATCTATTAGAAATTATTTTCAAGGATATTACAAAGTAAATATTGTTTTTGACTCCGAACCAACTTCCTTCAAACAAGCTAATGAAAATTGAATATGATATTTTGGTCAAATATGGAATTTGGGAGTTAGTTGATCCTCCCAGCAACTGTAAACCAATTATTTGCAAGTGGGTCTTTCACACAACAAATACAAAGCAAATGGCTCACTTGACAAACACAAAGCAAAGCTTTGTCACAATGGGATTTGCTCAAAAGGATGAGATAGACTATAATAAAACCTTTGCACCAATAACGAAGTGAACTAGTATTCAAACTTGTTTGGCTTTAGTAGCACAGAACAAATGGAAAGTTCATGAGATGGACGTAACGTGCTTTTTTGAATGGCAATCTCAAATAAACATTGTACATGACTAAACCAGAAGGTTTTGCAATTGATGGCCAAGAGCGCAAAGTGTGCAAGTTGGAGAAAGTGTTGTATGAATTGAAACGAGCCCACAGGACGTGGTACGAAAAGCTTACTGAGCACAACCTGAACATGAACTTTCAGCATTTTGAATTTGAAGATGCAACTCTTTTTGTCAATGCAATTGACAAAACAGTTGTATATGTGGATGATTTACTCTTCACATGAGATAATGAAAGATACACTATGAAAAATCAAAGCAGGATTGATGAAAGGCTTTAAAAGGATAGATATAGGTCACCTTCATGACTATTTAGGTATTGACATGATTCAAAAATCGAAGTACATTTTCATCACACATCAGCAATACATTGGTGAAATTTTATGCCAATTTGGAAGGATGGACTATAAACCACTCAAAATGCCCATGCAAAAAAATAAAATCATGTAATGTCCCCTTTTCAGAATTAATTAATTTTGGATATCCAAAGCCTATTTTTATTATTTTCCGTATGCTAAGGAGAAATTAAAAGAGGAAAATAAATTAATTTAAGTGGTCCAAAGGTATTTTTATATTTTATTTGGAAAAAGGGCACTTGAATTATATTTTAATCCAAAAAGCAGAAATAGAATAAAATAATAATACAAGGATGAACTTTTATTATTGGGCGCCAAAGTTAGATTAATAATTAAATAAAGAATGGGTGCCAACGATAGAGTAGGTTGCATGAGCATCAAGATCCTATTTTTACGATGGAGAGAGGATAAAACTGTTTTATATTATTTATTCCTATTTTTAGAATGGGGCGCCCATATGGAAGAAAGAATAAAGAATTTTTTTTTTGGTTGTTGAGCATGCATGTAATTCTAAAGGGGGCGTCAACTTTGGAGAGGGCCTTGGAAGTTATAAACGCGGATGTGGGATTTATTATTAAATACATCTTGGAAATTTATAAATTATTTTCTTTGTCTCCAAGCAGCTTCTACTTCTACAACAACAATAGAGGACGAAATCCCTCATTTGCATATGAATTTGAGGACGGAATCCCTCACTTCTCTGCTAGGCAATTCCATTTAGGGGCTGCAATGGTCATTCAAGGAACAAGTGTTCCACCAATTCAGCTCCATACAATTGTATTCAGACACTAGTATTTTTATTGTAGCTGGTTGGAAATAATGAAATAAAAGACTGATTTTTACGCATTATGGTTCATTGTTTTTATTTATAAAAATCATATTATTGTTGTTATAAAAGTTAGAATATCAATACTGCTGCCCTAGGATTTAACAGAAATACCCAGATTTGCTAGAAGTATTTTTTCAAGGATATTATTAAAATTGAAAAATTGCAGCTTTGAACTTCATGTAGGGTAGTGACAAAGAAGTGAGGCACCAACAAAGGGAGATAAAGAAAGCTACAGAACAACCAGAAGTCATGGGTAACAGAGACACAAATGATGTAGGTTTTGATAGGCTTGTGCAAGGACAAGAATGTTTAGCTGACATGATGGCTCAATTAGTCCACACCATGCAGAACACGAATGTGCAAAGGCTTCAAACGGTGAGGGAAACTCTTCAGGAGTGAAACATAACTAGCATTATCAGAGGACAACCATCGGTTCTATAGTTAGGCCCTTCAAACTAAATTCCTACATAAAGAGGAAGCAATTCTGGAGGCTAAAATTCTGATAAGAACCTTGCATATAATAAATCAATAAATTGCAGAAGATAACACAACACAAGATATATGGGGGGCCAAGATGCCCTAATATGCAATATATTCAAAATAATACCCTTAAGGTAGGGCAACACCATAAAATGCTCCTTAAGGAAGGAGTAACTCCACAATCTCCCAAGATGGGAATCCACTTCGAGGGGGACACCTCCAATATACCTCTACCAAGTAAAAGACTCAGCTCATACATACATGACCTCCTCATAATGATACTCACATCCTTTTAATAGGATGGGTAACACCTAATCCCAATGTAGGCCGACCCATTACCCAATATAATTAATTCCTATGTGAGCCCATATAACTAAGGGGATGTGTGACACATGTCGACATCTCCATCAACCCATATACATTAGAATATTATATCCCATGTGAACCCATACATATAACTAAGGGGATGTGTGCCACATGTCGGCATCTCCATCAACCCATATTTATTATATTATCATATCCCACGGTACATAGCATTGCCTCCCTCTTTGACATGTTTCGTCCCCGAAACATAAGAAGAAGCCATATAATGAGTGCACTTTAAATTATTGCACACTTGTCGCCATACTCGATCATCCAACCATCCATATGAAATCCTAATGGGTGATGCTGCTCCAAACCTGATTCCATATTCCATTGTGCTCATCTGGTTCCATACTGGTCCATATGTGTTCCTTCTTGGCATCCATGCATATCCATAATTATTATTCCTGTGATTCCATGTTATATAATTATTGCTCCATTGATTCCATGTATAGCCAAAAGTATTCTTGTGATTCCCTGTATATCCATATGGATTTCTATCCTCATGTGTCCTAACATGTCTCCATGATTTTTTCCTCTCATGATGGTGTGGGTGTCGATATAGCGCCACCTTCGTATACTCAACCTTATCAACCTTTTCCTCAACTTTCTTGTCCTCTTCCACCTTGTTTGTTACTTCTTTTTTCTCTTGAGTAGAGAAATTATTTGTGACTTTATGTTCTTCATCCCTCTCCTTCTGATTCATCCTTATTCCCTTCTTCACCATCTTCAAATTCATCTTCGTGATCCAATTTTACATTACTTTTTTCTTTGTTAAGTGTGATATCTTGCAATGTAATTTTCTTTCTCTTGTACCATAATTTCATGAATTTCTCTTGCACATTAAGATTAATTGTTCCCAAGCTCTCTAACCAAGGATATCCAAGAACAATATCCATACCATCCATATCTAAAGCATAAAAATCTGAATGTAAAACATATTTATCCATAGAGAGCTTTAAATCTTCAAAAACTTGAATATGCTTACCATCCACTTGAGCTTCCTTAATATGTTTTGTTTGTGCATGTAGATTTTGAGCTACATCCATATTGATGAAGTTATATTTGTTGCTAGGGTTTATGGAAACAATTACCTTTTTCCTTTGAATACACCCCTTCAAACTGAAATATTGAAGCTTCCTTCTTTGGAGATGCATTATCATGTGTAACAACTTCATCATCAACATTTTTCTTTTTCTTCTTCTGCTATTTCCTCTTCCTCAATATTATCATTAAATTCTTCTTTTGTTTCCCATCTGTCCATGAAAACTTGTTCCAGTTCCTCCAATGACCAATTAGACTTTTCATTGTCTAACTCAGAAAACCAAATCTGTGCAGGGCCACTAATCCACAATTTGAAGAACCAAATATCTGATGGTTGAGAGAATTTATGCCTAAATTTGTTCCGCCATTCTCTAGCATCAATCCTGCCATCTCCAAAAAAAGTCACCATCCCCATGATCCACAAAACTAGGGTTTTAGGAATAGACCCTTTTGATCAAAACTTTGTTCTAACTATTTCGGCTAAAATTCGGCCAAAAATCAGAAATCACAGAACACCACCCCCAATTTAATTTTTCAGAGGTTTCTGAAAATGTAAGAAATTCAGGAAAATTCCTCAAATTGCGGCCTGTGGAGCAAAATAGTGAAAAACAATAAAACTGCAATAACTCTGACAAAATATATCCAAAAAATTTGAAATTTTTACCATCTTTCTGATACGGATTCTAAACACTGGTAAAAAAATTTAAAATTAATGATAAACAAATGCGGCCTGTGAAGCAAATTTAGGCGAAACCCTAAAAATGCAATAACTTCAACACAAAAGCTTGAAAATTTATGAAATTTGGACTGTAGCTTTATGAAACCCTTCCGCAACTGTGGGTAAAAATTTTGAGAAAATATTCGCAGCCATTTCCAAAATATAGCCGAATCAATAAAATTAGGGTTTAGACCCAAATTTTTTTGCCGAAATCGATAATCTGATACCACTTGATAAGAACCTTGCATATAATAAATCAATAAATTACAGAAAATAACACAACACAAGATATATGGGGGGCCAAGATGCCCTAATATGCAATATATTCAAAATAATACCCTTAAGGTAGGGCAACACCATAAAATGCTCCTTAAGGAAGGAGTAACTCCACAATCTCCCAAGATGGGAATCCACTTCGAGGGGGACACCTCCAATATACCTCTACCAAGCAGAAGACTCAACTCATACATACATGACCTCCTCATAATGATACTCACATCCTTTAAATAGGATGGATAACACCAAAATCCCAATGTAGGCCGACCCATTACCCAATTTAATTAATTCCTATGTGAGCCCATATAACTAAGGGGATGTGTGCCACATGTCGGCATCTCCATCAACCCAAATACATTATAATATTATATCCCATGTGAACCCATACATATAACTAAGAGGATGTGTGCCACATGCCGGCATCTCCATCAACCCATATATATTATATTATAATATCCCAAGGTACATAGCAAATTCAACCTACCATAGCAAATGATAGTGTTGCTAGCTATAAGGAGTATAGGGTACTTCCCGGTGAGATAGAGATGCCATATCCCTCACCAATTTTATAAATTTGAATGAAAGCAAGGGTGGGCCAAGATAAGATAAATATATTAATGTCCAACGAATGACCACAAAAGTAGGTCAATGGGACTGCAGCCCAAACAATATACAAAGTGCGAGCCGGGAAAACTCAAAACGAGTTCCCAAAATCGGAAGAAAGGAAAAGAACCAAAACAAACAAGAACCCCGAAGCCAAACCCCCACAGGCGGGGGCAATGAAACAAACGGGGGAGAAAGAAGGGAGAAGCAGAGAAGGGAATGAAGGAGGGGGGACAAGTCTACTCAGAAATGGTAGCCACATCCCTCCTAACATTCAAGGCCGACGAAAAGAAGCTCCTGATGAAATGGCAATCCGAAGAGGGGGTGAGGGCCCCCTCCCCTGTTGAGATCTGAGACTAAAACGACGACCAAGGAGATGGGTGGAGCTGGGCTGCCCTTTGGTACGAGTGTGCGGCCGAGCCTGCTGGTGGTGACCGAGGGGAGATGTGAAGGTCCAACCGGGGACGAACTGATCTATGCATTATAACTGGGTCAGAATGGTCTTTGTCGTTTAGTTCCTCCAATTGCGGGTAGAACCGGAAAGAAGGTTGTAATCCATCTCGTGGGAATGACTCTCGGAGGGGGATGAAGAATCTGGTCCCCGGGCAGTAGAGACTCACGGATGTAGAGGGCAAGACACCGCTGGTCAATATATCTGAAGAAAACCGGGAGGGTCTGAACCCCTCTGAAGAGGCAATGAAATCGTCCTCTGATCTCATAGTATATGGGGCAGCATGGAAGATGAAATGAGTCTCGGTCTCCACCTCCTGAAGGCTACAGAGCCTACAAAGTCTGTCATCCCGGTCAATGTGGTGATCAGTCTCGCACCGAAGTCTGTGGGAGGCAACCCAAAATTGACCTAGAGGTATGCGGAGGGCATGCATCCAGTGACGAAAGGTGTACTGAGGGCGAATGATGAGTCCATCTCTGATCTCAAGAAAATGCTCTGCATAAAAGGACATCTTAGGGCACAAACCCCCATGAGGATTCACCCAAGTAGTCTAAATAAAGCACCTATAGATATCCTCCTGGATGGACCTGTTCAACACTTGCTTGGTGGTCAAGAGATGACTGGGAGCATTCAGGGAATACTGAAAAGGGGGGAGACAATCAATCTGGATACCAACCAAATCCAATAAAGCAGAAGTCCCGAAAAACCAGGAGCGGCCCATAGCCTGGGCAATACTCACAGAGGAACAATAAGCGAGATACGGGTACCTGTCACGCTCATCGGAGAAATCACCAAACCTCCTGATACGGTGAAGAAAGGCAGATATGTCAAATATGGTCTCCAAACGGAAAGGTCGGGCCCTGAACTCTGCCAAAATAATATGTTAGGGAACCGTCTGCTTGCATTTGATGAAGCAACGAAGGAGGAGAGTTTGAATCCTCTCGACAAAAGCCCAATTTGTATCTAAGAGGGAGGGTCCCCAGACAACTGACCCATATAGAACTGTGGGCCGGATGAGGGAGTTCATAAGAGACATCTTGGAGGAGATGTCCTGAAAGTGGTGCTGAAAGCATTGTCTCTCGAGAATGGCTAGAGACCCATACCCTTTATTCACCCTTGGCTGAAGAGCATACCTCATACTGAATCTAGGCCTTGAGAACTGGACTTCCTAGATAGGTGTATGTATTAGTGATTTCAACCTCCTGCCCCCTGAAAAGAGAAATGGAGGTGTGATGTCTTAAACCCGTTGAAGACCACGACCTTGGTCTTACCCAGAATTGACAGTCAAATGCCAAAGATCACAAAACAAAGCAAGTGCATCAAGCTGTCTCTGAAGCCCCTCACAAGAAGAGGCAAGTAAAACAATATCATCGGCAAATAGGAGAATCGAAATCAAGATGTGGTGAAGAAGGCACCCATCCCCTTCCTGAATGTGATCCCGAAGAAAAGGTTCCAACTCATCAATGTAAATGCCAAAGAGAGTAGGAGACAGGGGGCAGCCCTGTTTGACCCCAATGGTGCTTCTGATCAAATCAGACATTCTGTGTGCAGTACGAACACGACTAAGGACAGACTTATAAACGCATGATGGCAATAATAAGAATCTCATAAATACCGATGTCTCTGAGTCTCTGAAAGAGGTCCATGCGAGGTACGGAGCCAAAAGCTTTTCGAAAGTCTACAAAACAACAATAAACTTTCGAAGAGAGGTGACGGACCTCCTCAATAATAGCCCAAAGGGTGAAGATGTGGTCGATGGTGTGGTAACCAGGGCGAAAACCAACCTGACCTCTAGCTCTGAGTTGTCACTTGCTCTAAAACATCGGACAACCTGTGGAGAACCGTAGCATAGAGTTTAGAGAAAGAGTGGCCTACCATGATAGTCATGTAATTGTTCGAATCAGAAATAGACCCAGCTTTGTGGATCGGGTAAATGATATGATGAGACCAAGTAGGAGGGAAACCCACGCAAACCGCATAAGTGAAAAGATCTGTCAAATAGTTACCAAAGGCCTCAAAACCCTACTTGAACTCGGCTTGGAAACCTTCCACATCCGTTGCCCTGCTATTGTTCAAGAACATTATTGCCTCTTTGATATTACTGTAAGTGAAGGGATTACCAAATGGCGGAATGCCAATTTGGATAGATTGTTGCCCCGGAATATCGTAAAGGGTAGAGGTGTGGGATAAAATGGAGATAGGATCGAGCACCGCAAAGGAGGGGGAGTGGCGGGGAAAGACAGTTCGCCAAAAGGACCGAGAATTAGTCCTAAGGGAGGTGGAAAGAATATATCTGCGGTGGGAAATGAAGGACCGCTTCTTATAGTGGAGAAGGCCCTTAAGAGTGGGGAAGGAGGGGAGGGCATGGGTATAGGCATGACAAAGGCGACGGTGGAGGGATTTGCACTCTACATCATACCATTGGTTCATAGGGCAAGATTTAGTAGTACTAATGACCGAGGGATGGGTGATGGAGATGGGGAAGGATCTCAGGGAGGCCTCCCACATGGTAGAGGATAGGCATGTATACTTGGCCTCCGCACTAGGCAGGTTAGAGAAGTGAGGCTCAGATGGGAGAAGGTCACAGATGTGAGATGAGTAAGTTTTGTAATCCCCATTATTAAACTAGAAAGAAATGCGAGGGGGGTAGTGGGGAAGAGGGGTGGTGGTGGGAGGACCGGTGACCAGAGAGAAAGATAGGATTGCATGGTCAGCAAGGGGAATGGGGGAAACGAAGGAGTAGAAAAGAGTTGAGATATCCGGGCTGACAAGGACATAGTCTACCACACTGGTGTCACCCGCCATGGGGACAAGTGAAGAAACGTGAAACAGGGAAGCGCTCGATCCCGTTAAGGATCAACATCCCCTGTGATTCCCCGAGCTAGAGGAGGAACCGTCCATAAGTTGTGAAAAGGCTATCTATATCCTTACAAATCCTATACAGACCAACTGACTCTGGGGCGATCCTCTGTGTGCAAAACGTATCCTTTGATCTATCATGGAGAGGAACCTATAAGTGCCTAGTACGGGCATTAAAATCACCCAAAATGATAGCCTCCCCTGCGGCAAAGTACTGACTAATACTATCAAATAAGTCAAAAAAAAAGGATCGCCATCTAGGCCATTGTGAATGGCATAAGGAGAAGACGCCGGAAGAAAGTAACAAACTGTTATATAGAAATCCCTACAGAATCGAGTGACCCCATTAATACAAATCCACATGTACTTGACAGACTCATCGATACCAACCACCGAGATCCTATTCTGGAGGGAGTCCCTATAAAGAAAAGAAACCCCACCAGAGCTCCTGACACCACCCAAACCCCGAGTCTTTTGTCTGCAAGCTAATACCCAAAGAAAGCCAGTAATACCCAGGAGAGGATAACCGGGCTCTCGTGTGTCTCTATGATGAAGAGGATATCGGCAGCCCTAAGAGCATCTAACATAAGGCCAAGGGAAGACCAAAGGGAACCATTTCCATTCCAGCAACTGATAGATAAGCCTCTGACCTGATACCTCTCCCACTTGGCTTGTCATTTGGGAGCCCCTTGGTGGGCCTCCCAACCAGGGGGAGGTGAGTCCCTAATAACAGCCCTAAGATTCCTGATAACCGCCCATTTACCTGCTTTCCTCGCTGCCATAACTTGCTCCCTAGAGCGTTTGAGCTCCCCAACTTGTATCCTGCTAAGATCTTCATCAAGGAAGACCTTGTCTTGGCGTGAAAACAAAACCCTCTTAGCCTTGAGAGCTCGCAGCCTATCAAAAGTTGTCCTGAAACGGATGAAAAGTGTGGAAACATAGCCAACCCAAGCTCTCTCTAGTGTAATGTCAAGGATCCCCAAAGTATCTGTGATAAAGGAGTTACCAACCGTCAATAGGTCATGTGTCGGTGTGGGGGGTGGGAGACCCCTCACCTTGAGATTTAGTTCCCTATCACGCCTAGTATGTTCCTCAATTAACTTGGCCTACACAACGGCCTCTACCACAACCAAAGGTGGGAGAACACTGTCTTTCCCGCTAACAACCTTGGTCCACGATTCCGTTATAGAAGAAAGAATAAAGTATTTTTTTATGGTTGCTGAGCATGCATGTAATTCTAAATGGGGCGCCAACTTTGGAGAGGGCCTTGGAAGTTATAAAGGCAGATTTGGGATTTATTATTACATACATCTTGGAAATTTATGAGTTATTTTCTTTGTCTGCAAGTAGCTTCTACTTCTGCAACAGCAATAGAGGACGAAATCCCTTATTTGCATATTGATTTGAAGACGGAATCCCTCACTTCTCAACTGGGCAATTCCATTTAGGGGTTACAATGGTCATTCAGGGTGCAAGTGTTCCGTCAGTTCAACTCCATACAATTGTATTCAGACATTGGTATTTTTTATTGAAGCTAGTTGGAAATAAATACATAAAAGACTGATTTTTACACATTATGGTTCGCAGTTTTTATTTATAAAAATCAGATTATCAATGTTGTTATAAAAGTTAGATTATTAATACTGCTACCCTAGGATTTAACAGAAATATCCATATTTGCTAGAAGTATTTTTTTCAGGGATAATACAAGTCGACATCAAATGATACTTCAAAGTTCGTAGATGCAACTAAATATAGACAACTCGTCAAAAGTTTGTTCTATGCAACTACAATTAAACCAAACATTTCTTTTGGCATTGGTGTTCTTTCTAGATTCATGCAAAAACCTAGAGAAAGTCACCGGATTGCAACAAACAAAGTGCTTCGATATCTACAGGGAAAATAGAATTTTGGCCTCAAATACTCCAAGGCAATGGACTTCAAACTAGTCAAATATTCAGATTCACACCATACAAGAGATTTCGAAGATGGGATTCAACTTCAGGTTTCCTGATGAACTTAGGAATAGTAGTCATCTTTTGGAAGTCAAAAAGTAGTTGGTGCCAGCAATTTCTTCAGCCTAAGTCACCAGGTTCGTGTTCGTGTTCGTGTTCGTGTTCGTGTTCATGTTCGGCAAGGATTAAATTCGGATTAAGTTCAGCAATGATAAAATTCGGCAAAAAAAAATCGTGATTAAATTCGGCTGTTATAATTTTCATGTTTTAAAAAAATAAGATATAAATGCACATTTTTTTCAAAATAGGTAAAACATTATTATATAAACTTGAAATCTATATAAAAAAATGTCTCTGTTACATTTATAAACCATGCTTATCAAAGTTAAACTATGATGAAACATATGAAATCATTAAAAAGTTACAATCAAGATTCAAGACTCAAACTTCAAACAATGTTCCAAGTCATCAAGAGCACTTGGTTGAGTTGATGCAGTATCATCACCAGTAGATGCACCACTCAACTCATCATCCAATAATTTCAGGCTCATCTGCATTTGCCCTTGTCTTATCTGGGAATTTGTATGTTGTAAAGAAGAGGTGGAGCCTTTTGATGCGTTGTTCATACACAATTATAAATTGCTGCGAATATAAACAAGATCTCCCAACTTTCCAGTGAACAACTTGTTCCTCTTTTTAGAATGGATGTGATCAAAGCAACTCTAGTTCCTCTCACAAGCCGATGAACTTGCTCAATATTTGAATGGCAAAATGTTGCAATTTAGGTGTTTGTGCTCCATAGGACTTCCACCATCTGTACGCAAGCATGTCAGCTTGTGACATGTCATAGGTGTCTGCTGACATTCCAAACATGCCTTCTCCTGCCTTGTATTTCCAACACTGATATTCTGATTAGACATGCGGTTGTCGTATATGGCCCCACCTTCTCAATGGTTTCATAAAGCCCTGTCATAACCTCAAGATCACTATCTCTATCTACCTGAAATAGCTTAGGCTCCAAATAACATGCTACTGCATATTAATGTGTGTGCATCATTTTCCACCTGGAATCAACTATATCCCAAATCTCCATGTAGTCTGCTTCCACATTATTTAGTGCTTTTTGAACTAGCTTCCTTGCAACGGTCCACGCTCTAATAAAGCATGCTGAGACAAGGGGTGTCACCATCAACCATGCGAAGCACATCAACAATTGGTCCACACATATTTAAAACCTTTGTCGCACTTTACTAAAATTTGTTGTTTGAAATAATTTGTTCTATATTTTTCCCCTTAGGACCTTTAGAAAGAACTAGAATTTTCCCATTTGTTGGAAACTTGGAAAACATTACAAACCTTAGAACTGCTTTCTTTTCAACCACTCTTTTCAAGGTGATATAAAATGAAGAAAACCTTGTTTCACACGACCTGGACAACTCCCTCGATGCATGTTGCCTATAAAGGTTTAATGTGAGACGATGATTTCTTATGAAGTTTGAAATTGCTTTTCCTCTATGAATCGCTTCATGTACCCATGGATAATTTGGCCAAGTCATGTAAGCAACAAATCTATACAATGTACTGCACATGGGCTCCATAGTATATTTGTGGATACTTCTCTACAATAAGCTTATCCAGTTCCCACACAATTTGCAGCACTGTCAGTAACCACTTGAACCACATTTTTTACAACTACTTCAACAATGCCTTCCTCTAATATTTCAAAAATGGCTTCCTCTAATATTTAAAAAATATACTCCTGATGTTTTCTAATGGTTCATGGTGTCAATCACTTTCAAGAACACAACACCTTGAGGGTAAGTGACCAAAACATTAATTTAGTGGCCTCTGACATATATCTGACCATCCATCACTCCAATATAGTGCAACCCTGTTGGAATCTAAGAGGCATTGACCTCAGACTAATTTATCGGTCACCCTATCTTTTGACCTCTGCAAAAGAGTTGTTCTAAAAGTTTCTGAAGAGGGTGGTGTGTAGCCTTAGCCAAACTCTGCAACTTTCTGAATTGACATTTCGAAAATGTGGATTCCTGGCTACGTTAAATGAAATGGCACTTGAATAAAATAGATCGGCGAATGCATCATTCTCATGTTTTTCTACTGGTTTCCACAAGTTGTTCGACGTTTCACTACCCTGTTGAACCACTTATTGTGGTCTTGGGCATATTGGAAGAGGAAGACGCAACAAAAATGTCGTAAACTTAGACATATCCTCTTGGATTCTTTGTTTCTTTTGGGCCGATTGCATCTTTCCTACAATTGAAGAGGATTATTATTTCTCTAGAGCAGTTCTAATCTTTGGAGTCACTGATCCACATGCTGCAACCCCTCCTCCCCGACCGGCTGAATTCCCAAGTAAGTGGTCCATTGCCCTTGTCAAACTCCCTGTAAAAGCATTACCACACAAGCAGCATCTGAGGTTGTTACCGTCGCGGCTCACATGTTTCCATCCCTCAGCATTTGATTTTGGAGGTCCCGTCAAATTACAATTTGCATTCAAATAACACAATATTAAATAATATTATAAATTTACAACAAAATTAAATACATTATAATAAGTTTAATTTTTAAATTTAAATATATGATTACAAAATTCAATTGAATTATTGTAAATATATTTTTTTTAAAGTTAAATGCATTATAAATTTATAAATATTTTATAAATAAATGTCTTTAAAATTCATTTAAATTTTAAAATATTTAAAAATGTTAAATATTTTTACTAATATTATACAGTTAAAATATAATAATGTAATGTTATATTTCATAGTTTAAATTTTAAAATTTAAATGTTAATAAATTTGAAAAAATAAAAAAACTATACATGTTTAATATTTCAAATTTACACATTTAAATGAATATTATTTTTATATATTTTAAAAATAAAAAATCTATACACGATTATATCAAATTATCAATGTTTAATTCTTTTATTAAAATTAAAACAATAAATGTTAAATAAAAGATAAAATAAATAATACAAATAAAAGATAAAACTATTAAATATAAATAATAAAATATTAAATAAGAATAAAATTATAAATTATAAAGTTATAAACTATAAATCAATAATAAACTATAAATAATAAATTACTATTTTAAACTTTAAAACCACAAAACTAAACATTTATACGTAAATATTTCGAAGAAACCCTAAACAGTTTAAAACTTTATATGTAAATAGTTTAAAACTTTAAACAAACTTTAAATATTTATATGTAAATAGTTTAAAACTTTAAACAAACAAACCTAAAACTAGAAAAATCCTGTAGATAGATGGCGGCGATGGTAGTCACTAGTCACAAAGCACAGTTGAAGCAGAGGAAGCCAAGGAAGCCACAGAAGCCAAGGAAGCCACGAAAGCCACTAGTCACGAAAGCCACTAGTCACGGAAGCCACGAAGTAACGGAAGCACACGAAGTCACAGTAGCAGATCAAAGCCACAAAGTCACGGAAGCCACAAATCGAAGCCACGAAGTCACGGAACAAGTGAACTACGAACCGCTGTGAAAGAACTCAAAAAACAATCGAACTCAGACAAACTTGCATTCGACTACTCATACTCATAGTCCCGACTCTTGCGGCATTTTATAAACTTAGACTGTCATTTTAGGGTTATTTTAGGGTTTTTTAGGGTTTTCTAAAAAGCATTTTTAAGTTTTTTTAACAACGAATAATGACGAATATTCACCATTTTTTTGGGGGTCGAATGAGGTTTGGCGATTTTCGAACTTTATGTCCAAAAATCACCAAACCCTGTGACACAGTCTTCGGCAGAAGTAAAATATATGGCAGCTTCAAAGGCAACCAGGGTAATATTATGGCTTAAAAGGATTCTTGCAGATTTAAAGGTAAACAGGTTTCTTCTACTCCACTTATGGTTGATAACACTTCAATAATCCAAATGGCCAAGAATCCAATATTCCACAACCAAACCAAGCACATAAACACCAAATATCATTTGTTTCAGCATTAAGTGAAAGACGACATTGTCAAATCACTACATTGTCGAACTGCATAGCAGCCAAAGAATAACCTGACAAAGGCATTTGGAAGAGAAAATTTTGAGAAGATCTAAGGCATGCTTGGGCTCACTGGATTAAGGGGGGGATGTAAGATTATTGTACACAATATATTAATAATCATGGTGTAGGCATTTGTCTTCTTGTAGAATCTCAAGTCATCTGAAGATGAACTGAATGGTCATTCCTCAATGGAATAAATGCATGCTTGCATGTCATTGTTAAGTTTACTGAATACAATTTTGGTTTGCACGAAATTCATTTCACTAATTTTCTGCAGTCCATTCCTGACCTGACATAAGGAGGCCATGTCCACTACCCCAGATCTAGCCACTCCAAAGTTCACTAGAACTTTCGTTGCAAAGTGTGATGCCTCAGGTAATGGTAAAAGTGCAGTTCTAATGCAATAAGGCACAATGCCTTTGACAGTTGCCAACTCAAAGGTAAGAATTTACTCGAACCCTTTTACAAAAAGAAAATGTTGGTGATTCTTCATGCAGTCAAAGCAATGGAAAATTTATTAAATGGGAAGGCAGACAACCTTGAATCCTGAATCGATTTTCCAATCACAAATGAAGAGGCTGCAAACTAGGGTGATCGCGAAGTATCCCATCAAGTGGAAGAACCTACCCAGGGAAGATGCGACACAAGAATATGAAGCCCCAATATAGAAGCATTCACATCTGGTCAACGTTGAGGACAATATTTGTTCGAAAGGGGACAATAGGGGACAATTTATGCCCTTAGCCTATTGGTTTTCTTGGGATATGTGTGGCCGCCTTGCGGCCACAATAACCTTTGACTAAGTCATTTGATAATTTCTCTATTTCTTAATAGTAGTAGTCAGCCTAATTAGAGTTTGGAGTCCCCATATCCTAATTGTGATATATATGGAAGTAGCGCTTACATATTTGATCATTATATTACAAATTTTATTCTTGTTGTAAGGATTGTGGAGGTTGCCCCTTCAAAAGTGGCTCAGTCGTATATTTCAGTATTATACTCTTAATTTCACCTATATTTGTGAGTGAGTGATGTTAATTTATTCGTCGCATTTGTCAAATTGTGAGTTATTGCTCTGAATCAGCTTCGAAGATATAATAAGTTCATTACACACAATGAATGAAATGACAAGATTAGGGTCGCAAGAATGTGGTAGGGTGGGAGGCCTTGGTGCAGGCCCTACCCTTTTTTCCCTTTTTAATGTTATAAATTTTTATTCCCTATTCATTATGCAGGTTGCAATGACACCTACACATCCACAAGATTGTTGGGAGATGTTTCAGCCCACCTTGGGATGTCCCAAGGACTTCCAGACATCCCCCAACTATGAAACCTCTCAGGGATGTTTTGACCCCTCGTACCATTTTGGGGATATCCGAACAAGACCTTGAGGGCAGTACACTATTATAAAAGGTGAACGTTTGGCAAAGTTGTTCGTGGTTTGTTTGCTTCATACTGACTTGAGAAATAATTTATAATGAAGGCAAAAAAATATGGATGATAGATTTAGGTTTTATAGAAGTGGAGTGACATAATTTGCACAGATTTGGGTTTCTATGAAGATGGTGTACCCATAAATTGGGACATAATATAGCACCACTAAAAAATATTCAGAATTGCAATTTGCTTCTATGACACGTGAATCATTAAGGAAGTAATTACAATGAAACAATAGCAGGTATGGGCTTATATCAAGACAACATTGAATTACAACATAATGCTCATCAAATGGACAAACTCCAAGGCCCGTCTTAAACCATATTTGAGATGGCCCAGGATGCACTATTATAGTAGATTTAGGTTTTTATAGAGTGGAGTGACATAGGATGCACTATTAAACAGTGAAGGTTGTTCGTGGTTTGTTCGTTTCATACTGACTTGAGAAATAATTTATAATGAAGGCTCAAATCTATGGATGATAGATTTAGGTTTTTATAGAGGTGGGAGTGACATAATTTACACAGATTTGGGTTTCTATGAAGATGGTGTACCCCATAAATTGAGACACAATATAGCACCACTAAAAAATATTAAGAATTGCAATTTGCTTCTATGACACGTGAATCGTTAAGGAAGTAATTGTGATGAAACAATAGCAGGTATGGGCTTATATCAAGACAAAATTGAATTACAACATAATGCTTATCAAATGGACTAATTCCAAGGCCGTCTTAAACCATATTTAAGATGGTTGAAGACTAATGGCATATCATAACTTAATCTGATTTTTGGTGGGATCGCAACAGCCACTATATTTTCATCTTAACTTGTATCTGACATACATCAAGAGGAATACAAATGCACATGTCTAAGTACCCCAAGCTGCTGACGAGGAGAACTAGAGGGCCCGTGGTGCCAAATAGAAATAGAACCACTACACTTTTTTATAGCTCAAGAAAGGAAAAGCTCGAATATCAATAAATGTGGTAACCTTGACAAGGAAAGAAAGAAAGAAAGAAATTATATTAATGTCCACAAATGACCACAAGTGGGTCAATGGGACAGAAGGATACAACCAATAGCAATAGAAAGATCTAGGAAGAGAGAATCCTAGATACGAACCAAAGGAATAAAGTACAAAAGACAAAATAGAGCAGTGTGCCACTACCACAAGTGGCAAAGAGACCAATACAAATAGCAGTGAGGGGCGAACAAAAACCCCAAGAGCATGCAACAATGAAGACTGGAGACAAAACTCATTGAATGTCCCTGTCTGTGCATGAAGTGGAGGAATCATCTGAGCCATTATCGATCACTGTGAGAGATCTAATAATGTTGTCCAGCGAGTATACAGGGTCTAAGGAGCCAGGTTGGGGGAACCTAGGAGGAAGCAAGAAGCATCCTGTAAAATCTCCCCTAGCATCCAAGGCCGGTGTAACTCCCGTAGTAGAAAAGAAGCTTGTAATATTAGTTTGCCCCTGCAGTCTGGGGGACAGCGGGCAAGTAGTAGTAGATCCATGTCGCCGGAGAGGGGTAAAGCCACGCCGACGGGTTGGAGCAGAGTTGAAACTATTGTGAGGAGAGACCAAAAAAATATGAAAAATATCAATTAAAACTACTGTGAGGAGAGACCAAAAAAAATGAAAGGTTAGAAATACTAGAATTTTAAAAAGAACAACTTCTTTCGTTGGTAAGAGTAAAGCTGTATTATATATCAATTGATAAATAAAAGGCAGTATGTGAGTCTAATTCAAACCCCGAGCATGCTCATACTAAAGGCTGCAAGACCATAAATCAAGAAGCACAAAATCCACGACTTACACCCCGCAATTTTCAGTTTTGTAGGAATGACTTCTTGATCCAACAGAAGTTGTATGTGTACCTAAAGAGCAACTGATGTAGGTTTCCTCGTCATTTAGGAGGGTGGTAGCCAACTTTTAATTATCTTACTTCCCCAAGATTCATCATTTTGTGGCAATTCTTCTTCTCCCTCCCTGTTCAATAGAGGGATTTGCTGCTCTCAACTGCAATCATCTTCTCAGTCTGTAATTGCTCAGACCACCCATATTGTGTCCAATTTGATTAAGGAGCATGACTGATCTAAATTTTCCTTTTCTTTGTCTGATTCTCTTTTATAGAATCTGGAAAGAATAGACTGATATAGCTTGAGTCCACTCCTATGGTTTTTTCACCTTTACCCTGATGTCCTTCAAAGTTGTTGTGCTTTTAACTTTTGGCTTTCATGTATATTTTCTATGTTGGAGCTCATATATGTTACTGGATGTAATTTTGTGTCTCATTGACCTGTTTTGGTCATTTGTCAACAGAGGCCCTGCAACTTCTTTATTTATCATGCTTTCCTTCATCCCACATTACTTCAAATGCCTCTTGTTTGACAATACTTGAATTCTTTGGAGAACAACACACCTGATGACTGATCCAACCAAAACTTAAAATGAAGCAGGAAGGGATTTCCTCAAATAAAAGTCCACACAAATTGTCATATAGCGAGATATGCAAATTTCAATATGACTTTAACAGTCGTAAGATATAAGCCCAAGGACTACAAAATGTAATCAAATGTAGGTTTGGGACAGAATCCCAAAAGACTGTTGAAATTCTAACCCATGCAAGATCTACACAACATTTCATCAAGTCGGCCAAACGTAGCCATTCAGTGCTTCATTAACATGCGAACTCAACCCATAACCCATGGTCCACGAGTGATTTTCAGAAAACATAATCTCCACTTTTCAAGATTAGCAAATTGAGCTAAAAATAGCCCTTCGATAATCTAATCACTACTGTTACCTTACTCGTTTTTTAATTCCATACAACCAACCACTTGGAGGTTTTTGCTTAAGGCTTGATCCTTAATGTGTTCTTAAATAGTTTGGGGCTTGAGAATAATTATACATGAACCTCTCTTTTGAAACATAGTGTGTTCCATTGAAAAAGTCTTCAGCTTTTCTTTTCCCTTCGTTAAATGAGAAAGGAAGATGTGAGCATTACCTATCTCTCCGATAGATTCACCCATCATCAATTAGCAAAAAGCAATAAAAATAAGCAAAGCAAAGTGTATAGAGAGTCGTGAAAATCTCTGTAAAGACAGAGTATCTCCTTGAGAATTTATAATAAATGGGGCATCTGAAAATGAAGCATTCCTCAATCTCCACCTCCTGGAGGGAGCAAAGACAACAGAACCAGTCCCCGCACGGAATATGACGATCAGTCTAAACCTGCAACAAGTGCAAGCACGCCTCAACTGGCCGAGGGGAAGCCTCAAGCCATGACATCAATGACATTGTACCAACCACAAACCCTTTGCTACCTTAGAGAATCACCAGAAAACATAGCTACAAATAGAACAATACAAACAGCTTGTCTAACCCTAGAGAAAAAGTGGAACAGGCATATTGCAATGCCCAAGCTTTAAAAGAGAACATGATCCAAAGATGAACTCAAATTGTCATCAAGCCTACCTGTAGCCCCTAGTCCATCTTAATCACCCAGTGCAATTCCTGATGTCACTCCATCCCTTGATCCCAAAAATAGAAAAGAGATCCAGTATGTAAACAATATCTTACCAAACGGTTTGGCTAGACATGAATAGGTATGGCCTCACTTAATAAAATTTTTGCCTGCAACTTTTTGTAGCCTTATAAGGAAAATAAATAGAGAAGACACTTATTCTGACCCATCCTGGTTGTAATTGCAATTGTTTTTTTTTTAATAAGGAAAAAGTTAAGATTTCAATGCAAGAAATTTTTTAATTGTATGAAATTGAACCAGCATTGGTACACCTATGAATTTCAATATAATGAAGGATTGCTATTAAAAAGGAAAATGGATATGACCGCCTGATTTAACCTTAGGACCACATTTTTCAGAAAGGATTAGGTAGTATGATGATCTTAGCATCCCTTAGTGTTTCACAGGCAATAAGCTGGTGAAGATTGGAAATTAACAGTATTAAAGCTTTCACTGATTTTAATTGAGCCCTCAATGATGGAGGTAAAATTCAAGTCAAATTGTCAGGCTGTTGATCATTAGATAAATCATAGATAATTCTTGTGCATCTTGTGGTCTGCGCTATAAGAGAAAGAAATTCATTCAGCCTTCCAAATCACTGTTGAGAACAAAACTTTTAATAGGCCAGGCTGAGAATAAAATTGCATAAGAAGAAATGATAAATTGATGTTTCGGGCCACGTTTTGCGGCCCATCATCAGGATAAATGAATAGAGATGATGGGTTGAAATTAAGTGACTTGCAGAAGCCCGTAATTCACAAGCTAAGGAAGATAAATGTAGATTATTAATGTTTTTGGATGTATCAAACATTTTTCAATACATTTGATAAATGTTAATTTTTCTAAAATTGATGCTTGTGGGAGATACATACCTAATGTTATATCCGAAGTTATCTGTATAAGGAGCCCCATCTGTAATATGTATTCATTAATCCTGATGATGGACCACAATTTGTGGGCTGAAAAGTCCATTCACCATTTCTTTCTCACAATTTTAACCCAAAGCTTGTCTATTGAATATAATGACTTGCAGAAGTTTAAACTTGGAAGTATCTAATACCAATTTTGTCAGGAAAAGGATAATGCACTTAGAATTTCTATGGCCAATCAAAAGTATCCACTTCCCCAAAATGAGGATTTCTTCAGTAGTTTGAACAATGTTACAATGTTTTACAGATTACATTTGAGAAGTGAGTAACATCAAGTAAAAATTATTTTGAACAACATGCCAAAAATAGTTTTTGCTACTAGTCTAGATCATTTTGAATTATTAATGGTGCCCTTTAGAATAACTCATGCACTTGCCATTTTCATAGGGATGGTAAATAAAATTTTCAAAGTGTACAGATGACCTGTGGCAACTTTTCTGAGAAGCCTGCATAAAGATTGAGATGGTACAGAATATTTGCCATCAAGTATAGCTTCTTCCAAAGGAAAAGTTTAAAGAAATAACTAGAACAAAGGTAAAAGAAGACTGCAGTGAACCCCATGACAATTCATGAAACCAAGATTCAAAAAGCTATGATAGGAATTCATGAATTAATAAGTGTATTTGGCCCAGCAAATTTCTATGAAGGGTTTGTGGCATGCTTCTGTCAGACAGTTTCAATGACAGAATTGCAAAGTCGAACCCAAAGAACAGTTTTCATCTATTGATAGAAGCCTGGTATCTATTCCTTCTGACCCCTGAATATCATCCATTATTTTAAATTTTACAGGTAATGTGCCAATTGGAGCAGTTCCCGTGTAGAAAGACAGGATAGTCTACAAAAGCAGAAAGATATTACAAACAAAGAAAAGGACCCTTAATTTGGCAAATAAGATAAATCATAAAATTTATAACATATACGTATACTCAGTTATTCGTGCTTGCACTACAACTTGGTAAGATTGAATCAACTCAGAAGCAGATATAAAATTAATAGGACATAAGCACATGCACTTATTTAGATACAACAGATAACAAATAGAGACAGTAATATCTGCAAGATTATGCTGAAGAAAATTGGAAAATTTTACATAAATTTGCAGACCGAAATTCCTTTCTTGGAAATTGGATGCAATTCTATAGCATAAAAAACAATATTTGTGGCTGAATAATGTTCCTCAAAATTAGATGAAGACATACACATGGATTCAACTAAACATACCTCCAATATAGACAAACAAAATCTTCATAGACATTTGAGTTTCTCTAATTGCCTGGGAAATAGGTCCCTTAAATGCTAATAATGAAAATGAGCTGTCCATCTGCATCAACAGCCATTAAGAACATAAGTACAGCCAGATGCATATAGGTTCTGCTCTTTGAGAACAGATCATCATGCTAGACAAAAATATGTAGTTTTAATTGGCACTGATTTAATTGCTCCTTGCTACTAGAACTGTCTAATAAGATAAATCCTCAGAAGAAAAGGTGTACGGTTTAGGAGCAAACAATTAACAAAAGAAAAAACCTTTCACACAATATTACCAAGGAGCCATGTTTTTTCTTTGAAAACTAGTTTCAATACCATTTATTACAAGAGAAATGAACTGCAATGCCCAGCATTTTCAGGTGATAAAGACCAAGGTTCTATTACAGGATACATCCACCTAGCCATAGTAGCACAACTATTACAATGCAATGACACAGTGTTGTTGGAATGTAAGTTTTTTTGAATTACTTGGGTTTGAAAACAAGAAAAACTTGGCTATTGAAAAGAAAATGGCAATATTTGAAAAATTAGCCACAAAAAATAGAGTTATTTTTTTTCTCTTTTTCAATTACACAAGCTTTTTCTAATTGCAAGCAGATTTGACCAAGCAATTCTCAGAGTTGATTAGTGTGCCAAGCTGCATATTTGAACGGTGCAGTTTATGAGCCATGCAAATTTAAATGCATGTTGATGATATTTTTACTACTATGCACCTGTGATTTGCAATTGGAATTCAGATAATCCATACTGTAGTAAGTTGAAGTGAGTTTATCATACTAGGGGGCAGCAAATCCCAATTGCTAACCATAGTAAAACCTTAATATTCAACACCATTACTTAACTAGCTCAGATATTTTAAATATATATCTCTGAAATATGCCGAAATGTATCAATCACGTGGATCCTATCTTGGATGTGTTACATAGTTTCATCCAATGAAGGGTTCCTCACTGATTATCGACTCCATCCCCTTCTCCACAAGTTTCCCTCCAAGTGGTGACAGATGACCGCAATCAAGCTGCACCACTGCATTGGGCTCAGAAAAAAGGTGAAAACATTATGGGGGAAAAACACAGACTCCAAACTCCACTATGAGCCCAAGGGCCAAGATGCCACAATGTTTTGATCACCTTCTGCAAGCAAGTATAAAACTGCCCTGTGACAGGTAAATAGATGTCAAATTTAAGTTCAGCCATTTTTATGAACCCATTCACGGACATTGCACTCCATCAGCACAACTGACTGCCGTTGTAGATTACACCTCCCAAAATAACAAGTGAGAAGAAAAACTGCCCTATTATGCTCAAAGGGATGTCAAATCTAAGCTCAGCCATTTTTATGAACATACTCGCGGACATTACACTCCACCACCACCCCTGGATGCCATTGTAGGTTATGCCTCTCGATGTCATAACCAAGTAGCTGATCCTGGTACTGATATGGATACAGGTACAAGGTGTGGGTATGCAGGTAAGGCGATTTTTTACCCAAGTGCCCTCGTAAGGTGATTTCTTTTGCCACGGGTATGCCGGTACAGCAATTTCTTTAGCCCCAGGTACAGCTTGGCTATGGCCATACAGATAATATTAAAAATATAGCCAAAGAAGCAAAATTAACCACATAATATGCATAAGAGTAAAGAAAATAAGTCAAGTAACCACATAACAATTGAAAATACTACTGATAATTCAATTCCAAATGTTATGATATAAGTGTGTAATGAGAGGTAAGTGTGTTGTTGTTTGCTTTTGATAAAAATCAATGAGTAAGTGCATTTTATGGTTTCCCTGTACTTTTTAATTATTTTTAAACATCCAAGTTGACTATTTTTAGGTTAAAATGAAAAATAAATAAAATAAAATATGCACTTTAGATCATGGGACATATTTGGGTCCTGTCCAGGTATGTCCCAATACGGCTGAGGATGCCCGTGTCTACTCCAGCATACCTGGTCACTGCCAGGGCGTACCCAAACAGGACCAGAGCCAGTACCAAACCAAGAGTAGTACCCAATATGCGCTATACCAGGAAGAATCCCCCCGGGGGTGAACGACCCGGAATCATAGCGTAATAAGTTTAGTCTCATACCCCTTTAATAAAAGTGGATATCCTAGAAAGGCCCATCGCGTCATAATTGAGGCTTCTATTTATCTGAGTCACTACCGATGAGCATTTTCACATTAGTCTATGTTTCTAAGGTAACAATGTCTTGCCATAACTCTAAAATGCAACTAAATTCCTTGGTATATTGCAGAAACTCGTCATAAACAGAAAGTAGTCTGTGTAGACTAAGAAACTTTGGAGAATAAATTCCCGAAGTAGCCAGTGAAAACTCTAGATCTCCAAACTAAAAGATGAGAACTAGCGGAAAAACTTCTTCACGTAAAGATTCCAACCATTACGAAGCTTGAAATTTTTGACAGTTGTACAATTGGCCTTTACGTATTTTAATAAATTCAGTCCACCTGGAAGCCTCCTGGTATATCCATGCTGTTAGAAGAGATCTTATTTGTGATACTGTTACAATTTTACGAGCATCCAGTGGTCACGTAGACAGGTAGTTGTGCGCAATTTGAAAAATTACCAGATAGTCCAATGGGTATGGTTTCCCCAATTTTCTCAGCATCATCTTCTGAGTAAATTTAGGAGTACCTTTGCAGTAATATGGTTCATCGCTGAGCATATATCATCAGCTCTGCTACATATAATATGTACTTTCAATGGAAATCATCAATCCATCCTCTGCTACTATTCTGCAATATATTTTACACATAGTTTCAACAAGTCCCTTTTAGAGAAAAGGAAATGAAGGGCCACAAAAAGGGGGTCCATAAAAGTTCCCCCAAAACCCTAGGAACAGTAACTGAATAGAAAAATATCATGGGAACAAGGATGGGGCTCCATCCACCAGTTTCCCCTAGGGTAGAGAGGGGTGGGGATGCATCCCTATTGAACACTAACAAAACCCTTAAGCTATAGATGTGTATCAACAGCAGCCCTCTGCAGCAAGGATGGGAAAATTGCTCCTAAGTGCTAGCCACTACCAATTTTTAGAAGTGGATTCCACCACAATCAAAAGTTTACATTGAACCACCGAGGGCCAAAATATGGAAATAGCCCCAAGGGACCCTTCGTTGCTGCCATTCTGGACATAATATAAGGTCCTTAACAGCCAATGCAAATCTAAAATATGTGGACATAGCTATTCATATTAAATTGCAAATTCTTGAATCTTAAATCACACAAACAAGAAGCATTTGGCAGGAATAAGGTCTAAATTCTATTAAAATATAAGGCTTAGTTAATAGTGATAGTTTACTATTAGTTAAATATTAAATTAATAAACGGTTGAAACTACTTCAACCATTTTGTAACCATCTTTCACATAATAAAATGATGGACACACAATAAACAATGTGAACATTCCGCTTTCTCTTCATTTCTTCCTTGTGCACGTTTTCCAACATTGGTGTCAAAGTGATTCCTAGTCGAAGGGGCTCAAAGTCGAGGAAGCTCAAAACGTCAAGGAGAAGATTGAGAAGAAAAAATTTCAGAATCGTGAGTTTCAGACAGATTGTGAGTTTAAATGCTTGTCTCAAGTGTTGTATATAAAGGAATGAAATGAAATGAAATGAAAGATTTTAATGACGTCCGCGAGACTAAAGAGTCTATGGGACCACAAAACAGAGATTTTTAATCAGCTTTCAGACTCCTTTCAATATCCGCTCTTCGGCTGTGAATCTTGAGGATGAAACTCGCGGTCGCTTGAAGCTTTGTTCCTTCGAAGAGGTCCTCAAGTCCGTCCACCTTCCGGTTGTTTTTGTAATGGATACGAATATCATCATATGTCGAACACTCCATGACGAAATGCCATTCTATCTCCACGACCCCTTTCTTGCAGAAAAGACAAATTCTCATTTCCCAATCTTCCTTTGGAATAGTCCATCTACCAATTTCGCATCGAAGATGATGCGATCCGGTCCTTAACTGTGCCACTAGAATCCTTGCTTTACCCTTGATAGCAGCCCCTAGATAAGCTTTTTCATCATGTTCCCCAGTGGGATTGAATTCTCTAATATAATGCGCTTTCTTTCGACCAATTTGTCCCTTCCACATGGCAGTCCTGAACTTTTCTATCACATAATTCTTTATTTCCCTGTTATTGTTAGGACACTCTTGCAAGTTGATGCCCCATTTGTTCATCCATTTAGTATTTTGTTTCATCCAGGTTTTCTTTCTGCGTTCCAGAGTATCGTCCACAACTATTTTGGGCCAACGAAGATTGTCCATGCTTTCAACTTTCTTCAAATAGCTTATCATCCGAGATATTGCCGAAGCTTCCAACGAGGAAGTACCCGCTTCAGCCAACAGGATCTCATAAGGAACAGTCGATTTGACTTTGAGAGTGCTTGTGATTAGATGTTTCTGAATTCATTCTATCTGTCTCCACCCGTGATTTGACATGCTACTTCCCCAAACTTCGCAGCCATAGAGAGCAACCGCAGTGACCAACAATCCAAAAAGAGTTTTCTTAGTTTTTCCAGTCCCAAAGTTCAGCTTTCCTACACCTGTTTTGAAGTAGGTAAGATGCTTTCCAGCCTCCCTGTATCCTTTCTGCTTTACAAGTCTCCCAACTGAGTTTGTGGTGAAAGTCAATCCCAAGATATTTGTATTCAGTGACTATTTCCAAAGGGCTCCCTTCAAAAAGAAAGTTAATTTGTCTCTCTTTCCTTTTCAAGGAGAAAATCATGATTTTTGTTTTGCTAGTGTTCACTTGCATCCCAACTTCTTGGCAAAAGAGCTCTAGCGCTTTTAGTTGTTCCCTCAAACCTTGGGTTGTTTTTGAAATTAGGATAAGATCGTCAGCATAAAGAAGTAACTTCACCACATAACTTGCCAACTGTATACCTCCTCCCTTAGTTTTATTTAACTATTCTTCAAGCTCGTCAATGTATAGACCAAATAAAGTGGGAGAGAGAGGGCAACCTTGCTTGACACCAATGTCACTGCCTAAACACTCGGACATACCTTCTCTAGTTCTGATTTTAGCTCTGACCTGCTCATACAATTTATGAACTGCTGCTCTAAGCTCATCTGGAATCCCAAGCTCCTCCATCCTATTCCAAAGTTTTTTTTCTGGGCTGTCGAAAGATTTCTTGAAATCAACAAAACAGCAAAAAGCTTCTTCTCCTTGGGTGTCCCAAACCTTCTCAATCAAATGCCTAAGAGTGATACAATGGTCAATTGTTGAGTGTTTAGGTCGGAATCCTGCTTGCCCTTTTGCTCTTTTACCCTCTCTTTCGGCCCAACTGCTGATTCTCCGCTCTATCATGCCTCCAAAAAGTTTACCAAGAAGAGGGTTGATCATAATGGTGTGATAATTAGACGGGTTATTAATGTCACCACTTTTAAATAGAGAAATAACAACGTTAGTTGTCCACTCTGTCGAAAAGCCATTCTGATTGACATCATTGAATATTTTTCTGATGTGTGGTGTGAGGACCTCAACTCCCCATTTTAAAAATTCAGCCTGTAGACCATCGATGTCTTGAGCTTTACCACTTGCTAGATTCTTTATGCCCTGCTTGATGTCTTCTGTCAAAAAAAGCTCAAACGAAGTCTCGATTATGGGAGGAATATCTTTTTATTGGGAACGCTCATAAAGGGTCCTTGCATATTCTAACCAATAAGCACCTGTGATATTATTTTCTATGTATTTTTTCTTTTGTTGTAGCTCCCTCCAAAAACCTTTCGGGTTGTGTTTTCCAAGAGAAATTAATTTTGTTCTTCTCTTGCTCACATAGCTTTCTTTTTTGTGTTGCACCAATCTCTCATAAGTCTTTTTATTTTCTTTGTTCATCCCACTTTCCTTCAAAGCTCTCTTGGCAACTTTACACTCTTCATCATACCACGGGTTTGTCGGAAAAGTATTTGCCGCTCCCTTTCTGGGTTTAGATCGCTCACAAACACTGCCTTTTGGATTAAAGATATCAGCAGATTACTACGTATATAACCACTCATTCCCTTAGACGTCGTGTTCTCTATATCTTTCCTCATTATCTGAAATTGTTGTTTAAGGGCTGTAACAAAGATTTCCTTATTTTCTTTATTGAGAATGATTTTTCCCTGTTTTTGAGATGCCTTTTGCAAATACATGGTATTAAACTTGTGAATGTGGTCATTAGGTCCTGAAAGGAGAAAAACGAGGTCAAAATACCACACTACGCCAAACCTAAGGTTGAAACACTGCTCACGAATACCATAGTTGCGAATCGTGTTGAACCAAAGCACAAGAAAGTCCAATCGTGATTTGTTTTTGGGCATTTCATTCATGTTTTTCTCAATCGTGAATGGAATTTTGGACGAGATTTCAGTAAACAAATGGTTTATTCTACGTATTGCACGGTTTTATAGATTTTAGAAGAATTTCAAGTGACGCAAGGGCAAAACAAAGAATTTCAAGAGAATAACAGTCAATATGAAATCAAGGACACAAGTCTCAAGTAAATTAAACTCTCTTGTTTCTCTGAAATTTTTCTGCAAGCAAAAGCAAAACCCTAAAATAAATGGAGTTTTCATTACCAATAAACAAATATTTTGGTTTCAATTTCTACACCTGGAAAGTTAAAATCGAAATGCAATTAATGAACAAAAAAATGTGGGGTATAGTTAATAGGAAAGAAAAACCACTCACTAACGTTGCTAAAATGTTAGAGTGGGAAAGTCGCAATGATAAAGCGAAAGTTATAATCGGGCTTGCTCTTTCTGACTCTGAACTCCATCATATAGATTTAGATAAATAGTCCAAAGAAATCTGGGATAGCTTGAATAACTTGTTTGGGGCAAAAGTTGTGAACGCCAAATTTTCTTTAAAGCTTCAACTGTTTCGATTCAACATGGCCAATGATGTTAGTATGTCCAGTCATATAAACAATCTAAGATCTCTTCTTAGACAGTTGACAGAGGTTAAAGCTCAAGTAGATGACGAACTTTAAAGCCATTATGTTAAACAGTTTTCCCTCTTCATATAGCAATGTCATTTTTACTCTCAGTCAAATGCCTTCACAAAGCCTAGAAGATATGATTTCAGCTCTCTTGGCAGTAGAAAAGATAACTGGGGACGATATAGAAGGTAATTCTTCACATGAAAGTGCGTTATATTCCCGAGTGAGAAATAATAATAGAAAAACAGATAAAGACACCAGGTAAGTTGATTGTTATTATTGCAAGAAAAGAGGTCATACAACCTAGAATTGTCGCATTCGAACTAATGATGTTATCAAAGGCAAACTCAAAGATCATCCAAAAGAAGCAAATGTGGTCGTTGTTGACAATCCACCAGATACTGAAGATTATTATTGATGAAGAAGAAGATGAATATGTACTCTAAAATTAAAAAAGGTTAGTGTTTTGAAGACAGTAAAGGATCCAATGTAGGTAAAACTCGGCATGGATAGTTGTCCAAATAGTTTGGGACTCTATGGATCTTGGGAATTTATCCTTGCAAGGGTCATGACACAACTTGATAGAGCACTATGGGAGTAGCTCAGTATGAATGGTTGTCCAACAATTCGGGAGATTCTATAATTCAGGAATTCGGGGAGGTGGAATCCGGGAACTCAGGAATTCAGCTCGAGAACTACACCTTTACGAGGGTTTGGGAGACAGCTTGATGGAGTTCTACTTGGTCCTAAAACTGTTGTTCGAAACAAAAGCTTTTGAAGATTGTAACTCTTATCTTCTTTTCAATGTAAGCCTTAAGAGGGGGTATTAAAATATAAGGATTGGTTATTAGTGATAGTTTAATATCAGTTAAATATTAAACTAATAAACGGTTGAAACTACTTCAACCATTTTGTAACCACCTTTCACATAATAAAATGACGGACACACAATGACAATGTGTGCATTCCACTTTCTCTTCATTTATTCCTTGTGCACAATTTCCAACAAATTCCACTACAATTCACAAGATAGAGTCATCTTGGGCACAGGTTAATTTTCTTTTCTAGATACTTTCCCCCACACCTTACAAATCTCTTGGGCACCAACATCTACAAACTCCTAGTTGCACTTTTAAAGGATTTGATGTAACATAGAAGATGATAATGTGCACCAGGTGGGGGAATCCATAACAACTTGCAGTGTGACATGGGTTGTTTGAATTCAATTAACTTAATTACAATAAATTTCAAAAAGCCGAGTCGAATGGGATGAGCTCGAGCGATAAAAACATTGAGGATTTTGCATAAAGCCCCGGGTTCAAACCCTTACAAAACATGAGGCCGGGTGCAAGTAACCAAGGAACTTAACGGAAATATCCTTTGGTCATGGGATCTAAGCCCAAGGTTACCCAATAAGGGGAATTTAATAAAATCAATTAATCAGATTAGAAGAAAAAAATTAATAGAAAGAACCAAAGCTAAAGGGTTTGCCTTCAAAGCAAACCATGCTTCTATAATATCTTAGATTGATCTCCTAAAATACAAGTTAATATTTAATGAAATAGTCCCTTAAGCTGTGGTCTAATGGTTGAGCCAAGCTGTGTGCATGAAAACAATCCAGGTTATAATATCTTTAAATTGATCTCCTAAACAATAAGTTAATATTTCAGGAAATAGTCCCTTAGACCGGTTTACTGGCCAACGACCCGGGCTCGAAAATCCGAGTGCAATTAGAGCTCTCTGTGCCTAAAAGATTGGTGTTTCACCTCCCGGAATTAAAGCATTATTAAAGCGATTATTTAACATAATCGGATATTAAATGAACAGCATACTAAAAACCCTAAAATTAATAGTTGCGTGTGAAATAAAATAAATTTCAGTAGTTTGAGATTTTGAATGGAAGATAATAACAGCGATTGTATAACCACATCCCTTATCAAGAAACATCACAGAAAATCCCCTAAAACTAGTTAATTTTGCATATAAAATTCTACCTGGGAGGAATTTTCTTCAACTGAACTTTCTGCCAGAGCTGAATTGTAAGCGTGATCTCTGTCGCCATCCATATTGAACGCAACTCCAACCACGTACAAGAAAACTGGTTATAATATATGAATTTGAGCTCGATCAGAGCATATATTCCTTGATTTTCAGAAAGACATCAACCCTGAGACGTTTCCAACTATATTTTGGGACAATCTTTGTCACGAAAGAAGTGAAACCCCTTACACCGGGTTGTATTCATTGCGATTTTTACGTAAAGCACGTGTGCTCCTATCCATATACTTTTTACCCCTTCAATTTTATTTTTTATTTTTTTAAATCATATATTTTTTTCCTTCATTTTTCTTCAGTGACTAGTATTCTTGTTTGAAGAAGAAGTCGAGAAAGGCTTGCCCAAACTGAAAATCTCTTGGTCAAGACTCATAGCAGGAAATGCAACATCGGAAAGACAATAAATTCTATACAAATTTCTTAGGGTTATTTTTAGGGTAGATTTATATACTTCAATTGTGATTTTAGGTCCTATAAACAACTTAGTCTCAGAGACATTAAAATAATTCATTTCATTTCCTTTTTTCCCTTAATTGAAAGTTATCACAGTTGTGGCTATGAGGGTGACGCCGCAGTAGCCATTCACGCGGTAAATGATCCTGCGCCTTTTCACTACTTGGATATTTGTACATGACTTTTTCATTATGTATGGTGGAAGAAGAAATTGATGTTTTGAAAGTTGAGTGGGAAACCCATGTTTCAAGTGCATGTCCTCTGTAAGATATACCCATATGTCATGCTTTTGGTCACATGGGATAATTGGCCTCATGGATGTTACTACTACCACTTGCACTAATTGTTGCAAAGATATTTCGATAGAGAATAAAAGTAACATAAAAAAAAATGTTTAAAAGCGTAAAATTGTTTTGCAAAAGTAAACATTAAGAGATGGATTTGCAGCCTTAATGCAAATGTAAGGAACATGCAAATTAGCACTTAAGATAGAAATTAACTTTTTTATGCAAAAAGTTGAAATCGATTGACTAGCTATTTAGACATTCATCATATTGTCTTTGTTTGCATCTAATATGCAGACAAAGAAGAGGGATATAGAAACCACGGTGTATACTATGAACATTGGAAAATGTAAAATAATATTGAAATGTTCGAGAACCTTTTTTGAAGAGTAATTTACTAGAAAGGTGATGTTTGGCAGGGCCTTGATCTTAGCCTTGTTCATGCGTTTCTATTTTGCATGTGAGCCCCTATCGACATTTTGTTGAATCGATCAAAAGAGGAGGGAGGGGAGATTCTAAGGTCTTGAAGGGAGGGAACCATGGAGATTGTTGTGAAAGTAAGTCCTTGCCTCATCATGTGTTGCCAATGTCAACTGTAGCTTACAAGCAAAGTTAAGACCCTATGATTTGTGGATTGTCAAAGGATCTCTAAGCCATCCTTGAAGCGGAATGTTGTCTTCGTGAACCTCTTGAAATAGGAGGGATAGGAACCATGCTAAGGATTGGATTTATATCACAACTAGGTCACAAATGTTACCTTATCGAAGTTGACAACAAACAATGGTAGTTTTGGTCACCCACGACTATGGATGCAGCTTACTATTGACAATGTCAATAATTTTCCCAATTGCACTGTCTGACAAGCCCAAACATTTTTGTCTCCACTAAAGTCAGTAATTGTAAGCAGTAACCTTTTGTTCTAATGGTTAAGACAGCTGGATTTTGTGTTGGAGTTGATCATCATCAGCTTCTCCTACTCTTCACTTCTTTTGGTTACATTGGTAGTTGCATATTGATCGTGCTATTTTTAAATGCATTCACACCTGATAGGCAACATGATTGAACGGCTATGTGTTGATCTAAGGGAAGTTCAAAGTTTTAGCAAACACATGGGGCGCATAAAATGGAAAAAATTGAGAAGCTCATCTTGATGAGAGATTAGTGTATCTGTACGCGACTATAAGGCTCTGTCCAATCTTGCAGGAGACGTGTTGCATCTCGAACATGCAAGTAACAAACCACGAAACTAGGTTAGGGCTTTAATCAGAACCTTGTTGACGAAAAATTCTCTGCTATATGTGATAGAGGCAGTAAATAGCTTCTCCAAAGTATGGCACCATAGTTGAGCAACTTCCATATAGATGGAATGCATCTTTCACAGAGATAGTACGAATTGGCCAAGGTATATGCTCAACAACTTGAATGATAGATCTATTAACAAATTTGGTTGAGATGTATTTCTTCTCAAATGAGGATTATATGCTGTCACGACCCAGGTGGTAGTCAATACCATAACAAACAATTTTATATACTGTTTGTAGTTACCAAAAAAAATGAATTTATTTCATGTACTAAAGGCACTTTGTCCTAGGTGTACTTTCCCAGTCTTATGATTGGGCTATAAAAAACTAGTGTCGGCCAAACTATTTTGTCCTATCATTGATCCATAAGGATCCAGAAAAAAACACACCACTTCATCAATTCCATCAGCACCAAGAAGGAAAAACACGAAAAATGAATAAAATTGAGGTAAACAAAGGTTTTGGAAGGAACTGCCACTATGTGCAGAGCAGCGGTTTCAGAACCGCTGCCCTGCAGGGCAGCGGTCCTGAGACTGTCAGTCTGCTTAGGGCGGCGGTCCTGACACTTTCGAATAGAGAAAGAAGAATGGAACGCGAAGTGGCCACGTGAATTTGAAGCGCCCAACCGTGTCTCTTCTCCCCCTTTCCATGCCCTTTCCCGTCCTTTAGTGCACGGGAGGACATGTGAAAGCCTATAAATGCATGAAAGGAACAAGATAATATGGCATTCGAAGATCTAGAGAGATCAAGAAGCAGAGTTTAATGAGAGCAGTGAGCAAAGATCTTCAGTGCTTGGAGTGGAATTCTAGGAGCAAGGTGTAGAAACAAAGCAAACAAGTAATTGGAGAGAAGGTTTTACAGTGTTGCTTCTTTTCATATTTATTGTAATATGTAATTGTCTATATTAGACCAATAAAAGTGGGAAGAAAGAGCAATTGCCCTTCCCAACTGGTTTTTTCTCCATTGGAGGTTTCCAGGATAAAAATTGTTGATGTTGAAGTTTTGAATTATTTCTTTCTCTGCAATTTCCTTTCTATAGCATTAGATAATCAGTCACGAAGTTCTTATTTTTCAAGCAAATAGCTGTCATTTTCCAAAGTTGAAGGTAGAACAACATAGTTGTGTGATTTGTAGAGTTCCAAAGTAGAAGTTTACAGATCAATATTGCCAATTGAATCTAGAATTTCACTTTCTAATGAACTCCCTAATAAGTTCAAAATTGCAAACCTATGTACAATTTCTGATTACCTCTGGTGTGATACCATTAAACTTGGGGTTACTAGATTTTTCTATTGTTCGAACCCTTATAAGGAAAGGGGCCTTCTATAAAACTATTTAGCAAATTTAAATAAAATTTTATATTGAGAAAATGTGCAATTTTTTGTGGTATATTTATAATGAGAGCATTGTGTTATATATATATATATATATATATATATATATATATATATATATATATATATATATATATATATATATATATATCGCCTACACAAAAACACGCCTTTTTTCCTTTAAATTTTTTTAAAATCATACTTTTTTTCCTTAATTTTTTTTTCAGTCTACTATTTTTGTTTGAAAAAAGAAAGACTTGCCTAAAGTGTGAATTTCTTGATCAACATCAAGAGCATGAGATGCAACATTAAAAAGGTGATGGATTCTAAAAAAAATTGTTAGGGTGGCTTTGTACACTCCAATTGTGGTTTTAGGTCCTATAGACTGCTTAGTCTCGCATACGTTATTAAAATCATTCAATTCATTTCATTTTTTCCTTTAATTGAAAGTTATTGCAGTTATGGCTATGAGGGTATTGCAGCATTATCCATTCACACGGTAAATGATTATGCCCCTTTTCACTACTTTGATATTTGTACATGAATTTTTCACTATGTATGGTGGAAGAAGACATGGATATTTTGAAAGTTGAGTGGGAAACCCATGTTTCAAGTGTGTGTCCTTTGTAGGATACCCATCTATCATGATTTTGGTCGCATGGCATAATTGGTCTCGTGGATGTTACTACTAACACTTGCACTAATTGTTGCAAAGATATTTCGATAGAGAATAAGAGTAACATAAAAAAATTGTAAGAAATAAATAAATTAAATATTAAAATCATTGCAGCTTTAATACATATTAAAGACTACTAAAAGTTCCAAAGCAAAGCTAAACTAACAAGACTAATACCACATAGTCTAATTAACAAATGCTTATTGAATATAACAATAGTTACATCAATGATAAAAGCTTAATGGAATGCTTGAAACAACTAACATGATATAAATCAATCCTAGCTAAAGCATGGCTACTTAATATGAATTGCTAACTAACATAGACCTAAATAGATCTAAGAGGGCAATCAAATTGGGTTTATTGCTACTCCAAGAGAGGTGAGATGGTCTCTCCAAAAATGGCTACAAGGTCATATTGGATATCCATCCACTAACCCCATTAAAGACTCGAGGCAAAGATTGAGCTCAACTATTAATCATATTTCTTATATGATATGCAAATCAAAGCATAGTGTAAAGTTTAAAGGTATGTGGTTAGTCTTTTTTATAGTTTTCTATTTGGGGAAAATTTGTATCTTGGTGCATGTGGGACTAAAAGCACAAAGTAGATTAAGAATTTCTAATTTTGATTAAGGCTTGCTAATCATGATTAGTGAATTAACAAGTGATTAGGATGTGAGGAGCCCTAATCAACCGCCTAGAGTCAATCAGGGGGCTACGATAAGCTTTTGAAGCCTTCTGAGATGTTGTGGAAGGAAGTGGGTTGATTTTGAATGGTCAGAAGAGGGGTTTGAGCCAATAATAGGGTATATTGACCAAAACAAGGGTAAAATAGGCATAATTAGTTAATAATTGTAATTGTTTGTTTGAAAGAGGATTTTGACTTACGATTTGTCGTAAAGTGGCATCCTGAATGCGAAAGAGGATAGGTAATCAAAAAAGCATTGTTAATTGACCAAAATGGTAAGAAACATTAATTAATTAGCAACAATCACTAATTATAATGGAAATGGTAAGAATGACAGTGATTTGTGTGCTTTTAGCAATAAGATTGCAAAAGCGGAATTTAGGTGTCTACATTTGCCCCTGTTTGAGGTGAAGTAAGTGACTTCAGTTTAAATATAGTAAACAAACATAAACAGGTAAATTTTTGAAGAAAAACTAGTATAGTGAAGGATGCCCCCTCGAGTGTCGATGGAGTGATAGAAGAAGTCAATCGATGATCGAAAATATGATTGAAACGGATAAAAGATATAGGATAGAAATAAACATGATTGTTCATTGCCCCAAGTGATTTGGAAGAAAAATTAACAGTGATAAGACATGAAAGTGGAGAATAGGAATAGCTCTTGCATCCAATATTCAATAAGAAACTTTGTTTCATCATGTTGCCCATTATGATCTACATCATCGACCCTTATTGAAATAAACAAAAGTGTAAAATAACATGAAAAACTATATTACTAACATTTGCTCATTGCTAAAAATATGTAACTCCATGCAACATACATAATGCAATGTAATATGAGAAAGTACACTAGCTAACCTAATAATGAAACAAGTACAATCACACATACTCAAATTAACAACGTTCAAGACAGTTGCACCAATGTTTTTGTTATCAAGCTTTAGTTCTCGAATATTTGTGTTATAACGAAAAGGGTTAAAAATGGTGCCCCAAGAAAGGATACATGCAAGGGGAATAACGAAGGACACAAGTAGTCCTATGGAAAGTATTCGTGCACTATGACATAGTCTCTGGTAACTCACTATTGCACAGGAGTATCGACATAGTAAGCAAGTCAGCTTTATTAATGGAGGTAGATTACGATGATCCGCAAGTCATTTGAGACAAGAACAAGCAAGAACCTAAGAAAGATGTTTTTGTAGGACAAATTTCAATGTTCGAGGGTAATGCATTTGATACATGCTTCACTTGCAAAATATTGTTTACCAATTTTTGCAATTTTTTGGATTTTTTAATGATTTTTACCAATTTTTTAAGTTTTTGAAAAAATTTACATTGTTTTGAATTTTATAGAAGAAAATATTGTAGAAGAAATAACGAAGTCATGAGACACTGCTAAAAGACACTAGAAGGCAAAAACATGCCCCAGGTAGTAGAAAGGGTTACTAGGAAGCAAAAATATGCTCTAGCATAGTAGAAACGAGTGCAAAATAATTATTTATTAAAAATAATCATCGCGGCAAGTGCTAAAAGAATTGAGAAAAACCACGATGGCTCCAGGGTGCTTTGAGGGTAAGAAACACATTGCGGGGGGTAAAAATGGGTATATAAACCATCATGTCAAGTTCATTTACCACATACGCTTACCTTTTTACTGTTGATTGAGCTCTGACCTACAAGAGGAAATGACGAAGGTGCAGAACCAGAAACATCATGCGGATCATGTTTAAGACTACATGAGACTTCCCAAGGATGGCCAACAGGTACACAAAGCTAAACTTTTCACCTTCATCCTTTTTGTAGTGCATTTAGTAGGTTAAAATTGCATTTATTAGGGTTAAAAAATGCACACAAAGGCGTCAATGCGTCCCTTGGGGTGCGTAGGTGTTTGTGGTGGTGCGCCTATGCTAAAAAGGTATAGGCGTGTTTGTGTAAGTGCATTAGGATGCGCGTTGGTGCCCAAATGGCTAAAAGGCTTATACACATGAGCAAATGCGCATGAATGGGCGCGCTAATGTCGAAGATGTCGTGCTTGCCCAAGCCAGTGCTGGGGGAAAAATCTGAGTCACGCGAATGTGGGCGCTGATGCGCAGAAGGGGGCATTGGCACTTTGAAGGCACTGATACCGCAACAGGGGCGTTGGCACCGTATGGGGCGCGTTGGTGCTGTAAAATAGTCTCGAATTACCCACTAGAAGAACGGGGAAGTGTTTAAGAAATGTTAGATGATAAAAAAGATGAACTAGATAACAAAATTAGATGATAGAATAAGATCATAACAAATGACCTAGCAAACCCTGTAAATGGATTTAGAGTGATTAGAGATGCGAGAGCGACATAGGTAGCTCCAAGCTTATGAGGCGACATTTAGACGACATGTGGCTCACATGCCATAAATTACTTTAGATCACAGCCTACTCGTAGCTTTAGTTAAGAGATGGCGCAGTGAGAGTTAGACGTTTCACCTTCCGATTGGTGAGATGAGCATCACTTTAGAGGATGTGTGGCAGATTTTACAAGTTCCTATCTAGTGTTGGCTGGTTACTTATGACAGTCATTAGGATCGTATTTGGTAGAGCGTAGCCGAGATGTTTGGAGTGATAGATATACCGCATCGGGGTATGTCCATTAACATTACCATGTGTATGTTAGATTAGCGGCTGGGACAAGTTCTTGCATTTTTGTTAGCTCTTGTCAATGGCATATTGTTTCCTAACAAGATTGGTGTTCAGTTTCCTTTGGGCCTCATTGGAGTGATACACGGTCTCCTTCAGGGAGAGGTTTACTGTTGGGGCTAGTGTATACTAGCTCACTTGTAGATTTACATTTAATAGCTTGCCGCGGTCAAAAGACCATGGATCATGCCACTTTATTACAGATATGGGCTTAGGACCACATCGTAATTGGATGCCCCGTAGGAGCACTAAGAGCTTGAGTTCTTGGAGAGCCATCTATCCTGGGCTAGGTTCTAGATGGAGACAATATTTGCGGCCACATGGGGAACATGGATTACTAGAGGTGATCTTTTGATGAGCTACAACCCCATATGATTACATGATAGACATACAGGTTATATCAGTGGCCTCAAGATGTAGCAGAGTTGAGTACCGCTATAGTGGATCACTTTATCCTTAGGAGTAGGAGTTATATCCTTGAGTGGTACAGAGTGGATAGGGTCTAGCGGCAAGTTTGGTCTCATTAAGGGGATTCCTGGCAATGAGATGTGGTACGGGTGCAAATACAAAGAGACCTTTCACATGGAGCCTTGGATCAAGTTAGGACAGGATCGCATTAGTGTAACATCCCCATTTTAAGATACTAGAACAAGGGATTTTTTTTTTTATATACAACGTTCTCTGTTTTGAATTATGTAATTCAAACACACGTTCAAGTTTTAATAATTATTCTCTGTCCAATTAATGTAATTCATATCACACAATTTCTTTTTAAAACAAATGTTCTCTGTTTGCATATTTACAATATGGAACACACATTCAATGCCATTCAATCATATAACAGATACCATATGCTGTTGTAAATGACTCGAAGAACTACCGATCTCCCATTTTTATGGCTTGGAGTTTCAGCAATCTCTCATTTCATGACTCGGCGACTTACCGATCCTTCATGTTAATCCATGCATTGTATAATAAATATACAGGGTTCTTTTACCGTTTCTGGTTATCGAAGTGATCCATTTAAGAGGCCTATCTGAATATCTGTTACTAATATTCATCTGACATTCCTGCTTCTTAAAACTAGGTGATTAGGACAACGCAACCAACAACTTGCGATACTTTGGCCAAATATTTTCACATGATTTGCATGATCATATTCCTAGATGTTATACACATCAATGGAATACGTCCTTCACCTCACTTCGTCTGTTATCTAGAATGGTCTTTCCTGATCTCTGTCAGTCCTTCCGTCTAAGGTCAAGCTCTAACCCCAACTAGCAATATGAACGGGTATAGGAAGGCACTCATGGTAACTAAAGGTAAGCAGACATACTGATGTCATCCCTAGGTGACTACGTGTGTCTAGTTACCTTTAGCCCTCCATAGTCACTCCATATACGCGATCACATTCCTATCCCTGTCCAAGAAACTTAGTCCCAACTTATATAAACTTGATGATTTGATTCGGGAGGGTGTTGTAACATGCCAGCTACAATATTGTGTCGTCATGAAGGCCCCGCCTTCATGAAGACACCATATTGCAGCTGGCGTGTGCCAAGGTCCTACAGAATCCTCTCATCAAGGAGTACACATCCAGCTCAAGTGTGATTGGATTATAATCTTAATATTTAAGATCAATTTTCAGCAACCGTGTTGATCCTTAACCTCGTTACTTGTTACAATTGTATATAGCTAAGAGAGACTTAATTTGTCTTATAGCTCAATGTACATTCTCTCCTTCATACCGAAGGGTTACATATTTTCTTCTTGGTTCTTTCTTTAAGCTTTAGACTAATAGTCCACTACAACTTAACGTAGTAAGTTCAACCTATTAAACTTAACCAAGTTTTACTTCCAATTGTAATTAAATTTAGAATTCCATCTTGGTAGATATCATTTACACAAGGTCCATTCATAAAAGAAGGTATTCTGCTATCCTCCTGAACCTTACTTCAGTTAAGGTTTGTTAACAATAGATATGTTTCCCCATATCTAATATTTTCTGAATTGAAACATTTCGAGGATATTAACGAAGTCTGAATACAAGGTTCAACTGCTCCTTTGTTATTTGATATTCCTTAGCTTATAAACTAATCCCGAATGTCATTCAATTAAGAGTTCATATTCATCTAAACCCATTTTAATGTCAATTTAAAATTCATATTAATCCAAGTATGAACTGATTGCACATTCCAACTTAAAAGTTGCATTCAAGTAAATAATATATATTATATCCTTTTAGATCTATCCACTATCATTTGAATAATTCCAAATCAAAGAATAATATTATATTTCTCAATCTTATTCGGACAATATCAAAATGATACAGCCATTAAAATACCACACTTTTCCTTGTATTCATCCATAAGATTTACAATCTATACAATTACTA
This sequence comes from Taxus chinensis, assembly GCA_019776745.2. Classification (NCBI taxonomy): domain Eukaryota; kingdom Viridiplantae; phylum Streptophyta; class Pinopsida; order Cupressales; family Taxaceae; genus Taxus; species Taxus chinensis. The sequence goes on along the minus strand of CM034149.1, from coordinate 655,443,247 downwards.
GTCCAACAATTAGAATTTGTTTATATCAAACATCATTACAACACATAAGGATAGAAGAATGTAATTTCTTCTTTTCCCATTTCCTTGTAGAGGAATATTAGCTATCAAATATGATCCATCCTTAGCTATTCAGAAGAAGTGTCAGAAAACAACCATGTCTTCGTTTTTACTCAAGAACCATCTGTAAAATTTACTTGCACGGGTTAGTTCATTGAACTGAGCATATTAAGCACTTGTCATTAAAATGAGGTGATTTTAATTAACTGTCTCAATAAAAGAACCCTGATTTTATGAAACGTTAAAAAAAAAAGAACATCATCCAAGAATTAAGTACCAATAAGGATGAACAGATTAACAACCCAATCATCTAATTACCATCCCAATCAGACAAAAGGATTACTACCCTTTTTCCCCAAATAATTACTACAAGAAGTAATTTCGTCCAAACAGTTCCAGATTAAAACATCTGTAAGAACTAATACACCTATGTATATATTGTTGTTCTAATGTAAATGTTGTCAATTCCATTCCCTTACAATAGTTAAAGAAAAGATTCACGAAATGGATTTTGAATAAGACTTCCAACAGAACCACTTTCCTTTCCTTTCATACTACTTGTCTAATTTCAAACAGTCAAACGCTGAAGAGAAAAGTAGTCATTCACCATGAACTCATTGTTATCAATCCTCAAAATTCAACAACAGAATAATACTTCTTTAAATTCAGAAGAAAGTAAACAGCAGTTAAATGCAGATGCTTATACCAAGGCAGTACAAAATTCATTCCATAACAAATATAGACTTCCAACTGTATGAGAGAAGAAATGAACATTACTTCAAATTATCCATCCAACACTCTCTTTCCTGTCATCATAACTGTACTAAGAACGTCATATCAATCAATGATAACAGTCCAAAGAGAAGTAATTAAAATCAATGATCGAATAAAAGGAAGAAGGATCATATTACCTCTTCTCACTGTCTAACCAAATATCCACTATTTAGAACAGACATAATCCAATAGTATGATTCATTCTGAATAGTATATTTCAGTATTCAAAAACTACTAATTACCTTTCCAAAAAGTTGACCAGAGTTCATTGCAACTGGTCCGTAAGCATTAGTACCAAAAGAACCTCTAAATACAATCATTTCCTCCATATATTTCACTCAACGGACTTTCTCGTCCAGATATAAACAAGCAAGAATATACAGCTAGTTTTATACCCAACGTTCCCCAAAAACAAGCATTTCAGCTAGATCTGAACAAGCAAGAATGTACAGCTAGCTACGAAATCATGATTCATATCATAATAGTAAAAAGAATCATTTTTCAAACTTTTAAAGTAAGAATTTCCACTTCAGTTCATTTTTAATGAAACAACAAAGGGTATAGACTGCGAATTGGATATATTTATATATATAAAACATAGGTATTTGCTAAAAATAGTCATACCCAGCTTATTCTGAAACGGGTAAAAGTACAACAAATATATTACCATCATTTCACTGTAATGAATAAGAACCCCCCCCCCCCCCTTTTTAACAAGAACAAGAATCTATTCAAGTTCAGTTCCAGCCGATTACATTAAAGGAGTTCGAACAAGCATCTCTGTTACTCATATATATATATATATATATATATATATACTTTTTAAAAGATTCAAGAAAGATATCAATACATTTTACTCACTCCTCAAATATTCGAGTTCGGTTCATAAACATTTTATTTTCTCCAAAAAAAAACAGTCACGGCCTTCATTTCACAAAAAAAATATTAAAACGTTTTTAACCCAACAAGGGTAAGAGGATGAAATGAATTTCCTGTCCCAGGTAAAAATCGTATTCAATGCAATGTAAAGCAACTAGGAGAAACAACTCACCCAACAGTTCATCAACATTATCACAATTTTGTTTTTCCAATTCGTTTTTCACGCACAAATCTTAGAAAACAAAACTCGTGTAGCTGTTACATTCATCAAATCGAACCCCATATTGGGTAATAGAAGAAAATGCCCAACACTGTAAAAAAAAAAACTCATACAACAAGGATAATTTCATTTGTTTTGCTCATTTTGTAAAGGAAACCCAACATTGTCAAAAATACGAACTCATACAGCAAGGGCAAATCCCATTCCTTTTATTCTCATTACAAGAAAAACCCAAACCGTATTCATAAAAAAGAAAAATGATTCCACCCAGAATTTCACTTCAAACATTCAACGACTTTATTTAACTAAAACACCCATCATAAGAGCAGGGTTGTTTTAATGAGACGTTTAAACAAAAGCAAACGGTTTTAAGGAGAAGGGCTTAACATGCCTGTAATTCTTTTGCGGTTCGAAGAAAACTGCGTCCACTGGAGCTATTTTTCTCCACGACATCCTCAACAAGGCTTACCCAACAGTCCACTAACTCCCACAGGCTCAAAAATAGCCGTGGCTTCTCCAAATAATAGCAACAGTTATCAAAAATAATAGCAGGTTCGACAGAACCATGGAAGAAATGCAGAGCAACTAAAAACCCGAATGAACACAATGACAAACAAATTTTTCCTCTATCCTCTTTCCAAGGTGAGCTGGTCCCTAAGACCAAGATCATTTAATGCATTGAATGCATTTCTTTTTCCTCAATCCTCACGCCACCCTCCCCGACATCAGGTTTGGCGAATTTCTTTTTCAAATTTTTGCTTGCAATTCTTCCTTAGCTACTTAGCTAGTTGAATACCTCCAACTTTTCCTTGTTCCCACCAAACTTGGTGTTGAAACTTGTAAGGACTTCATTTACTGTCCTAATAAATTTCTAACCTTCCCTTCTTATCCGTTTTCCATCCACATGGGTCCATAAGTCCCCTTCCATAGGTTAGTAATAGTTTAGGATTTTATAGTCCATAGCTAGGTTGTTCACCTAGTTCATAAGTTATTAGGATTTGCATCAATTTTCATCCCATGCAATTTAAAATCCATGTAGGGTAGTAATTAGGCTATGGGTTATAACATAGTTATAGGTTAGGATTTAATTCCATAGTGTCTAATTAATAGTTTCCAACGAGTCTTACTGATTGGCGTTCACATTCAACACAATGCAGGATGTTTCGTCCTATGCTCAACACATACTTGAAATCAGGTGCTGCAACATTTATATCAACCTTTAGTATGGTTTCGGACTTCATTCCTTTTTTTAGAAGTAAATCGACAAAGCGATCACAAGAAGGCCACAACATACCTGGGATCAATGAATTGATTCAAGGTGTGCTGTCAATCAGCAACAAGAGTTCATCAACGTTATAACAAGTCTGCTGTCTCATTTTGCAAAACACAAGCTATAATAACCTCTGTCCCAAGTAAACAAATTACAACAAACAAGGGTCCAGATTAGTAACACATTCCTTTTAAGATTAAAAGATATATCTTAACATATTTATCTTCATTTCTGCAGTTACAACATCATGAAAAGTGATTACCCATGATAGCTTACAAAAATCAAGGCATTACAATTAGCTTCTTACAGGTGGTGCCACAACCTTGGGTGCAATGAGCACAAATAATGGATCCAGGGGACAACCCCGGATTATGCAGGGTGGTATGTGATAGTGTTGCCACGGAGATTGACCACACCACAGGAGGTACTAGACGCAACAACGTAGGGGTTAGAGGGCCCCATACATAGGCACAGGCACAGATAAGTCTACAAGCAGGACTGCAGGGAGGGCTACAGGTAAAGGTACCCATACAATACATGCTAGTTCAACAACAGGCGTTAATGTACCCATCAGGTAGTAGTGCAGCCATAGGTATTGGCACCACATATGCCCTTTCAGGGTCCACTACGGGCACCATTGCAGGCACCTCCATCACCCCCTTATGTGAGTCCACAAGGAGGCAAAGGAGATGGCGGGGGGTGGAGAGGATATGAAGGAGGATGTATCAGTTGGTAGGCAGGTGGCTGCCTTGCAGTAATAGATATAACAGGTCATAGCCCTATAGCTTCAGGTTACAGCTTAGAGGGATCATGCCATTACATAGAGAGACCAAGTTACTATAGAGCGAGATCAGCTTAGGACATAGTGGGATCAGGTAACTGCGGAGAGGGATCAATATTTATCAGATAGAGCCTAGTTGTGAATAAAGCTAGCCACTGTGAGAGTGGAGCGTGATACACTTTAGAAGACATGTACTGCTTCAGGAGTACAACTTTTGATTGGTCAGAGTGCATCCCTAGCATTCGAGGCTACGTATTACAAGATGTAGTATCTTGCGGTCGTCGTCGACCAAGCAAAGAGCTCTTAATTATAGTTAGATAGCTAGCAGCAGGTCTCGGTCTAGATCATAGAGGTTGTCGTGATTAGCATGATCTGTATAGGGTCCTTCAGAACAGCAGGCTTCAGAGCAGCATGGGTCAGCACAACATGGTGAAGCGCCTTCTACACATCCATCACCTCAGATGCCCCCGCCCTAATGGTAGACTTGGACCAGGTAGTTTTAGAGAGGGTGAGAGTTGTGGTTGACTCTCGTATTGACATACAATTTTATATATTTTTGGTGTATCACCTCAATATAAAGGGCATACTTTTGTACATATGTATATGTACTTTTTTTTATCATGCCTCGGGATGAAGGCACATTTTTGGTAAAGATGTACTTTATGTATTGTTTTTTATTATGCCTCTTGATGAAGGCACATTTTTTACCCATGCCCATGATGGCTTTTTGTATCTAATATGCATTGAGACACATTAATTTTGTACATGGGACATTTGATATTTATGGATATATGATGATTTGATGGATTACTGATGTGTCACATTTTGTTAATGAGATATCATGTTTAATTTGTATGCTTATGTTTGTATCACATGTTGTTAGATTATGACATAGCCTTTGATGATATCACTTTGCATGTTGATGAGATACTTTGTGTTTTATCTATCACATTTTGTGTATGAGATAACATGTTTAATCCACATTTTTATTATGTTCTATGTTCGAGGGGGGGGACAGAAGGTGGTCCCTCTTGCCCCCTCTTGGCAATATTATATGATGTTAGCTTAGCATATATGTGTAATTTTCATGTCCATGATTATGTAGCTTAACCTTTATTGATAAATGATGTATAGGTATGATGATAGATGTGTTATCACCAAATTACGGCACCCCCAAATGGCCTGAATTTGGGATGGGGCATTCAGTGTAATTTGTGTAACGTTGGATCATCTCTCAAGATGTGGGACTTGCAGGGCTTGAGATGACCCTCCAGAGAAGGTTGGTTCCTCCTCCTAAACTACCTGCCACAAGCTACTATCAGTGCAATAAAAACTATCTAATCCTAATCTTACCTTCCAAGGGACTAAGAAGAGAGAGTGCGTACAATTAAAACCTCACTAACAACGGTGATATACCAGAAAATGAGGTTGTTGATCACACTCCCAACTGTCTGAAGCGGAGAGAGGGTGAGCAATGGAGAGGATGGACAAGATGCATCACAGACCAAAGATGAGATTCACACAGAACAACACTTGAAAAAAATTAAACACAACTCCCAAAACTTGCAATAGATATCAAAAGATATGCACAATATACCTTGTAATTAAGAGAGGCAAGAAGAGGCAATAAAACATGCAAATGATGGACAAAATGCATCACAAAACAAATTTTATTGCTCCATGAATTCACACAGTACATCATTAGTGGGAAAGAGGCAAGAGAATGCCATTATAAAGCAGAGAGAGGAGAGCTTAAGCTCCACATTCAACCCTTGCAGAAGAAGTAGGAGAGAGGGGGTAGGACAAAAAAAATGACCAACTCCTATACAAATGAGCCCAAGATTACAATTTATAGAATGAGAAGGAGAGAGAGAATTTCAATCCTAAAATTTTCCTTTCAGCTACTTGTAAGATGTCATAAATATGCCCAAATGATAATACATGACCTGCAGAAGGCACCCCATACTATCCCATAACTTGCAGCACTGAAAAATGTCTGCCCATGCTTCTTAATGCATTCCCAACCACCAATAAAATCACTATTCTGAACCTGGTCCATTTTCTGTAAAATTCTCCATCAAATCTGCATCAATTCCTAAATTTCTTGGTTTTTGTGTAGTGATGCAATCAGAGCCATGATTCCAATGTGTATTCATATGCACGATTTCGTTGAGAATTTCTCAAGATATGAGCTTTTGAGTGTAGGTGGTTGTTTTGGTGTTGTCAGGCTTACAACAATGTCTCAGGACTAGACAATTAAAATTTTGGGTTGAAAAGATGTTTTAAATATTCTTCTTCTTTTCTAATGTTTTCACACCATGATTCAAATAATCTTGGCAATCAAAAAGTAGCTTGGGGCCTACCATGTCTTCATTCTACTTTGTGTGAAAAGGGGGGTGTAACATCCCCATTTTAAGATACTAGAACAAGGGATTTTTTTTTTATATAACGGTTCTCTGTTATGAATTATATAATTCAAACACACGTTCAAGTTTTTAATAATTGTTCTCTGCCCAAACAATACAGTTTGGAACACACAATTTCCTTTTAAAACTAATGTTCCCTGTTCACATATTTGCAATATGGAACACACATTCAGTGCTATTCAATCATATAACAGATTCTATATGCTACTGTAAATGACTCAAAGAACTACCGATCTCCCATTTTCATGGCTCGGAGTTTCAACGATCTCTCATTTCATGACTCGGAAACTACCGATCCTTCATGTTCATTCATGAATAATATAATATATATACAAGGTTCTCTTTACCATTTTCGGTTATCGAAGTGATCCATTTAAGAAGCCTATCTGAATATCTGTTACTGATATTCATCTGACATCCTACATCTTAAATTAGGTGATTAGGACAACACAACAAGCACTTGCGATACTTTGGCCAAATATTTTCACATGCTTTGCATGATCATATTCATGGATGTGATACACACCAATAGAATACATCCTTCACCTCACTTCACCTGTTATCTAGAATGGTCTTTCCTGGTTCCAACCAGTCCTTCCAAAATAAGGTCAAATTCTAACTTCCAATTTCCACTAGCAATATGAACAAGTATAGGAAGGCACTCATGGTAACTAAAGATACGCAGACATACGATGTCGTTCCTAAACAACTCCATGTGTCTAGTTATCTTTAGTCCTCTGGAGTCACTCCACATACGTGATCATACTTCTATCCCCAACCAAGATCTTAATATTTAGCTTATGTAATCTTGATGATTTAATTCAGGAGGGCATTGTAATATGTTAGCTATAACATTGTGTCGTCATGAAGGCCTTGCCTTCATGAAGACACCTTGCTATAGTTGGCATATGTCAATGTCCTACAGAATCCTCCCATCGAGAGTACACATCCTGCTCAAAGTGATTTGAATATGATCTTAATATTTAAGATCAACTTTTAGCAACCATGTTGATCCTTTATCCTCGTTCCTGTTACAGTTGTATGGAGCTAAGAGAGACTAAATCCATCTTCTAGCTTGCTATGCATCTTCTCCTTTGTACCGAAGGGTTGCATTTTCTCTACTTGGTTCTTTTCTTAATCATTGGATTAAGCAGCCCATTAGCGACAGACGTAATAAGTTTAACCTATTAAACTTAACCAAGTTTTTCACAACTGTAACCAAATTCAAAATTCCAGCTTATTAGACGTCATTTAAACGAGGTCTAATTCTCAATAAATATATTCATTTATTCTCCTTAACCTTTCATAGTTAAGGTCTATTAGTCCTGGATATATTTTTCCCATATCCTTACTTTCTGAATTTAACATACGAGGCTATTAACGGAGTCCGAATGCAAAGTTCGGTTGCTCCTAAGTTATTTGATATTCCTTAGCTTCCAAGCTAATCCTGAATACCTATCAGTTATGAGATCATGTTCCTCCTAATCCTTTTTAATGTCAATTAAAAATTCATCTTAACCCCAAGTATGAACTAATTGCACATTTCAACTTAAAAGTTGCATTTAGGTAAGAATAGAAATCAGTTCCCTTTTAAAATCCATCCAAGGACAATTGAATAATTCCAAATCAAGAAATAACATTATATTTCCAATTTAATCAACAATATCAAACTGATATAGTCATTAAAATATCACACTTGTATTTGTATTCATCAATCCATTTCATAATCCATACATTTGCCAGTCCAAATGACTGGACTTTGTTTATATTAAACAATCATTACAAAACAAAGATAGAAGAATGTACTTTCTTCTTTTCACAATTCCTCGTAGAGGAATAATAACTAACAAATATAATTCATCTTCAGACAATCAAAAGAAGTATCAGAAAACAGCCATGTCTTCGTTTTACTCAAATTCCATCTGCAAAATTTTTCTTGCACAGGTCAATTCATTGAACTGAGCATGTTAAGCACTTGTCATTAAAATGAGGTGCTTCAAACTAACTGTCTCAATAAAAGAACCCTGCTTTTATGAAACGTTACAGTAAGAACATCAATCAAGAATTAAGCATCAAAAATAATGAACAGCATGACAACTGAACCATCTAAATACCATCCCAATCAATCAAAGGATTTCTGTCCTATTTCCCACATAACCATTACAAGATGCAATTTCCTTCGACAGTTCCAGATTACAACATTTGTAATAACTAGGAATACAAGTAAAAGCATATTGTTGTTATAATCATAACTGCTATCCCTTCTCTTTCCTTACATTAGTAATAAATGCAAAGGATAAAATCTTACTGAAATGTAAACCAATTACTTTCCTTTCAGTTCATGCATCTCCTTTGATTTCAAGCAATCAAGTACAGATGAGAAAAGCAAACAGCAATAAATATAGATGCTTAAACCCAAGCAATACAAAATTCATTCTTAAATGATTACAGATTTCCAACTGTATGAGAGAAGAAATGATCATTATTCCAAGTTATCCATCCACATTCCTATTCCTTTCCTCATGACTGTACTGAAAATTGAATCCAAATGAGACATCAAATCAAGATAACAGTTCAGAGTGAAACTTACAAAATCCATTCAGAATTCACTTTCCAGCAGCAAAGAATAATTCCATTCATATTCAGCTTTAAATAAAGACAAGGAAGAATTTATTATCCATATCAATACTTCCTTTCAAGCAGGCACATACGAATACCAAAAACAAGTTAGTAAAACATCGTACCCATCATAGAACAAGCATTATAAAGAATGCATACTATATACCTACTGTACTAAAATATTTCATACTTATTTTACTGAATTCTAACCGAACAAACAATTATACAGTCACTTAATCAATTATCCACATGACATCATCTTTCACCCATAACTATTATCCATTTCTCTATACATGAAATTTGGTATTGTATGGTTCTCGTATTCTAGTGCTCAACAACCAATCTTATGTGCATCATTGTCATATATCTGTATTGGCAGGGATTTGTGCTTTGATCCACATTTGATGTATGTTTTTTGTTTTTATTTTATCATCTAAATGAAAACTCATTTGAAAATAGAGATATGATTAATTGGTTGAGTACTAAAATCAATTCCGCACACATCCATCTGAAGAAAATGAACAAACAAGATTTATTTGATGGCCTTGAATTATCCTCCTGAAAAAATGATCACTGATGTAAACTATATAAGGTAAATTCTTTTTATTTACACCCTAAATTGAATCTCTATGTGAGTTTATTTTATTATTATGTGTACTAGTTTTAATATGTAGATTACTATGATCTAATTAACTTCCAACATTTCATTCATAATCAAAATAATGTATCCATACATGTAAAACTAAAAAAAATGATAAGTACTTACTTAAATACATAAGAGGAGAGATAGAATTATATATATATTCAATCTTATTATATTTAGATATGCAAGGAAATGAAATAGGTTGATTTGGAATTTTAGATTCTATAATGGAATTTATAGAACTGAAAACCCGGTAAGGGTGGGACTATTACTTTTGTATTGTCCAGACCTAATTTGTACAATCTTGGCCTATCCTTGTATGGTCTCAGACTTGTAGACACCAAAATTTTGACAAAATAATTATTACATCATAATTTTATTAGGTTTTTATATACATGAGTTTTGAATAGTGGAACAAGATCTTAATGGCATCAATCCTTTGTTGAATTTCTCTTTGTTACTTGATTGAATTCAACTTCTTGTTGTTTTACCTCTTTGACTAGATTTTGAGTATTTTTACGAATATCTCTGGAAAAAAAAAATTTACTATTTGCTTTTATCTGATCCTAGTCTAAGAACGTAAAAAAATTATTGGATCATACATACAGCCTTGACCATTGTGTATAGTCTTGACCCTTTTTATTTTTTACTTATTTTCTCTTCATGGGCCCATTTGTCACCCTTTTAACTTTCTTGTTATATATTTTGGGTCGACTTTTATTGCAGCTAAGGTCCTAATTTCAAATTAATAACACACACACACACACACACACACACACACACCACACACACACGAGTCTAACCTAATCATTTATCATCTAGAAATCACCTATCTATATACCACGTATTCAAATAAAAAACAAAGGACCACGTTTGCATACTGCATACATAGTATATGAGGGCATAATTCTAAATTTTTCATCTGCACACAAGGGTTTCTATTAGGATGGAGTAACATAACCCATTATCAGTGTTGAGGCATAAGTGGAAACCTATGTCAAAGGATAAATGCATGCACGTTTTTATAGAGCACTAGGATAACTACATTGAGTCTGAAATGTAGTGCAATGCTCAGTGATTCAAAAATAGGGTGACTGCCAAGGTCAATATAACTCAAGCATTTACATCTTTATTTTTATACCATATGATTTCTTGAGTTCTTTTTAGGATATGTATGGTTTATTTGTAGGCTTTAAGTGTGACATCCAGGGTTTCACATGAAGTTGAATATATCAGAGAGTGACACAGTGTGAAACTGAAATTTTTATATCCTAACTACCTGAAGGTCTAAAAATAGTTTGTTTGGTTAGAACCATACCATTTGATCTTATCCTCTTTTATGGTTCTAACCCAATATTTCTACATCTCTAGAAAGTTATTGTTCCATATTTCATATTTTTTCCTTACCCAAATCACTCATTGACACATCCTGAATATTTTTTGAACTAGTTAAGTGCCTCTACCCATCTTTTTTGTGCTTCAGATTGTATGTGATTGATTGTATGATCTAAAGTGTAAATATGAATTCCTTCAGTAGTGTAATATCTGTAATATTACTTCAAATAAAACCTAATTAAATTAAACTAAATTTTATTTTAAGTGTAAACAACCCTTTGACAAGGTTGACCTACAACTTCATGCGCATTTTCAATGTCTAGTAATGATCTTTATTGTGTCTTTCTCTTACTCACACAACTTTGGGATGACCAATAATCACTTAAAACAAACTAGAAACCAAGGTTCATTTTAAGAGACCTCCTGGAAATCGGAGGTGGAGAATACCTGGTGAATATCCCCGGAACCGGTTTCACGGGAAGGCGAATTTTTTGGGGGTTGTATATCAAAAATTTCACCTGATTATCAAGCACTGCGACAGAAGGCTGCAAACGCGTGACGGAATATTTTGTTGTCACGCGTCAAAAAATGTAGTGACGCGTGTCAATAGCCCTTAGTGACGTGCGTCAATAGACCTATTGACGCGCGTCACTAAGGTCTATTGACGCGCATCACTACATTTTTTGACGCGCGACAGTAAAATATTCCGTCGCGCGTCTGCAGCCTCCGACCTCTGCTTTCTCATCAAAAAATCTCCATGTCCCGCATCAACAAACTCTTTTTCGTGCGTCTGCTATGCGTCAATATGTGTTGTAACTCCTTGTCGCGCGTCACTAAGGCCTATTGACGCGTGTCACTAAGGCCTATTGACGCGCATCACAGGCCTTAGTGACGCGCGTCAATAGGCCTTAGTGATGCGCGTCAATAGGCCTTAGTGACGCGCGTCACTAAGGCCTGTTGACGCGCGTCACTAAGGCCTGTTGACACGCGTCACTAAGGCCTGTGACGCGCATCAATAGGCCTTAGTGACGCGCGTCAATAGGCCTTAGTGACGCGCATCACTAAGGCCTATTGACGCGCGTCACTAAGGCCTATTGACGCGTGTCACTAAGGCCTGTGACACACATCAATAGGCCTTAGTGACGCGCGTCAATAGGCCTTAGTGACGCGCGTCAATAGGCCTATTGACGCGCGACAGCAAATATTTTGTCGCGCATCTATAACCTCTGCCCTCTTCTTGCTCATCGAAAAAACGCCATGTCGCTTGTCAACAAAATCTTTGTCATGCGTCTACTATGCGTCAATATCTACAGTATCTCCTTGTCTGCAAACCCTCCTTGTTGCGCATCAATAACTTACCCCCTTGTCGCACCTCTATAATACGGGATATATCATATTGTTGAAAAATGTGAAGTAGAAGTGTTCTACTTGGCGAATAATCTAGGTTTATATAGGGGATATTTTTCAAGTGTAGGCGAAGCCGACCCCTAAAAAAAATTAAAGTGTAATTTTTAGGCGAACAGGTCACTGGCCCGTGCCAAAAAATTCACCTTTTCAAAATTTTCAAAAATGGAATATTCGCCATATTACGAATATTCACCACTAAAATTATCCCTACTAGAAACCCTAGTTCACATGTTAAAATTAAGTAACTTTTCCTTTTACAATGCCAAGTTTGAACATGTATCCTTGTTAAGATAAATTTTTATCTATAGTCATTATACAAATTAGTTACCTTTACACTCTTATCTATCATTATTTATAGGAATATTACTTAATCAAAGCAAGGGTTTTTAAAGAGAAGGGCTTAACATGCCTGAAATCTCTTTTCCAGAGCTCGAAGAAAACCTTATTTGCCGCGTTTTCCTTCCACAACGACAACACAAACTTCCCAGCACTCCTTTCTTCTTCGGGCTTAGCAACAGCCTCGAAACTCCAAGAAATGTCAAATGCCAAGAGCTGGTTCGACTGAACCAGACCAAAGAAAACCAAATGCACAGAGCAACTTTTCAAAAGGCTCCAACAAACAAAAATGAAAATCCAAATTTTTTCTTCATGCTGTTTCCAAGGCAAGATGATCGCGAGGACCAAAAACATTAATGCATTAAAGGCTTGCCTTTTTCCTTATTTTCCACCACGCCCCCTCCACTTGGGTTGGCAAGTCTCCAACCTTCAAATTTCCCAGCAAAATGAGTTTAGCCAAGCTTCCAAATAGACACCTCTATCTCCCATCTGTCCCGCCAAAACTGGCGCCGTCCCCTAAGGGACAGTTCATAAATGCCCAATGAATGCCACCTACCATCCTTATCCCTCTCCTTCCAAGGGTCTACGTACCCCTTTAGCTTAGGATTAGTTTAGGTTACATAGTTCATTCGACCTAGGTCTTAGTTAGACCTTAGGTTTTAGGATTTAGATTTATTTTTCCCCCCTTTTTTTTTTTATAATTTAAAAAAAATCCACTTTGGGTAATAGTGTAGAATGTATGTTAGGTGTTTAGGGTTAGTTTAGGTTTAATTCCCACTAACCACTAACACTAACAATTTCCATCCCGTCCCTTACTAACATCCATGCTATCACAGAACAGGACGTTCCGTCCTTCCGGTTCACATGTGAATTAGCATAGAAAACACAAGGGATCTCAGCATACCTGGGTCAATGGAATTGATTCAGGATATGCTGTCAATCAGCACAAGAGCAAGCAATTATACGTGCAACCTGTCGTCACATCAGAAAACACACAAGTACAGTGTTCGCTGTCCCATGCAATAATTCATAGTATGCAAGAATCCGAATTAGCCTCACATTCTCTTAAAATCAAAACATATCCTAACAGGGTTTGCTTCATTCCAAAGAGCTATAACAGTATGTAAAACAATTCATCAAGTTAAATACAAAATCAGAGTGTTACATACCATCCCAATCAGCCAAGAATAATTGATGTCCTATTTCCCGCATAATCATACAAAAAACAATTTCCTTCAAAGTTCCTTCAGATTACAACATTTGTAAAGTTTAGGAATGCAAGTAGCATACTGCTGTTATAACATTATAACTGTTATCCTTTCCATTCCCTTCATTAAAGAATAAATGCAAATCAGGGTTTACAACTAACTAAAAGTTCATGTAAACCAATTACTTTCCTTTCAGTTCATGCATCTCATTTGATTCCAAGCAATCAAGTACAGACGAGAAAACAAACAGCAATAAACTAGTTGCTCATAACCCAAGCAATTTTCAATTCGTTCTTAAACGATTACAGATTCCAACTGTATGAAAGAGAAGAAAGATCATTTTTCCAAGTTATCCCATCCACATTCCTATTTCTTTCCTCACGACTGTCCTAAAAATTGAATCCAAACGAGACACAAATCAAGATAACAATCAAGTGAAACTTACAAAATCCATTCGGAATTCAATTTCCACCAGCAAGAATAATTTCATTCATAATCAACTTTAAATGAAAAACAAGGAAGAACTTATCGTCCTTATCAATACTTCATTTAATCAGGCTCATACGAATGCCATAAACATGTTAGTAAAAAACATCGTATTCATCATAGAACAAGCAGTATAAAGATGCATACTATGTACTAGAAGACTCCATACTTCTTTCACTGTATATTTTAACCAAATAAAAAGCTATACAATCACGTAATCACGTATTCACATGGCCCTCTATATCAAAATGAACGCATACAGTTCCCATAATAACATTACACATTGCTGTTACCTTACAGCAAGACCAATTCATATTGCACAGTAAGCTCTATAATTGCTATTTCCAGAATAAAAAAAAGAGAAGAATTCATTCCTTTAACTATTCATTAAGAAAACCACCATTTTCTTCAGCTCAACAAGAATTACTCAAGTCGATTTCATTTCTTTTAAAATGACTGTGCAAAATCGGAGACCGCAAGAAACATTTAAATATTTCGTTTGTACAGAAAACACAGCACTCATGAAACAGTTTAAATGCCAATGTCATCTCTATCAAGTTGAACTTATAAAGTTCATTAAACCCAATTACTGTTTCTATCAAATCGAAAACAACAGAAAGAATAAGAATTCATTTCCCTATAATTTCAGTAAGAAACGATCATTTTCTTTAAAATGTGATAAAAACACCCAAATCGTGTTTATCTTAGCATGACAGCTCAACTCATAATGACAACTGAACTATCGTTCAACAATGAATAGCAACTCACATAGCCTGAACTGTTTCAATTCAATATACCATAAGAAATGAATACCCAATTTGAATTCCTTGCCCACAAATGTTTCTACTCGAATCCATTTTTCTATTCACAATGATGTACAAAACCCAAAATGCAATTTTCATACAACAATACCCTTATTAATGAAAACCCGCATAGGATATCAGATGCACAACAAGGTACAGTCAAGACAGACCCAATCAGCCAGCTTATTTCTATAATTTTCCATTCATTATACAGAAATAAAAAGCCGAGTTCTTATTCACAACTACAGTCCAAACTGGAGATCAAACCGCATCAAATAAGACACAACAAAATCAACTTTCCACCAAAGCAAGAGAAAATACAGTTCATAAATATTCATTCATTGCACAGAAATACAAAGCCAAGTTTGTAATCGTGTCCACAGTCCGAATAGGAAGACCGAATAACATCAATAATATACAACAAAATCATCCTACCCTCACAGCAAGGATAAACACAATTCATTAATAAGTTTAGAAGGAAAACAATTGCCTCCTCCTACTTTCACGAATACCCAAAACGTATTCGTTCATTTCTTCTACAAAAGAAAAAGCACATCAATAATAATATCACTATCATTTCCCTCTAACCGAGCTCGTAATGCTCAAATTAAACTCAAATGCTAGTTCCTTTAAAATCCAAAAATGCTATTACCTTCTAAACCCAAAACAACAGAAGGAAAAAGGGTCTTATTTCCTTTTTTAAAGATTTCAGTAAAGAAACAACTTCAACAACTCGCACAGCTAATACTTTCCATCATTCCAGTTCGTATTAGCAAAAGAACGATTGTTTCAATAATGAAAACAAACTCATACAACATGTACAGTTTCATAACACACATGACGAATTCCCCATTACTGTTAAACAAACCAGCACAGCATGGAGGTGTTTCCACTCAATCAAAAAATGCAAGGACAGTTCGAGTCACAATAACAAGAAAACGATTCTACCCATATCATTTCAAACAATGATAGCAAAATCAAATAAACCCAAAACCCAAGAGTAGGGTTGTTTTAATGAGACGCTTAAGTAAAGCAAGTGTTTTAAAGAGAAGGGCTTAACATGCCTGCAAATTCTTCCTCGAAACTCGAAGAAAACCACGTTTACAGAAGGTGTTTCCTTCCACGGCGATAACAACGAGCTTCCCAACAATCAACTTCCTCTACAGGCTCAGCAAACAGCCTCCGATTTCCAAAGAAACAATGATAAAAACCAAACGCAACTGGTTCGATTGAACCAAGCAAAAACCAAATGTAGAGCAACTTCTCAAAAACCCGAGCAAACACAATAAACAAACAAAATTCCTCCATACTCTTTCCAAGGCGAGCTGGTCGCGAAGACCGAGAAATTAATTGCATTAAAGGCTCTGCCTTTTCCCTATTTTCTCACGCCACCGCCGACTTGGGTTGGCAAACTCCCAATTTTGAATTTTACATGCAAACAGAATTTAGTTCCATGACCAACTAGATACCTCCATCTTTTTCCCTGTTCCCGCCAAACTGGCGCTGTCCACGTAAGGACTCACATTAATGTGTAACATCCCCATTTTAAAACACCAGAACAAGGGAATTTTTTTTTTTTTATATAACGTTCTCTGTTATGAATTATAAAATTCAAACACACGTTCAAGATTTAATAATTGTTCTCTGCCCAAACAACACAGTTTGGATCATACAATTTCTTTTTAAAACGAATGTTCCCTGTTCACATATTTACAATATGGAACACACATTCAATGCCATTCAATCTTATAACAGATTCTATATGCTGCTGTAAATGACTCGATGAACTGCCGATCCTTCCATTTTCATGGCTCGGAGTTTCAACGATCCTTCATTTCATGACTCGGCAACAACCGATCCTTCATGTACATGACTCGGCAACAACCGATCCTTCATGTTTGTTTATGCATAGTATATTTTATATACTTGTTCTCATAACCTTCCCCGGTTATCGAAGTGATCCATTTAAGAAGCCTATCTAAATATCTGTTACTGATATTCATCTGACATCCTGCATCTTAAATTAAGTGATAAGGACAACGCAACCAGCAATTGCGATACTTTGGCCAAAGATTTTCACATGCTTTGCATGATCATATTCCTGGATGTGATACACATCTACAGAATACGTCCTTCACTTCACTTCACCTGTTATCTAGAATGGTCTTTCCTGGCTCCTACCAGTCCTCATCGTTTAAGGTCAGTTTTAAACTTTTCAATTCCAACTAGTAATATGAACGGGTATAGGAAGGCACTCCTGGTAACTAAAGATACGCAGACATACGGTGTCGTTACCCCACGACTCCGTGTGTCTACTTATCTTTAGTATTCCGGAGTCACTCCGTATACCAGATCATACCCTATCCCCACCCCAGCTAAGATCTACACATTCAGCCTATGTATTCTACATGTTTTAATTCGGGAGGGCATTGCTATATGTCAGCTGCAACATTGTGTCGTCATGAAGACCCCGTCTTCATGAAGACACCTTGCTGTAGCTGGCGTATGCCAATGTCCTGCAGAATCCACCCATCGAGAATACACATCCTGCTCAAGTGACTTAGCCACGAGTTAATAATTAAAATCAACTTTCAGCATTTGTGCTGATCCCTTGATCCTCGCTTCCGTTGCAGTTGTATATAACTAAGAGGGACTAAACTGTCCATTAGTTTGCCAAGTATCGTCTCCTTCGTATCGAAGGGCTACATTTCCTTACTTGGTTTATTTCTTAATCATTGGATTAAGCAGTCCGTACCAACGGACATAATAAGTTTAACCTATTAAACTTAGCCAAGATGTTTCCAACTGCAACTAATTTCAGAATATTAACTTATTAGACGTCATTCAAACGAGGTCTAATCTTCGAGAAATGAATTCATTTGTTTCCCTTAACATTATATAGTTAAGGATCATTAGTTATGGATATATGTATCCTATATCCTTTATTCTGAATTTTATCAAACGGGATCATTAATTGAGTTCGAAAGCGAAGTTCGATTACTCCAAAGTTGAATTGATATTCCTTAGCTCCTAAGCTAATCCTGAATACCTTCCGATTATGGAATCATATTCTTCTTAATCCTTTTTAATGTCAATGAAAAATTCATCTTTATCCAAGTATGAATTAATTGCATTTTCAACTTAAAAGTTGCATTTAAGTAAGAATAGATATCAGTTCCATTTAGCATCCATCCAAGGACAAATAACAAATCCAAATCAAGAAATAACATTATATTCCCAATTTAAACATCAATATCAAACTGATATAATTATTGAAAATATCACACTTGTAATTGTATTCAACATTTCAAGTCACAATCTGTACAATTGCCAATCCAACTGATTGGGCATAGTTTATACAAAACATCCATACAACTCATGGACATAAGAATATAGTTTCTTCTTTTCACAATTCCTCGAAGAGGAATAAAAGCAACAATTACAATTTATTTTTACACCTAATCAAGAGGCATCAGAAGACAGCCAAGTCTTCATTCTAATCAAATTCCATCTGCAAAATGAATTGCACGGGTCAGTTCAATGAACTGAGCACATTAAGCACTTATCCTTAAAATAAGATGCTTCAACTAATTGTTTCAATAAAAGAACCCTGCTTTTATGAAACGACAGCAAAACATCAATCTCAAAATAGGCACAAAGGAGAGGTCAGCATAACAACTGAACTATCAGAAAAATATCATCACAAACAGCCAAGGGACTGTTGTCCCATTTCCACATAATCATTGCAAGTATCAATTTACAATATTTGTAACGTTAGGAATACAAGTAGTTTGCTGCCTATATAGCATACAGTTATCCTTTCCACGCCTTTCATTAATAACAAATGCAAAGGATGAAACTAACTAAATATAAATCCATTACTTTCCTTTCCGTTCATGAAGCATGTTAAATTTAAAGCATTCAAGTACAACAAGAAAGCAAACAGCAATGCATATAGTAGCTCCCATCTAAGCACTATAAAATTCATCATTCACGAATTCCAGATTTCCAACTGAATGAAAGAAGAAAGATCATTTTTCTAAAACATTCATTCATATCTCTATTTCCTTCCACATGAATGTCCTAACAGTGGAATCCAAACGAAAATCAATTCAAGATAGTAGTTCAGAGTGAAACTTACAAAATCCACTCGGTATTCACTTTCCGGCAGCAAGAATCATTTCATTTTATTCCAGTTCATATGAATACCAAACAGGTTAGTAAGACATTATATTCATCGTTGAGCAAGCCATATCAATATGCATGCTAGGTATTTGCTATACTAGAAGATTCCCTACTTCTTACACTGTATAGCTAACCAACAACAATTATGCAACCACGCAAGTATATATTCATATGATCTTTTATACCTCTGAACGCATATAGTCCTTAATAACAAATGGTACATTGTTGTTACCTACAACAAGATCGAGTCATATGCACTATAATTCCAATGTCACTTTCAGAGTCCCAAATAGCAAAAAGAGAAGAATTCATTCTCTATGATTTCATTAAGAAACAATAATTGTATTCAGAATGAAGTAAAAACATTCAAATCATGTTTTTCTTAGCATGACAACTCAACTTAGAAAGATAACAAAATAAACGTTCTCATTGATAAGCATCTCACATAGCCAGTACAGCTGCAATCCAATTGTCGAGCTACAGCAATGAACATTCCAGCCAAGTTCGCATTCACAAGACAGTAAAAAAAATATCAGAAGGTCAAACCACGACTACTAAATGCAATGGGGTCAACCTTCATTACAGCAAGAAGAAATTATAATCATTCATTGCACAGAATACAAAACCAGTTTGTAATTGCGTCTACAGCCCGAACAGGAAGACCGAATAGCATCTATGAAACACAATAAAACCATCTTATCCTCACAGCAAGGGAAACACAGTCCAATCATAACCTCTGAAGGAAAAACAATTAACTTTCCTCTATTTTCATGGTTGCTAAAACGTATTCGCTCATTTCCTAAATAAGAAAAGGGCACAACAATGAAAGTATTGCTATTACTTCATTCAATTCGAGTTCAAATACTCAAGAAAACCTAAATGCCATTTCCATTAAAATCCCAAAACTGGAGAAGGAAAAGGATCCATTTCCTTAAAAGTATCAACAAGGACAACTTTATCCAGCTATTACTTCTTTCATTCAAATTCATCAGCAAAAGAACTGATAGTTTCAAAAGAGAAACAACTCAATTAACACGTACAAACCCGTGATACATATGACAATTTTTCCCAATACTGTTAAACAACCAGCACAACAGGAAAGCATTTCATTCAAGAAATACAAGGACAGCTGAACTCAGCGACCAATAACAGTATTTTGTATTGTTTCCAAAATGACAGCAAGATTCAACAGAACCCAAATTACAGCAATATATGCGACTGTATTTCCATTTCCTCTTTTCTTGCAAAGACAGTTCCACATACACAGTAAAGAAACGATTGCACTAAAGGGAAATCATTTACACCATAAGGAACGATTACACAGCCTGTTCCACTTCCAAACAACACGAACAGTGAAAGAGTTATATCTATTTCAAACCACGTACAGTCAATCACCCGATACAGTAAATCATTTTCCAAATCGATTCAAGCAACAACATATCAAGGCCGAGCAACCAGAAGCAGTTAAGCTTATCATTTTCCAAAGAAAGAAGCAAGAACCCACAAAATCCATTTCAAATCAACTCAACAGCAATCATTCAATCCCAACCCAAGAGCAGGGTTGTTTTAATGAAACACTTAATCAAAGCAAAGATTTTTAAAGAGAAGGGCTTAACATGCCTGTATTCTCTCTTCCAGAACTCGAAGAAAACATTGTTTGCCGCGTTTTTCCTTCCACAGCGACAGCACAATCTCTCCAACACTTCCTTCCTTCTTCAGGCTTAACAACAACCTCCAAATCTCCACAAAATGTCAAATGCCAAGAGCTGGTTCGACCGAACCAGGTCAGAAAAACCAAATGCAGAGAAAATTTTCAAAAGGCTTGAACCACAAAAATGAAAATCAATTTTTTCCTCATGCTGTTTCCAAGGCGAACCGGTCGCGAGGACCGAAAACCATCAATGCATTAAAGGCTTTGCCTTTTTCCTCACTTTCCGCGCCACCGCCACTTGGGTTGGCGAGTTCTAAGTTTCAAATTTTCCAAGCCAAACTGAACTTGGCTCTATTTCAAAATAGATGCCCCTAAATTTCTTACCTGCCCCGCCAAAACTGGCGCCGTCCACGAAGGGACAGTTCATTTAATACCAATGAATGCCTCCTTCCCATCCTTATCCCTTTTCTTCCCAAGGGTCTGCGTACCCCTTAGTTTAGGATTAGTTTAGGTTACATAAATCATTCGACCTGGGTCTTAGTTCAACCTTAGGTTTTAGAACTTAGGTTTATTTTCCCTTTTCTTTTTTTTTTGTAATTTAAAAATCCACTTAGGATAGTAGTGTAGGATGTATGTTAGGTCTTAGGGTTAGTTTAGGTTTAATTCACACTAACCATTAACACTAACAACTTCCTTCCAGCCCCTTACTAACATTCGCGTTAACGCAGAGCAGGACGTTCCGTCCTTTAGATTACATGCCAAGGTCACCCGTGTCCAGGCGTTTCTTGCCCCACGAGGTCCCAAATTCGACAGTACAGGGTTCAAGAATCGAAACCCTGTCGTTGGCATTTTCGTGCAAGCTATTCACACCGGTAATCAGGCGTTGCACGCTCATAACAATTTCAGTCCAGTTCAAGTGTGAATTAACATAGAAAACACAAGAGGACCTCAGCATACTTGGATCAATGGAATTGATTCAGGGTATGCTGTCAATCAACACAAGAGCAAACAATTATACGACAATCTGTCGTCACATCAGCAAACACACAAGTACAATATTTGTTGTCCCATGCAATAAATCACAGTATGCAAGAATCCAAATTAGCAACACATTCTCTTAAGATCAAAACATATCTTAACATGTTTGCTTTCATTCCAAGAGCTATAACAGTATGTAAAACATTCACCAAGTTAACATACAAAATCAGAGTGTTACAATCAGGCATTTAATGTTTTAGCATAAAACATAATCACTTATGTGCTCATTATACCCTTGTTGTATTTTAGATACTTGCACATAAGAACCTTTATCCCTAATATTGATAGAAAATTGTGCAAGAAATTGATTTGCCAAAGTGGTAAAATATTACATAGAATGTGTGGGGAGATCATAGAACCATTGTAAAGAAAATTCCTTAAGAAATTTAGGGAATATATTTGTAAGTAAGAGAACATTAGACGCATAGTCAAATTAAACAATGTGGAAAAAATGAAGGTGTTTCATGGGGTAACCCTTGCCATCACAAAAGTAAGCTCAAGAGAAATGAAACCAAGAGGTAAAGGATACAAATCTATTGGTGTATATGAATTGTTTAGTCATCATTTGATGACTTGTCCACCATAAATGGTTAGTCATCTCACTTAGTGAGAATAGGTCATAGTAGAATAGGTCAATAGGGTTTTGTACACGTGCCATGCACCTGAGTTACACAACACTACCATTTGTGCCTCTTATTTTTTATCTATGAGCGTGCCAAACACATCATTGTCTTTTTGTACTTGATTTTCCTTGTGATTCGTGATCTTGCTAATTACGTGAAGCATTCTCATATCCATTGGAAGTGAAACCCTATTCGATGTGCACAAGGTTCTACATTGATCCTCACAAAACAATCTGATATGGTATCAGAGTGGATGTTTGATAAATGCGCATTTGTTTGAATTTGGTTGCCGATTACTTCATTTTTGGTTTAATAGCTTCTCGTGCAAATTTTTTGTTCATTTTATTTGGAATCTTGTTAACATATTTAACAATTTAGTTTCTTGGAGTTTGTGTTGGTTTTCTAGTTTTGCATGTGCAGGTTACAAGTGTTTTACAACCAAGTCTAACAAGTTGCATTTAAATTTGGAGGCGCCGCTAAATCTAGAGGTTGGATCTTTATTTCTAGTTTTTCCTCATTTTTTTTAAATGCAAGTGATTTTTTTATTAAATTATGATTTTTGGATCTTTCTAGATTCTCTCAACACCTGGTTTTACATTTTTTCTTTGTTCCTTGTTGGTTTGTCACCTTTCTGCCTAGCTTAACCAAGCTCACTTGTAGCTCGGCAAGCTCTATTGTTGTCTCGTTTGCTTTGCGGTCAAGTTGGCGATTTGTTTTAGTCTTAGCCGAGTTCATTTTTCTTTGCTTTTTTTAGCTTGGCCGAGTTACTTTTTTTACAAACCGAGTTGGCTCAGTGCATTGATCAGGTCCGATCCTTCATTGTGGCCGAGTTTCCTTGCCTTGGACAAGTTTAGTGGTGGGTCAAACGTTTTTTTAAACCTGAATTGTTTTACCCTACTTAAAAATTTGTTACATTGGCAATTGATCGTCATTTTCCCTTTTGATCTGCCATGGCTGAGTTATCTCATGCTGCCTTGCTTTATCCCTTTGCTGCGTTGGGTTGCTCTAAACGCAGGCAATGTTTCGCTACTCTATTGAGACAATTTTCCTTGAGTCGGTCTGCTTTGCCAAGTTATGATTGTGTTGTTTTTGGGTCTGTTGATCTGCATTGAGCTATCCTCCTTCGGTCTGTGCGTACCGTTGCACTCTGTGACATGTTGATAATCTATTTTGGGTCATTCTCTCCATCTCCCTCCTTGTGACCCGCTCCCTTCACCTGGCTCGCATTGCAACGACTCGCCGACTGAGTCGTCCTTCACCTGCCGCCTCTCGCCTCGGGCTCAATCTTATTGACCACGCCGAGCCCCGTGCCGAGTCCTCAAACATCCCCGTGTTACATAATTCGTTGGCCCTTAACTGTTTCATACGCTCGTTTGACCTTGATCATTTAAATCATGATCCCTTTTTGCTTTTTTTGAACTTGTTTTTTTGTATGTCTTGTTTTAAACCAAGAACGGTCGGGTGTTTTAAATTCACTTAAGAGGGGTGTTTAATATACGTAGTTGGCCTTGATTAAAGTGTGGATGTTAATAAAGAGTTCGTGTTTTTTATAATATAAGTGTGGGGTGAATTTATAAGTGTAGTGTTTATTAAAAAGGGATAGATCTTATAAGTGGTTGGTATTTAAAAGTGGGTTAATTAAAAAGGGTTAGTTATTAAGAGTGCTTTTTTTATATTATATCTTGAAAGCACCCTAAACTTTACAAAGAAAATTGTATGAATAAACAAGGAAAGCTAACACCATTTCCATCCATATAATCAAGGCTCTAAGTCTATGAATGTAACATTAAGATAAAAGCTAAAAGGAATGCTTTAACTAGTATGAAAACAATGCAAGATCTAATTAAACATGCCTACTAATATGTTTGAATTACCTAACATGGCCCTAAATAGACCTAAGAGGGAAATCAAATGGTTATCGCTGCTACTCCAAAGAATGGTGAAATGATCTCTCCAAATGACTTGTTAAGTCACTTTATATTATTCATTTACTAACCTCGTTAAAGGCTTTAGGCAAGGATTGGACTTGGCTATATATCATATTTATTATATGAGATGCAAATCAAAGCATGGTGTAAAGTGTAAAGGAATGAGGTGCACTCTTTTTATAGTTTTCCTTTTGGGAGAAACTTGTATTTTGGTGCATGAGGGACTAAAATCCCCAAATTAGATTTGAATTTCTAATCATGATTAGGCCGTCACTAATCACAATTAGTGAATTATCAAGCAATTAAGATGTGAGGAGGCCTTAGTTAATTGCATAGGGTCAGCAAGGAGGCTGGGATAAGCTTTTGAAGCTTGTTGAGACATTGTGGAGGAAAGTGGGGTGATTTTGAGTGGTCATAAGCGAAGTTTGAGCCAATATTAGGGCATATTGACCAGATCAAGGGCAAAATAGGCTTAATTAGCTAATAACGCTAATTGTTGCCCGGAAGAGGGTAACAACTTACAATTTGATGTCAATTGGCTTCTTGAATGTGGAAAAGGGTGGATAATCAACAAAGCAATGTTAATTAACCAGAATAGAGGGAAAGTGTTAGTTAATTAGCGAAAATCACTAATTATAACGGAAATGGTAAGAATGAGAGTGATTAGCGTGCGTTTTGGCAATAAGATTGCAAAAGTGGAATTTAGGTGTCTACATTTGCCCCTATTTGAGGTGAAGTAAGTGAATTCACTTCAAATATAGTAGACAAGTATAATCAGGTATATTTTTGAAGAAAAATTTAGTGGAATGAAGGATGCCCCCTTGAGTGTCGAGTGGCTAATAGAAGAAGTCAATCGACGATCGAAAAGATGATTGAAATGGGTAGAAGAAAATAGGTTTGAATGAGCGTGAAACCCTTAAGTATTGAGAAGGAATAAGGATCTGAAGGATAATTGTGGTTGTTTACTGCCTGGGTGATTTGGAAGAAAAATTAGTAGTGGTAATAAATGATAATGGAGAAGAAATAATTAAAGGAGAATATAGGACAAGCCCAATCTTCTGCATCCAACCTTTCAATAAGCAACCTGTTTATATCATTTTTCCCCTAAGTCTACATAATCGGCCTTTATTAAAATGAACAAAAAAGTAAGATAACATGAAAAGTTAAATTACGAACATTTGTCCATTGCTACGGAACTCCATGTAACATACATAATGCAATGCAATACGAGAAAGTAATACAATATCTAACTCAAATGCAACATACATAATGCAATGCAATGTAATACGAGAATGTAAACCAACTAACCTAACAGAGAAACCAATACAATCACATGTACTCAAACAAACAATGTTTAAGACAGTTGTACCAATTTTTTTGTTATCAAGCTACGGTTCCCGAATGTTCATGTTGTAACGACAAGGGTTAAAAATGATACCCCAAACAATAACACGTGTGAGGGAAAAATGGAGGACACAAGTAGTCCCACGGAAAATCTTTCATGCACTACGACACAATCTCTGAACACTCACTGTTGCATAGGAGTTGTTTGGAAACGTAGCATGCAGCCTAGCTTTTGTTAATAAGGTAGATCACGATGATTCGTAAGTCATTTGAGACCAGAACAAACAAGAACATTATAAAGATGTTTTTGTAACTCCTTGATTTTTAAAAGCTATCTATGATAACCTCTTTTCATGATGTTGTAACTGTGGAAATGATGATAATTATGTTAAGATATATCTTTTAATCTTAAAAAGAATGTGTTACTAATCTGGATTCCCTTGTTTATTGTAATTTGTTTACTTGGAAACAGGGGTTCTTATAACTTGTGTTTTGCAAGTATGAGACAGCAGACTTTTTTTTATATATGATGAACTCTTATTGTTAACTGACAGCACACCTTGAATCAATTTCATTGATCCAAAGTATGCTGAGGTCTTCTGGTGATCCTCTGTATCGATTCACTCTTGAACTGAACCCGAGGATTGTTATGAAACTGTGCAGCGCCTGATTGCACTGGTATGAGCAGCTGGCACGTAAATGCCAACGACAGGGGTTCGATTCTTGAGCCCTGTACTGTCAAACTTGGAACATCGTGAGGCAAGAAATGCCTGGACACGGGTGGCCTTGATACATGATCCAAAGGACGGAACGTCCTGCTCTGCATTAACGTGAATGTCTGTAGGAAGGCAGGATGGAGGTTGGGTTAGGAGTTGATTAGTGTTAGTGGTTAGTATGAATTAAAAACCTAAACTAATCCTAAGTCCTAACATGCATCCTACACTACTATCCTAAGTGGATTTTTTTTAAATTACAAAAAAAAAGGGAAAATAAACCTAAGACCTAATAACCTAAGGCTAAACTAAGACCTAGGTTGAACACTATATGCAACCTAAACTAATCCTAATCTAAAAGGGCGCGCAGACCCTTGGAAGGAGAGGATAAGGATGAAGGAAGGGAATTCATTAGCATTTATTGGTAAGTCCATACATGGACAGCGCCAGTTTTGGCGGGGCAGGTAGGAAATAGAGGCATCTATTTGGAGATAGAGCCAAATTTAGTTTTGCATGGGAAATTTGAATTTAGAGTTCGCTAACTCAAGTGGCAGTGGCGTGGAAAGCTAGGAAAAGGCAGAGCCTTGAATTGCATTGATTTTTCTTGGTCCTCGCGACCAGTTCCCCTTGGAAAGTGTATGAGGTAATTTTGATTTTCATTTGGTCGATTCGAGCCTTTGCAAAGTTGCTCTGCATTTGGTTTTTTTGGTCTGGTTCAGTCGAACCAGCTCTTGGAATTTGAAATTGTTCTTGGAAATTTTTAAGGTTGTTGCTAAGCCTGAAGAAGAAAGGAGTGCTAGAAGTTTGTGCTGTCGCATGTGGAAGGAAATAACGCGGAAAACGAAGCTTTCTTCGAGTTCTGGAAAAGAGATTACAGGCATGTTAAGCCCTTCTCTTTAAAAATTCTTGCTTTGTTTAAGTGTCTCATTAAAAACAACCCTGCTCTTGGGTTTTGATTCTGTGACTGTTGTCAAGTCGATTCGAATTAGATTTCGCCGATTCTTGCTTCTTCTTTCTTTTGGAAAATGATATGAAGAATTGTTTCTGGTTGCTCGGTCTTGATTTTTGTTTGCACGAATCAAGTTGGAAATGAATTACTGTGTCGGTTGTGATAGTATGGTGGTTTGAAATAAGTATTCTCTTTCTCTGATCGTGTTGTTTGAAATTGGAATAAACTGTGTAATCGTTTCCTTATAATGTAATCCTTTCTTTGCTGTTGTGTTGGGAACTGTCCTTGCATGTAAAAAAATAGGGAAGTGGAAATGCAGTACGTGTATATTGCTATGATTTGGGTTTCGTTGAATCTTGCTGTCATTTTGGAAATACTAAGAAACATTGTCTTTGGCTGCTGAGTTTAACTGTCCTTGTATTTCTCGAATGAAATACCTTCCTGTTGTACTGGTTCATTTGACAGTAACGGGAAATTCGTCCTGTGTATCTTGAGACTATACATGTAATATGAGTTGTTTTCACTATTGAAACAATCGTTCATTTGCTAACGAACTGGAAGAAAGGAGATAATAGTTGTTGAAGTAGTTCTTATTGAAATTTTCTTTAAGGAAATAGATCCTTTCCCTTGTACTGTTTTGGATTTTGATGGAAGTGGCATTCGGGTTTTCTATGAGTAATTGAACTCAATTTGAATGAAGTAATAGCAATATTTCCTTTGCTGTGCCTGTTCTTGTATAGGAAATGAACGAATATGTACTGGGTATTCGTGAAAGTAGGAAAAAGTTAACTGTTTTTCCTTCTGAAGTTATTAATGAATTGTGTTTCTCCTTGCTGTGAGGATAGGATGGTTTTATTGTGTTTTATTGATGCTGTTCGGTCTTCCTGTTCGGATTGTAGACACAATTACAAATTGGTTTTGTATTCTGTGCAATAAATGATCATACTTTCTTCTTGCTGTGATGAAAGGTTGATTCCATTGCGTCTTGTAGTTGTGGTTTGACCTTCTGATTTGAACTGTCTTCTGAATGCGAACTTGACGTGGATTTCTGTATAAATAAATGGAAAATATGGGAATTAGCTTGTTTTCTGAGTCTTAGTCCTGACTGTACCAAGCTTACGCAATTAACACCCTATGTGGGTTTGCCTTTATTGTAACATCCCCATTTTAAAACACCAGAACAAGGGAATTTTTTTTTTTTTTATATATAACGTTCTCTGTTATGAATTATAAAATTCAAACACACGTTCAAGATTTAATAATTGTTCTCTGCCCAAACCACACAGTTTGGATCATACAATTTCTTTTAAAAACGAATGTTCCCTGTTCACATATTTACAATATGGAACACACATTCAATGCCATTCAATCTCATAACAGATTCTATATGCTGCTGTAAATGACTCGATGAACTGCTGATCTTCCATTTTCATGGCTCGGAGTTTCAACGATCCTTCATTTCATGACTCGGCAACAACCGATCCTTCATGTACATGACTCAGCAACAACCGATCCTTCATGTTTGTTTATGCATAGTATATTTTATATACTTGTTCTCATAACCTTCCCCGGTTATCGAAGTGATCCATTTAAGAAGCCTATCTGAATATCTGTTACTGATATTCATCTGACATCCTGCATCTTAAATTAAGTGATAAGGACAACGCAACTAGCAATTGCGATACTTTGGCCAAAGATTTTCACATGCTTTGCATGATCATATTCCTGAATGTGATACACATCTACGGAATACGTCCTTCACTTCACTTCACCTGTTATCTAGAATGGTCTTTCCTGGTTCCTACTAGTCCTCATCGTTTAAGTTCCGTTTTAAACTTTCGATTCCAGCCAATAATATGAGCGGGTATAGGAAGGCACTCCAGGTAACTAAAGATACGCAGACATACGGTGTCGTTACCCCACGACTCCGTGTGTCTGATTATCTTTAGTATACCAGAGTCACTCTGTATACCAAATCATACCGTAACTCCACCCCAGCTAAAATCTACACTTTCAGCCTATGTATTCTCAATGTTTTAATTCGGGAGGGCATTGCTATATGTCAGCTGCAACATTGTGTCGTCATGAAGACCCCGTCTTCATGAAGACACCTTGCTGTAGCTGGCGTATGCCAATGTCCTGCAGAATTCCTCCCATCGAGAATTCACATCTTGCTCAAGTGACTTAGCTACGAGTTATTAGTTTAAGCAATTTTCAGCATCCACGCTGATCCCTTGATCCTCGTTTTCGTTGCAGTTGTATATAACTAAGAGGGACTAAACTGTCCATTAGTTCGTTATGTATCGTCTCCTTCGTATCGAAGGGCTACATTTCCTTACTTGGTTAATTTCTTAATCATTAGATTAAGCAGTCCGTACCGACGGACATAATAAGTTTAACCTATTAACTTAACCAAGATGTTTCCAACTGCAACTAATTTCAGAATATTAAATTATTAGACGTCATTCAAACGAGGCCTAATCCTTGAGAAATGAATTCATTTATTTCCCTTCAACGTTATATAGTTAAGGATCATTAGTTATGGATATATGTATCCAATAACCTTTATTCTGAATTTTATCAAACGGGATCATTAATGAGGTTCAAAAACGAAGTTCAAATACTCCCAGTTTAAATTGATATTCCTTAGCTCCTAAGCTAATCCTGAATATCCTCTGATTATAAAATCATATTCTTCTTAATCCTTTTTAATGTCAATTCAAAATTCATCTTTACCCAAGTATGAATTAATTGCATTGTTCAACTTAAAGGTTGTATTTAAGTAAGAATAAATATCAGTTTCAATTCAACATCCATCCAAGGATAATGAAACAATTCCAAATCAGGAAATAACACCATATTTCCAATTTAAACAACAATATCAAACTGATATAATTATTGAAAATATCACACTTGTAACTGTATTCAATATTTCAAGTCATAATTTGTACATTTGCCAATCCAGCTGATTGGGTATAGTTTATACAAAGCATCCATACAACTCATGGACAGAAGAACATATTTTCTTCGTTCACAATTCCTCAAGGAGGAATAAAAGCAACAGTTACAATTTAATTTACATTTAATCAAGAGGCATCAGAAAACAGCCAAGTCTTCATTCTAATCAAATTCCATCTGCAAAATGAATTGCATGGGTCAGTTCAATGAACTGAGCACATTAAGCACTTATCCTTAAAATAAGATGCTTCAACTAACTGTTTCAATAAAAGAACCCTGCTTTTATGAAACGACAGCAAACATCAATCTAGAAAGTCACAAAAGAGAAATCAGCATAACAACTGAACTATCAAAAACATCATCACAATCAGCCAAGGGACTGCTGTCCCGTTTCCACATAATCATTGCAAGTATCAATTTACAATATTTGTAAAGTTAGGAATACAAGTAGCTTGCTGCCTATATAGCATACAGTTATCCTTTTCACGCCTTTCATTAATAACAAATGCAAAGGATGAAACTAACTGAATATAAATCCATTACTTTCCTTTCTGTTCATGAAGCATGTTAATTTTAAGGCATTCAAGTACAAACAAGAAAGCGAACAGCAATGCATATAGTAGCTCTCATCTAAGCACTATAATTTTCTTCATTCACGAATTCCAGGTTCCTGACCGAACGAAAGAAGAAAGATCATTTTCCTAAAACATTAATTCATATCTCTATTTCTTTCCACATGACTGTCCTAACAGTGGAATCCAAACGAAAGACAAATCAAAATAACAGTTCAGAGTGAAACTTACAAAATCCACTCAGAATTCACTTTCTGGCAGCAAGAATAATTTCATTTATTTCCAGTTCATATGAATGCCAAACAGGTTAGTAAGACATTATATTTATCGTGGAGCAAACCATATCAATATGTATACTAGGTATTTGCTATACTAGAAGATTCCCTACTTCTTACACTGTATAGCTAACCAACAACAATTTTGCAACCACACGAGTATGTATATTCATATAATCTTTTATACCTCTGAACACATATAGTTCTTAATAACAAGTTGTACATTGCTGTTACCTACAGCAAGATCGAGGCATATGCACAGTAAACTCCAATGTTACTTTCAGAGTTCCAAATAGCAAAAAAAAAAAGAGAAGAATTCATTCTCTACTATTTCATTAAGAACAATCATTGTTTTCAGAATGAAGTAAAAACATTCAATCACGTTTTTCTAAGCAAGACAACTCAACTCAGACAGATAACAGTGTAAACGTTCTCATTGATAAGCATCTCACATAGCCAGTACAGCTGCAATCCAACAAGCTACAGCAATGAACATTCCAGCCACATTTGCATTCCCAAGATAGTAAAAACAAAATAATATCAGAAGGTCAAACTTCGACTGCTAGACGCAATGGGATCAACCTTCGTTACAGCAAGAAGAATTTATAATCATTCATTGTACAGAATACAAAACTAGTTTATAATTGCGTCAATAATCTGATTAAGAAGATCCGAACAGTATCAAGAAAACACAATGAATCCATCTTATCTACACCGTAAGAAGAGTCATATTTCATTAAGGAGTTCAGAAGGAAAAACTATTCCTTTTTCCAACTCTCACGAACATTCATATAAAATTTTAATGTCCATTCCTTTAAAATACAAGATACCATTTCTTCATAATCCGAAATAGCAAGGGGAGAGAGAAATCTTATCCCTTTTAAGCAAGAAAGAAAATGAACAGCCAAACGTGTCATCCTTTCTTTTCCCAAGACCATTCGTGTGCTTATAAAGAAAACAATGTTGTATTCATAATAATCAACACAGCAGAGAGAGAAAAGAAATTATTTCCTTTTCAAAAGAAGTTTCAGTATAAAACGACCTTAAACTTCTCATACATCCTGTACCATCATATCACGAAAGACCATATGACAAGAGCATTATCATAGTGGTGAAAACAACCATACAGTCTACCGGTTCAGGATATAAAACTCTAAACAGTGAATACCCATTCCATGAAGCTCAAAAGAAATGATATTCTTTTTAATTCCAAACAGCATACAGCAACAAAAGATCTCATTTCCTTCAATGAAACTTCAGTACAGAAACAAGCCAAGCCGTTCACACTGCCTTCAACATTTTATCTCAAAAGTTCATGTGACAAAGACAATCACACAACAATAAAACAATTCGCACTGCCTGTACTGTTCCTATAAAACATCTATTTCATACACCATACTGTCAACAAACCCGCACGTCGAAGAAGTGTTTCCAACCAATCTATTACAAGGACGGATTAACCACAACAGCAAAGGGGACGACTGTACCCCGTTATTTCCAAAAATGACAGCAAGAAAGGAAGGAAACCCAAATCATAGCAACAAAACACGACTGTAATTCCATTTTTCTCTTCACAGGTAATAGCAGTTCCAAGCACAACATCAAGGAGAGTGATTACACTATAAGGAATAGTTTATACAGCCTGTCCATTCCATACCACATGTACAGAGGAAGAAAATGTTTATTTCTTTCTACAACACTGTCAGCAACCACAACGGTAATTCCTATTCCAACCAAATTTAAGCAACCACAATTCAAGGCCGAGCAACCAAAGCCGTTTCTTATCATTTTCCAAGAAAAAGAAGGCAAGAATCAACAAATCCATTTCCAAATCAACTCAAAAACAATCAAGCAATCCCAACCCAAGAGCAGGGTTGTTTTAATGAAACATTTAAATCAAGCAAAGATTTTAAAGAGAAGGGCTTAACATGCCTGTTATCTCTTTTCCAGAACTCGAAGAAAGCTTCGTTTTGCCGCGTTTTTCTTCCACAATGGCAACACAATATTCCCAGCACTTTCTTCCTTCTTCTTGGCTAATCAACAGCCTCAAAACTTCCAAGAAAATGTCAAATGCAAGAGCTGGTTTGACTAAACCAGACCAAGAAACCAAATGCAGAGCAATTTTGCAAAAAGCTCGAATCAACAAAAATGAGAATCAAAATTTCCTCATGCTGCTTCCAAGGCAAGCTGGTCGCGAGGACCAAAAACCATTAATGCAATAAAGGCTTTCCTTTCTCCTTATTTTTCACGCCACCGCCACTTGGGTTGGCAAGTCTCCAATTTTAAATTTTTCCATGCAAATGAACTTAGCCAAGCTTCCAAATGGATACCTCCATCTCCTACCTGCCCCGCCAAAACTGGCGCTGTCCACGTATGGACTTTTCAATTAATGCTAATGAATACTCCCCTCCATCCTTATCCTCTCCTTCCAAGGGTCTGCGCACCCTTTTAGATTAGGATTAGTCTAGGTTGCATAAAGTGTTCAACCTAGGCCTTAGTTTAGCCTTAGGTTTTATTTTCCCCTTTTAAAAAAAAAAAAAAAAAATCCACTTAGGATTAGTAATGTAGGATGCATGTTAGGACTTAGGATTAGTTTAGGTTTTAATTCATACTAACCACTAACACTAACATCTTCCTTTTCAGCCCCTTACTAACACCCACGTTAACACAGAGCAGGACGTTCCGTCCCTCCGATTACATGCCAAGGCCACCCGTGTCCAGGCGTTTCTCGCCCCACAAGGTCCCGAATTCGACAGTACAGGGTTCAAAAATCGAACCCCTATCGTTGGCATCTACGTGCTAGCTGTTCACACCTGTAATCAGGCGCTGCACGTTTATAATAATCCTAGTCCAGTTCAAGTGTGAATTTACATAGAAAACACGAGAGGACCTCAGCATACTTGGATCAATGGAATTGATTCAGGGTATGCTGTCAATTAGCACAATAGCAAGCAATTATACGACAATCTGTCGTCACATCAGCAAACACACAAGTACAATGTTCGCTGTCCCATGCAATAAATCATAGTATGCAAGAATCCAAATTAGCAACACATTCTCTTAAGATCAAAACATATCTTAACATGTTTGCTTTCATTCCAAGAGCCATAACAGTATGTAAAACATTCACCAAGTTAGCATACAAAATCAGAGTGTTACATTTATAGAGGTATTGACAAATGAATATTATATTTTGAGTTCTATACCTCATTAAGAAAATGGAGATTGCTATTTTTGGAGTTAACGGTTGATCGAGATAGAACTCAAATTTGATATTCATTGTTTGTGGTATATTGGATTGAAACTGTACAGGCTATGTGAGTTTGCTTTTCAATGAGAACGATTGTTCTGTTATCTTTATAAGTTGAGCTGTCATGCTAAGATGAACACGATTTGGGTGTTTGATTTCATTTTGAACAAAATGATTGTTTCTTAATGAAATTATAGGGAAATGAATTCTTCTCTTTTTGCTATTTTTGACTCTGAAAATAACATTGGAGCTTTACTCTGCATAAGAATTTGGTTTTGCTGTAGGTAACAACAATGTGTAATTTGTTATTATGAACTGTATGCATCTTGATCTTGCTTGTTCCATGATGAATGCGATGTCTTACTAACCTGTTTTGATATTCGTATGAACCGGAATTAAAGGAAGTATTGGTAAGGGCGATAAGTTCTTCCTTGTTTCCGTTTAAAACGGATTATAAATGAAATTATTCTTGTTGCCGGAAAGTGAATTCCGAATGGATTTTGTAAGTTTCACTCTGAACTGTTATCTTGATTTGTCTTTCGTTTGGATTCCATTGTTAGGACAGTCATGTGGAAAGAAATAGAGATATGGATGAATGACTTGGAAAAATAATCTTTTCTTCTTTCATTCAATTGGAAAGCTGTAATTCGTGAATAATGAATTTTGTAGTGCTTAGATAGGAGCAACTATATGCCTAGCTGTTCGCTTTCTTGTCTGTACTTGATTGCTTGGAATCTAATATGATACATAAACTGAAAGGAAAGTAATGAGTTTACATTTCAGTTAGTTTCATCCTTTGCATTTATTATTAATGAAAGGCGTGGAAAGGATAACAGTATGTTATATCTGCAGTAAGCTACTTGTATTCTTAACTTTACAAATATTGTGAATTGATACTTGTAACGATTATGTGGAAACAGGACAGCAATTCCTTGGCTGATTGTGATGATATTTTGATAGCTCAGTTGTTATGCTGATCTTTCTTTTGTACCTATTTCGTGATTGATGTTTAACTGTCGTTTCATAAAAGTAGGGTTCTTTTATTGAGACAGTTAGTTGAAGCACCTTATTTTAAGGATAAGTGCTTAATATGCTCAGTTCATTGAACTGACCCGTGCAAATCATTTTGTAGATAGAATTTGATTAGAATGAAGACATGGCTGTTTTCTGATGCTTCTTGATTAGCTGAAAGATGAATTGTAATTGTTGCTTTTATTCCTCTTCGAGGAATTGTGAAAAGAAGAAAGTATATTCTTCTATCTATGAGTTGTATTGATGTTTATGTAAACCATGCCCATCTAGTTGGATTGGCAAATGTACAGATTATGACATGAAATGTTGAATACAATTACAAGTGTGATATTTTAATAATTATATCAGTTTGATATTGTTGACTAAATTGGAAATATAATGTTATTTCTTAATTTGGATTTGTTTCATTGTCCTTGGATGGATGTTAAATGGAAACTGATCTCTATTCTTACCTACATGCAACTTTTAAGTTGAAAAATGCAATTAGTTCATACTTGGGTAAAGATGAATTTTTAATTGACATTAAACCGGATTAGGAAGAATATGATTCCATAATCGAAAGGTATTCAGGATTAGCTTAGGAGCTAAGGAATATCAATTAACTTTGGAATAATCGAACTTCGCTTTCGAACTCCATTAATGATCTCGTATGCTGAATTCAGAATAAAGGATATAGGATAAGTATATCCACAACTAATGGACATTAACTATATAACGTTAAGGAGAACAAATGAATACATTTCTCGGAATTTAGACCTCGTATGAATGACGTCTAATAAGCTAGAATTCTGAATTTAGTTGCAGTTGGGAAAATCTTGGCTAAGTTTAATAGGTTAAACTTATCACGTCCGTCGGTACGGACTGCTTAATCTAATGATTAAGAAGAGAACCAAGTAGGGAAATGCAGCCCTTCGACACGAAGGAGAAGATGCATAGCAAGATAATGGACGGATTTAGTCCCTCTTAGCCCTATACAACTGTAACGGAAACGAGGATCAAGGGATCATCGTGGATGTTGA
Organism: Taxus chinensis; assembly: GCA_019776745.2. Classification (NCBI taxonomy): domain Eukaryota; kingdom Viridiplantae; phylum Streptophyta; class Pinopsida; order Cupressales; family Taxaceae; genus Taxus; species Taxus chinensis. Next base: position 655,406,466 of record CM034149.1, on the reverse strand, counting down.
AAGTTGATTTTAATTATTAAATCGTATCCAAATCACTTGAGCAGGATGTGTATTCTCGATGGGAGAATTCTGTAGGACATTGGCATACGCCAGCTACAGCAAGGTGTCTCCATGAAGACGGGGTCTTCATGATGACACAATTTTGCAACTGACATATTGCAATGCCCTCCCAAATTAAAACATCAAGAATACATAGGCTGAATGTGTAGCTCTTAGCAGGGGATAGGGTATGATTAGGTATACGGAGTGACTCTGGAATACTAAAGATAACTAGACACACGGAGTCGTGGGGAAACGACACCGTATGTCTACGTATCTTTAGTTACCAAGAGTGCCTTCCTATACCCGTTCATATTACTAGTTGGAATTGGAAGTTTAAAACTGACCTTAAACAAAGAGGACTGGTAGGAACCAGGAAAGACCATTCTAGATAACAGGTGAAGTGAGGTGAAGGACGTATTCCGTTGATGTGTATCACATTCAGGAATATGATCATGCAAAGCATGTGAAAATCTTTGGCCAAAGTATCGCAATTGCTGGTTGCGTTGTCCTTATCACTTAATTTAAGATGCAGGATGTCAGATGAATATCAGTAATAGATATTCAGATAGGCTTCTTAAATGGATCACTTCAATAACCGGAAACGGTTATGAGAACAGGTATATATAATATACTATGCATAAACGAACATGAAGGATCGGTTGTTGCCGAGTCATGAAATGAAGGATATTTGAAACTCCGAGCCATGAAAGTGGAAGATCAGCAGTTCCTCGAGTCATTTACAGCAGCATATAGAATCTGTTATAAGATTGAATGGCATTGAATGTGTGTTCCATATGGTAAATATGCGAACAGGGGAACATTAGTTTTAAAAGGAAATTGTGTGATCCAAACTGTGTTGTTTGGGCAGAGAACAATTATTAAAACTTGAACGTGTGTTTGAATTTTATAATTCATAATAGAGAACGTTATAAAAAAAAATAAAATAAATTTTTTTTCCCTTGTTTTGGTATCTTAAAATGGGGATGTTACATCTTGGTATCAGAGCTGAAGGTTGCAGCTCTTGGACCTAATGAGTCCATGATATTAATAAGGTTTACATTTTTCTTATTGAACAGAAAATGGTCAGGACAAGAGGGAATGCTGCGAATAACCCGTTACAGGGTAGAGAAGCAGCAACTACCCAAAAGCTGGATGAAATCCTTGCTGCCCTATTTGATACGAGGGATCGTTTGACTATACTGGAACAACAGTCAATGGGCAATGAAGAGGAGAATGAAGCTGAAATAAATGATCAGCTGCCTCCTGTGGACAACATCAACGGAGGGAATCCGGGTGTTGATGATGATAATGTAATTGCTCCTAATCCCCCTGAAAATAAAAGGGCAAGATTAACAGTTGAACTTACAAATGATATAAAGAGAATAAGTCCTTCAAAGTTTGATGGAACAACCCTTGGGGACGGAGCTGAGAACTGGCTCAGTGAAATGGAGAAATACTTTGCAATAAGAAACTTCTCCGAAGAGACTAAAGTGATATGGGGAGCGTATCGGCTTTCTCATGAAGCATCATCATGGCGGGACAACCGTAAGGTTGAGCTGAATATTGTTGAATCAGACATAACTTGGGATCAATTTAAGGGTTATTTTAGGCAACGATGGCTACCTCAACTCTATTTTGATAGGAAAATGACTGAATTTCAGAACTGGTCGCAAGGAAGGCTGTCGGTGACGGAATACTGGGAAGGGTTTACTAAACTCCTTAAGTATGTGCCGCAGTACCAAGCTGACGAGAAGTTCAGAATACGAAAATTCATAATGGGACTGAATCCCATCATTGGTGGCGAAGTGGATGTCCACGGCCCAACCACCATGGATGGAGTTGTCGAAAAGGCAATCAGACAGGAATAGAAATTGAGGGCAATATCTGCTCACAGGGAAGAGATAAGGAAGAAGATTCCCAATCCTTCTTCGTCTCTTGCACCAAAAAGGGGACCTTGGAAAAGGTTTGGTGTGAAAAACAAAATTTTTGTAGATAACAACAAGAAACCTGTGATGAACAGACCTATAAATAGTGTGCGGAACAGCTTCACAAAAGTTAATGGCATTGGACAGAAGTCCTATGGAAGCCAAAATGATAACTTCAAGGCTGGTAACAAATTTGAGCCTAGAAAAGGGCCAGCTGGAGGATGCTTCAACTGTGGAAAGGACCACTATGCGAATCACTGTCCTCTGAAGAAGGATGATTGCGTACATCAGCATAGGATACACGCTGCAGTGGCTAACATACAAGTTGAAAAGCAAGTGACGCCCATAGAAGTTACGGGTAAGTTATTCGGTACACCTGTAGTTATACTTTTTGATACTGGAGCTACAGAATGTTTTATTTCTGCTAAACTTGCTATGAAATTAAAAAGAAAGGCTGCAAGAATGGATAAAACATGGACAGTGCATTATGGGAATAATGTTGTCCATACAGTCGAAATGTGCCTTTTTGGGGCAATTCTTGATCTGCCTGGTTTCTCCACTGAAGTTGACTTGTATGTCACTCCTCTAGGATCATATGATATCATTATTGGAGTTAACTAGTTGGTTGAACATAAGGCAAAGGTCGACTGTTATGAAAAATAAATCTGTTGCTTGGATGACCTGCAGAAAATAGTAGTCATTCAAGGTGTAAAATGGGAAGTTGTAGTTAGGAAACTGACAGCTATGCAACTAAAGAGGGCTAAAAACAGAGGCTGCACTTTGTATGCGGTAAAAGTGACAGAAAATGCGGAAGAGGATAATGATTTCATGGAAAGATATCCATTGTTGAGGGATTTCCGTGATGTGTTTCCGGAGGAATTGCCAGGTCTTCCGCCCAAACGTGAGTTTGACTTCGCAATAGAGATCAAACCAGGAACGGAACCCATATCTAAGGCACCTTATAGAATGATCACCATTGAATTGGTAGAGCTGAAGGCTCAGTTACAAGAACTTCTGACTAAGGGGCTGATAAGACCGAGTGTCTCACCTTGGGGAGCGCCGGTAATTTTTGTAAAGAAAAAGGATGGCACTTTGAGGTTGTGCATTGATTATAGAATGCTGAACAAAACAAATATTAAAAATCGATACCCACTTCCTAGGATTGATGATCTGTTTGATCAGATGCGAGGAGCATCAGTTTATTCAAAAATAGATCTGCGATCAGGGTACCATCAACTGAGAATAAAGGAAGAAGATATTCATAAAACAACTTTTAGAACGAGGTACGGGCATTATGAGTTCACGGTGTTGCCTTTTGGGCTGACTAATGCACCTGCCGCCTTCATGAATCTAATGAACAATATTTTTCAAGAATACTTAGACAAGTTTGTGCTTGTATTCTTAGACGACATTCTTATATACTCTAAAAATGTCGAAGAGCACCAAGAACATCTCAAGATAGTGTTGGAAATTCTTAAGAAAGAGGAAGTTGTATGGCAAATTGTCCAAATGTTCCTCTTTATGATGCAGAAGTGCATTATTTGGGACACTGTTATAAGCAAAATATGTGGATAGCTGTTGACCCTTCAAAGATCACAGCTATAACTGAGTGGCCTGCACCTAAGAACGTGCACGAAGTGAGGAGCTTTATGGGCTTGGCTGGATATTATCGAAAGTTCGTTAAGGACTTTTCAAAAATTGCTGCCCCAATCACTTCGCTGCAAAAGAAGAAAAGAAATTTGTCTGGACAGACAAATGTGAATCTGCCTTTAAAAAGTTAAAAGAACAGTTAACTACAACACCTATTTTGACTGTACCTGATCCAAATGGAGATTTTATGGTTGTAACGGACGCCTCAGGAGAAGGCCTTGGAGGTATTCTGTTACAGAATAACCATGTCTTCGCTTATGAAAGCAGAAAACTTAAGTTACATGAACAGAACTATGCTCCACACGATCTTGAGCTCCGCTGCCATTGTTCATGCACTTCAAATATGGAGGCATTACCTTCTAGGCAAGCCCTTGAGTTAAAAACAGACCATCTGGGCGATGAAGTATATTTTCACTTCTAGCCAACCAATCTGAAATGCACGGCAAGCGAAGATTGGTACTGAATTTCTGTCTCAGTATGACTTCGATATAAGCTCCATTAAGGGCAGGAAATGGGTAAGTAGGCGGTTGGTGGGTGAGCAGATTGCTTTGAGTCGAAGGGAAGCATTATCTCTGCTCTTATAACTGTTAAGAAACTCCGTTTAATTTGGACTGAGGATGAAAGATTGCCTTGGCATTAGATCCTTATTTCTAGCAAGTTCAAATCCGCACTTGGCATACCAGACCCGCAGGACGTCAGGTATACAGGGATTGTTTTGCTAATGAAGGACTCTGAGGGTTTTGAAAACAAGTATATATACCTGTGGCAAATGACTCTTAAGAGGAAAATTGTTAACTGAATTCCATAATTCACCTTTTTCTGGACACCCTGGCATTACAAAAATGCTCACTGATCTTAAGCAGCAATATTTCTGGAAGGGAATGAAAAAGGATGTGGCAGAGTTTGTAACACACTGCTTGGAATGTCAGCGTGTTAAGGCGGAACATATGCACCCCGCTGGATTATTATATCCCCACAGTATTCCGTAGTATAAATGGCAAGTGATAACGATGGATTTCGTTCAAGGATTGCCTATGTCAAGAAATAAGCATGACATTATCTTGGTTGTAGTTGACAAATTGACCAAAGTGGCACACTTCATTGCTGGTAATTTGAAGGACGATGCACCAGTGCTAGCAAGAAGATTTGTACATGAAATCTTCAGATTGCATGGAATACCGGAATTAATCATATCGGACAGAGATCCGAGGATGACATCAAGGTTTTGGCAAACGCTTAATGCGGCCTTGGGGACTAAATTGAACTTCAGTTCTGCATATCATCCAGAAACGGATGGACAGACTGAGAGAGTTAATCAGGTTTTAGAGGACATGTTAAGGATGTATTTCATGGACCCAGCAGTATAAATGGGAGGAATACCTTCCGCTGGTAGAATTTGCTTACACTAACACCTATCATGCCTCTTAAAAAATGGCGCCCTTTGAAGCATTGGGTGGAAGAAAATGCAGAAACCCCTGTCAGCTGGGACAACGTTGAGGACAGAGAGGTAATGGGGCCAGAAATCCTTATGGAATGGAACAGCAAATCAAAATGATTCGGGGGAAACATCTAAAGGAGGCTACCAATAGGCAAAAGAGCTATACAGACTTGAAGCGGGTTGACAGGCATTATAAACTGGGGAGAGAAGGTCTTTCTTCGGGT